>CM035152.1:115542042-115717293 GCA_020205615.1 Panax quinquefolius
AATAATAAAAAAATATGCCAAAATGACATAGTTTTGGTAGACTATGGACAAATAAATTATACAGAGCTGTGTATGACCATATTGCTCTATATATTAACTTACCAAAATATAATTATTAACTTGTTACAATTTTTTTACTTAAAAAAATTAATTGCGATGTCGAGAGGCGGGAGCAATAGATAATATAATTTTGAAAAAAAAAATTAAATAGTCAATATAATTAATGGCTAAGGTTAAAAAAAATAAAAGTCTTGCTGTTAAAATTGTAGTGGCAGTAATTACACTTACTAATCTACTAAAGTGTAATTACTGTCGCTACAACTTGTAGCGTTAAGACTTTTATTTTTTTCGATCTCAACCATTAATTATATTAATCAATGATGGAAAATGATTGAGATGATGGTTGCTGGAATAATACTCCTAACAACCGGTTGCCATGAATTGGAATCCATATATAGGGAAATGATCTATGGACAACGTTAGCTATTAACCCTGTTTCAACTAACGCTCATCCAGCCATTCAAAATTGGAGTTAATGGTTGAGATGAGCTCCCAGCCGCTAGAGGGAGTAGCGGACATCAATAATTTTAAAATTCCTCTCTCCTTGCCGCTAGAGGGAGTAGCGGCCAGCCAAAATGTTGTTGTTTTTGGTGGTCGCTACTCCCTCTGTGCCAACAGAAGGAATTTTAAAATTAAAACGATAAAGAATTTGGTCCGGTAGCTAGTGGGAATAGCGGCCATGCATTCTCAAATCTGAACTTGTATACTATTTGCATTTGCAATTTCTCGCTGAGAGATGCGAGACTATTTGAGCAGAGAGAGACGACGAAGGGATTGCTGCAAATAGCTAACGTTGTCCATCAATCTCACATTCAACTGATAAAGTGTCTTACTACCCACTATGCTTTTGTAAGTATGTTTAGAAACAAAATAGACATTGAATGATAGAATTTTGCTAAATATTTTACAAATTATTGCTATATGAAAGCATGGTATATAAGTGTCAAATTTAGTATTATTATATGTATGTATACAAATTGGGTGGTAGGTATGCATCTATGTATACAAATTATGTGTATAAATTGGGTATTTTCTATATATAAAATATTTTTATGTATATTTTTGTTAATGTTATTGATATTAGTATAAAATATTAGTATTGTATAAATTTTATTGTTATTGATATTTGTAGGTAAATATGGACAATTGGCTGCTTGGACCCATTGATCGTAGTGTCCTTTATGCTCAAGAAAAGCATGTATCAGAAGATGTGTGGAATGGGATTGAAAGGGGTACACTGATGTCAAGCCAATCTACTTCAATTACATATGATAAATGGGAACTTACCAGCGTACAAAAAAAATTATTAGAGGCGTGGGGGTTTAAGGGGTTTAGTTACGTTGCAGTAGTAACCAGAACAGGTGCCAGTCTTATATCTGCTTTGATTGAGAGATGGCGGCCAGAGACGAATACATTTCATATGAAATGTCGTGAAATAATAATAACATTGGAGGATATCCATTTCATTTTTTGTTTGCCAGTATTGGGTAAGCCCTTAAACTTGTCCTTCATTTGATGCTCCATTAGCTTATTTTAGGGAAATCTTTGGGGATGAATGGGTTGGGGAATGGAATAATGTCAAAAAAAGACGTGGTATTTCCTTAATGTAGTTACATAAAGATTTTTCCAAGTGTCCAGACAATGTAAGTAGAGATGTGGTTGGTATGTATACAAAGGCATATATCCTTTGACTATGCAGGGGGGGGTTTATTTCCCACAAGGTAAAAAAATACTATACACCCTAGGTACATGCATTTTATTTATGATTCAAATAAGACTGCCACATATGATTGGGGTGCCACAAGTTTGCCATATTTATATCGGGGTCTGTACACAACATCTATGAAAGAGAGTAATTATGTAAATGGTTGTGTGACCTTGTTACAAATTTGGGCATACTAGCGTTTTCTGGTTAGAAGGCCTAACCCTGGGCCCAATTCTGCATTTTGGGTCCCTAGAGCAACTGCATGGCCGTACTCCGCCAAACATCAATACGATGATAGGCGAAGCGATCCCCATCACCATCTATCTTTCTACCGGGGCGAATTTGATAGGCAACCTCAGTGGGAGGTAGTATGGCGGCCATACCAGTGATGGGATGATGATTGGAGGTATTATAACTATGAGGCTAGATTGGCAGGATCTGGTCGGGTCCCATTGATTTATTTTGATATTGTCGAATATCAAATGCCCGACCCGGTAATGAGGCAATATGGGTATATCCAAGGCATTCCGTCCCCGGCTGAGAGAAATGATGCTTTGAGACAACCCATAGAACAGTCATTTGAGCCACCAGATTACATACAAATGAGAAGAAACAACATTGATGAGTGGGAGCTATATATGGATTGTTTTGAGGGAGAAGTTCAGGCGGTTTCAAAAACTAATACATACTTCAAGTGGTACAAAAAAATTACTCGACGACACTTGCACCGCCCTCGACAGGAAGGAGATTCCAACACTACCTACGAGCCTCGTTCTGTATATAATCAACATCGTATGGTTAGCATGGTAAGCAAGTTAAAGTTTTAAAGATTATTTAATTAATATAATATATTGCATCTTATTTATTTGAAACATTCTGATTAAATTACATCTCCATAATCACTCAAAAACAAAAAACACTTGTAAATTCTAAATAAACACATAACGAGACATTAATTATCTTTAGGTTTAGGAAGTCCTAACACCCTATAATGATTGCGCTTGTCATGGTTAGTTTCAAATCCGCATATCACACATTTTCTTTGAGACTTACTACCCAATAATCTTTCAACGACACTTTTTAATCTTGATTGTCTTTTTCGACCCTTTGTCTGAGAAGCAATTGGTGGCAAATACTCTTGTTCTTCCTCATCAACCTTATAGTCTTCATCATCATCATCATCAACCTCATCATCCTGAGCTGTATGCAATTTTGCGCGGTCATTATCATCGTCAACTATGTATGTCTCATCTGGGTCATATTGATTAATAAGGGCTTTTCCCCGTGCATTTTGTTGTAGTATTGCCTTGTAGCCTCTAACTGAGCAAGCAGCTTTACTAGCTAACTCTTGATAATCACTCATTAAATGATTATACCGTATTGATTGATTTTTTTCAAAGTCTTCACTCATTGGAGAAACCATTTCCTCTTCACCATTACTCCTATTAGCACCTCTTGTCCATCGAGGAACGATCATGTAAGCAGGTATTCGTGCAATACTCTTGAAGCTTAAGAATCTTAGTACATGTCTGCAAATTTGACCAGAATGTGAGAACATTTGACAAGTACATGTTATCGACCCCCCCTGACAATTATTGACAACTTGCTGATATCTCCGACTATTTTCAATTGCATCTTCCCTGTACATGCATAGACCTTTGCATCAATAATGCACAACTCACTAACTTTTTTGATGTTATACTTAAAAGACTCCACGAGCTCTTTTTGAAAACGTTTAAACATCTCTTTTGTATAACATTCAGAAGCATGTACTTCCAACGATGTTCCTAAAACCAAACTACATTTTCGATGCTTTGTTACATAATCAGCCTTTCTCTCTCTGTTCAATTGTTTTTCAATAGCCTTCTGAGTCTTGACAAAAAAATCTTTGATGCCTGTTGAAGCTTTCACATAAGAATCAAAAAAATGGTCCATACCTTCGCTTCTTCCGTTGGTTGTCATTCCTGCAGCAAAATATCTCTTTGTGTATGCACTTATCCATTTCTCCTTCACATCATAGAAACTTATGAGCCATTTATTTTGAGACAAATCATATTTTCTCACAAGTATTTCTCAACGCTCTTCAAACTCACTGATGGAATATGAATTATACACACAGTTGTTAAAATCATCTTTTAACGATGGGTGTTGTAAGACCGCAACTTTTATGAATAAAGATGAATTTTCTATAATTATCATTTTTTGAATAATATGGAATGAATTTGATATAATGTTATAGTTGTGGGTAATAGTTATAAATTTTGCAAAGTACATCAGTTGTTATATAACATTCGATTGGTTGGGGAATATTCATTTTAACAGGGAATATTCGTACGACGGCACAATCATTAGTGGACCCCACAACGAAATTATTGTCGGATTGAGAAAACGACAAAAATATTTTATGAAAATAACGGCGGAAGTTTTATCGTTAACTGTTGAAACACCCGTTATTAAAAGCACAGGAATACGCGTGGTTGCATAGTAGCACACGATATTGATTATTGATGCTTACGTGTGAATTCACTCAGTTTTGTTTAATTATTGCTTCAGTAATTGTTGCATAGTATCTCACGTTAATTGATTCAATTATTGTCGATATTTTATATATTATTAAATCAATAATTGAGGCGATTTAATTTATTCATATTATTATTTGCAATATTAACGATGTCTGAAGTTACATCAATGAGAGGTTTGGTCACCTAATCAATGGCATGATAGGAGAAATCCTTATTGGAAAGCCCCTCTTTCCTAGAGCGACACAGTGTCGATTAATTGTGTGAATTATAATAATGATGATGAAGTTTTGTTTTATTAGCATTATTAAAGTAATAAAACAGAAAAGCTTTTTATATAAAACAAAATACTTTTATAAAGTTATTCATTTTATTAGATTATAAATAGAATATATTATATTTTATTTAAAAGATTTTGTTTTATTAGAATATTTTATAGTAAACCAATCTGGACCGTCCATTTAAAAGTAAATCAATATGAATCGTTTAGGAATTAGTTACTATTCAGTCCATTCTCCTATAAATAAAAGCTCATTCCTTCATTATTTCTTATGAAATCACTGAAAATCTAGAGAGAGAAACTATAGAGAAAAAGAAGAAAAGTATCCTGCTACTTCACTACTTTTATATCCAGTTGTTCTAAGGTAAGGGGTATTATTTCTTTCATATTCATGAAGAGAACTTCTGTTATTCCATTTTTTTTATTCTGTTGGAATAACCTGTATATACGGACTACCCTATACTTGGTGAAATTCTTCTGTTATTCCATTCTTTATCATTATGTTGGAATAACTCATACATGCAAAGTACCGCATACATGGTGAAATTCTCTCTGTTATTCCATTCTTTATTATTACATTGGAACATCACATGCATGCGTTACGCATGACCGTTTCACATTATTTATTATTCTGTTGAAATATCCCTGCACTTTTGACCTAGTTCCATTAATTATTATTACTGTTGGAATATGTATGCAATGATCTATCGCATGCATGGTGATTTTTGTTGTTATTCCATTCTTTATTATTACGCTGAATATCCTCCTGTTGTGCAATTTTGCTCGATTCGGTTACGTTATTTTTTATTACATTGGAATAACTCCGTCGTGTGGTCTATCGCATGCCTGGTGATTTCTTTTGTTATTCCATTCTTTATTATACTCAGTTGGTTAAAGTTTTGACTTCTATACTCCATGAAATTACTGGAATATCCTTGATATTTGCTCTTTATCCAGTATCTTTTCATGGAAATATTCTTCTAAGCATTCTTGAATTTTACTCTATAAAGAAGTATCATGTTGACAATTTGGACGTTATTAGTTCCTGGATAAACTCATTCTTGAACTTGTTTTATTGAATTCTTATATCATTGTCATCATCCTCATGTTTATATTATGTTGAAAGTCATATGTGGCCTGTAGTGCATAGATGAACTTGGTATGATTATGACCAGGGATTATTCGATATAATCATGACCGTAATGTTACAAATGATGTGGTAAAAGTCCTCATTGGCTCGTAGTGCATTGATGGATAGTTGTTGGAATGATCATGACCATTGATGAATACACGAATATCCTTGGCCCGTAGTGCATGGATAATTTGTGGTTGTGATACTAATGAATATCCTTGGCCGTAGTGCAGGGGTGATGTGGATTATTTATTAAGTTGAGTCCCAGCGAAAAAAGTGATGAAAAACCTTTTAAATCATAAAAGATAGTAGATTTTATTCTTTACTTAACTCTTTTAATGGATTTCTTGTTCCACTGCAGTTAAACTTGATGTTTGTTATATTGTATCAGTTTAACACTGTTGAAGCCTAATGATAATTTATTCTGTGTTATGTTAGTCATAATATTTCTTACTGGGCTAGTTGAGCTCACCCTTTTACTTTCATTGTTCTCTTCAGGAAATGAGAACATAGCATGGACTAGTCGGGGAACGGAGTGACGGTCTAGATAATAGCATTAGTAGTCCTCACTATTCTGTTAAATAGTGTGATAATAAATGTAATGAGGACTCAATTGAGTGTGGATATTGTCTAGATGACAATATTTGTATTAAAACTCACAACATATGTTTTGTCGTATTTTTACACGACTGTTGAATAATTAATTTGTATTTGAATTTTGTACCATGTATTTGACAACTCAAGATAGGTGATGCATACCTATTTTGGGGGCGTCACAGTTGGTATCAAAGCTTAGGGATATGATCCCTGGCTAAGATGTGAGACAAGAACTAGGAGGGGAGAGACGGGAATTCCTTCACTAGTATTACCTACCTAAGTTTATTTGGTATTTAATTGGTCGGTCAGAGTATAGGGATAATATGCGACATGTTAATTAACCCTTGTTTTGTGGCAGTATTTGAAAATGACATCCGATAATGTTGAGAACATCAATGGAGCACATGAGACCGTTGAGTCTCCACAAATCAATAATCAGGATAATGTGCATCAGGAAGGCGACAATCCTCAGGAAAACAACAACACTGACCAGATGATGAACGATGGAATGTTCAGAGGCTTTATGCAATTCATGCAACATCAAGCAAGAGCGGCTCCTATACAAAATGCAAGTGGAAACACTGGCAACTCTCGGACGGTCACCGCTAAGCAGTTTAAGGAACTGGGACCACCGGAGTTTTTTGGAAAGCCAAAACCACTTAAGGTAGAGATGTGGATAAAGTAGATCTGCAAGATATTTGATGTCTTGGGATGCTCCGAGAAGCAAAAGGTTCCCTTTGCCGCCTTCATGTTGCGTGTAGAGGCAGATTACTGTTGGAAACTGTAAAACGTACGCAACTTGCTACACTGAAAATGATTTGGGAGAAGTTCCAAGAATTGTTCAACGACAAGTACTTTCTCGAAAGTATTCGTCACATGAAAGAGGTAGAGTTCATCAAGCTTGAGAAAAACAACATGACCGTGTCGCAGTACGAAGCTAAGTTTGCCGAGTTGTCCCGGTTTGCATCCCATTTGGTTGATAATGAGGAGAGAATGATGCAAATGTTTCTATGAGGTTTGAAACCAGAGATACGTCCATATCATATCTCTCATAAACTTTGTTTGTATTCAAATGTTTTTAATAGAGCTCATTTATTAGAGCGCGATAATGAGTCAACCCAACCAAAAGAGAGCAGCCGGTAAAATGATAATACCAGTGATAACAGTCATCGAAATAGTAACAATAAGCGTGGAGGGAATCAACATGTCAGAAATTGTAACCACTTTGGTGGTAATCATGGCCAAAACAATAGGAATGAACATTTCAAGAAGAGGAAATTCAACAATGATGGAAAGACGTCAGCACCAGCACCAGCACCCATTGTTAAGGAAGGAGAACGACCACCTATCATACGCTTCAAATGCGGAGGGGAGGGACACATCAGTCCAAACTACGTGATGCCGTCCAAAGCATGTTATAATTGTGGAAGAGAAGGTCACCTAGCCCAATTTTGTCGTTCACCGAAGACAAGTTCAGCTAGGATGGAGGCACCAAAGAACGTCCCAGAAAAGTTAAAGCCAGTAGTGCAAGGGAGAGCGTTTGTCGTGACCTCCCAGAAAGCAAGGAACCCGAACGAGCTCATCACGGGTAAGCTTATCATAAACTCTAGCAAAGTATATACCTTATTTGATACTGGTTCTACCCATTCTTTTATTTCTCCTACTTGCGCTCAACATTTAAATTTGACTCCGGAGAAATTGGACTTTGACTTATCTATTGAAACTTCGTTGGGAGAAACCTTCATTACATCCACGATTTATAAGTCTTCTTTGGTTCAAATCGATACCCTCACATTACCTATCGATCTTATTTTATTGAAAATACTTGCATTTGATGTAATTCTAGGGATTGATTGGTTAACTACTCATCATGCAAAAATTGTTTGTTTTCGTAAGGTTGTTAGCTTTCATATTCCTAACCAACCTATTATGTGAATTCAAGCAACCAAACCATTAAAATCAATCACTGTCATTTCAAGCCATAAAGCTATTCGTTTATTGAAAAATGGATGTCAAGCTTTCTTAGCTCATGTCATGGATCTAAACAAAATACGCCGATTTTGAATGATATTTCTATTGTTAATGGATTTCGATGTATTCCTCAAGAACTTCCCGCCTACCCCGAGCATGAAATTGAATTTTGTATCGACCTTGAACCCGGTACAAAACCTATTTCCAAAGCCCCATATCGAATGGCTCCTATTGAAGTTCAGGAGTTAAAGACCTAACTGCAGAAATTATTAGACATCGGTTTCATTCATCCTAGTACATCTCCTTGGGTTGCTCCTGTTCTATTTGTGAAAAAGAAAGATGGGAGTATGCGACTTTGTATTGATTATCGGGAGTTGAATCATGTCACCATCAAAAATAGGTATCCATTGCCACGTATTGATGACCTATTTGACTAGTTGTAAGGCGCCAAATTCTTTTCAAAGATTGATCTTCATTCCGGATATCACCAATTGAAGATTAGAACTGATGACATTCGAAAGACGGCTTTCAGAACTCGGTACGGGCATTATGAATTCCTAGTCATGTCTTTTGGATTGACTAATGCTCCTGCTGCCTTCATGGATATGATGAACCGAGTATCAAGGAATATTTGGATCACTTTGTGGTCATCTTTATTGATGGCATCCTTATTTATTCCAAAAGCCGTGAAGATCATGAGCAACACTTGAGGCTGATACTTCAAAAGCTTCGTGAATATAAGCTTTATGCCAAGTTGAAGAAATGCGAGTTCTGGTTTGAGGAAGTAGCATTCCTTGGGCACGTGGTATCAAGTCATGGAATATCTGTTGGCCCAGCAAAGATTGAAGCTATTTAAAAGCTGGGAGTAACCTAAATCAGTGACCAAAGTACATAGCTTTCTCGGCTTAGCTGGTTATTATCGAAGATTCGTAGAAGAGTTTTCTCGAATCGCTACTCCCTTAACTCAGCTGACTCGGAAAGATACAAAATTTGGTTGGAACGAGGAATGTGAGAAGTGTTTTCAAGAACTCAAGAGAAGACTCATTTCAGCACCTGTTTTGACAATACCATCTGGCTTGGAGGGATTTGTCATCTACAGTGATGCTTCAGTGATATCTGTATAAAATTATGATGGAGGCGCATAACACACCGTTTGTAATCCATCCTGGTAGTACCAAAATATATCATGATCTTCGACATATATTTTAGTGGGGAAATATGAAGAGAGAGATAACGCTGTTTATCTCAAGGTGTTTAACTTGTCAACGAGTCAAGGCAGAGCATCAAGTACCAAAATGTCCATTGCACTCACTTGAAATTCTAGAATGGAAGTAGGAGCACATTACCATGGATTTTGTTACTGGTCTTCCCAAGGCTTCTCAAGGCATAGATGCAATTTGGGTCATTGTTGATAGATTGACCAAGTCTGCTCATTTCTTACCAATACGAGAAACTTATACACTTGAACGTCTTGCTCATATGTACATAAATGAGATTGTAAGACTACATGGTATGCCAGTATCCATAGTTTCTGATTGAGACCCAAGATTCACTTCACGATTTTGGGGTAGTTTACAAAAAGCTATGGGCACAGATTTACGGTTTAGTTCGGCATATCATGCTCAGACGGACGGACAATCAGAGAGGACTATTCAAACTCTTGAAGATTTATTAAGACTCTGTGTCCTTGACTTCAAGGGAAGTTGGGACAAGTTTTTACCATTGGTGGAGTTTTCTTACAACAACAGTTATCAAACAAGTATTGGCATGGCTCCATTCGAGGCATTGTATGGAAGAAAGTGTCGTTATCTAATATGCTGGGATGAGGTGGGTGAAGCAACGTTGTTGGGATCGGAGTTGGTACGTAAGACTATGGAAAACATTCAAACGATTCGACAATGTATAAAAACCTCACAAGACCGACAAAAGAGTTATGTTGATCTTCATCGAAAGGACGTGGAATTCGATATTGGAGATCATGTGTTGTTACGTGTTGTTCCATGGAAAGGAGTTACGAGATTTGGAAAGTGAGAAAAGCTCAATCCTCGATTCATTGGCCCATTTTTAATCCTCGATCGTGTAGGGACTGTAGCCTATAGACTCGCTTTACCGCCAAGTATGTCTTTTGTTCATAACGTTTTACATATATCCATGTTATGTAAATATGTGAAAGACTCGAACCACATTATTGAGTTAGAACCGGACGAAATAGTGGAAGATTTAACGTATGAAGAGGTTCCTGTTCAAATCTTGGATAAGAAGGAACATATTCTACGCTCCAAGGTTATACCTCAAGTCAAAGTTTTATGGAGAAACCACGATGTTAAGGAAATGACCTGGGAGTTAGAATCTTAAATGAAATCAAGGTATCCTTACCTCTTCGACATACCAGGTACGTACCCTAATTTCGAGGGCAAAATTTCATAAGTAGAGATTGTAAGACCCCAACTTTTATGAATAAAAATGAATTTTCGATAATTATCATTTTTTTAATATTATGGAATGAATTTGATATAATGTTATAGTTGTGGGTAATAGTTATAAATTTTGCAAATTACGCAAGTTGTTATATAATATTCGATTGGTCGGGGAATATTCGTTTTAACAGGGAATATTAAATGCGACGACACAATCATCGGTGGACCCCACAACGGAATTATTATCGGATTGAGAAAATGAGAAAAATATTTTATAAAAATAACGGCGAAAGTTTTATCGTTAACTGTTGAAACACCCGGTGTTAAAAGTACAGGAATACACGTGGTTGCATAGTAGCACACAATATTGATTATTGATGCTTACGTGTGAATTCACTCAGTTTTGTTCAATTATTGCTTCAGTAATTGTTGCATAGTATCTCATGTTAATTGATTCAATTATTGTAGATATTTTATATATTATTAAATCAATAATTGAGACGACGAAGTTATTAATATTATTATTTGCAATATTAACGATGTCTAGAAGTTCTGCCAAGGAGAAGTTTGCTCACCTAATTGCGCACCAATAGGGAGAAATCTTTATTGGAAAGCCCCCTCATTCTTGGGAATGACCTGGTCGATTAATAGTGTGAATTATAATAATGATGATGAAGTTTTGATTTATTAGTATTATTAATGTAATAAAACAGAAAAGCTTTTTATATAAAATAGAATACTTTTATAAAGTTATTCATTTTATTAGATTATAAATAGAATATATTATATTTTATTTAAAAGATTTTGTTTTATTAGAATATTTTTATAAAGTAAACCAACTGGACCATCCGTTTAAAAGTAAATCAATCTGGACCGTTCAGAATTAGTTACTATTCAGGTCCATTCTCCTATAAATAGAAGCTTATTCCATCATTATTTCTTACGAATTCACTGAAACTCTAGGGAGAGAAACTATAGAGAGAAAGAAGAAAAGTATTACGCTACTTCACTACTCCTATATCCGGTTGTTCTAAGCTAAGGGTATTATTTCATTCAGTATTCATGAAGAGAACTTCGTTATTCTATTTTTTTTTATTCTATTGGAATAACTTTGTATCATGATTTACCTTATACTTGGTGAAATTCTTACATTATTCCATTCTTTATCATTATGTTGGAATAACTTTGTCTATGGGCACCGCATATACATGGTGAAATTATTATGTTATTCCATTCTTTATTATTACATTTGGAACATCACATGCAATGCGTTTACGCATGACCTGGTTTTATTAATTATTATTTTGTTGGAATATCCTGTCGGTGCGTATTACGCCTGACCTGGTTCCATTAATTATTATTCTATTGGAATAACACATGCATGCGATCTATCGCATGCATGGTGATTTTTGTTGTTATTCCAATCTTTATTATTACATTGGAATATCCCAGCCGGTGCGATTTTTTGCCGACTCGATCCGTTATTTATTATTACATTGGAATAACTCATGCGTGTGGTCTATCGCATGCACGGTGATTTCTTTTGTTATTCCATTCTTTATTATACTCGGATGGTTAAAGTTTTGACTTTATACTCCATGAAATTAGTGGAATATCCTTGATATTTGTGCTTCATCCGATATCTTTTCATGGAAATATTATTCTGAGCATTCTTGAATTTTACTCTACAAAGAAGTATTATGTTGACAATTTGGACGTTATTAGTTCCTGGATAAATTCATTCTTGAACTTTTTTTATTGAATTCTTATATCATTGTTATCATCCTCATGTGTATATTATGTTGAAAGTTATCTGTGGCCTGTAGTGCATAGGTGGACTTGGTATGATTATAACCAAGGATTATTCGGTATAATCATGACCGTAATGTTACAAATGATGTGGTAAAAGTCCTCAATTTCCCATAGTGCATTGATGGACAGTTAGCATAATCATGACCACTGATGAATACACGAATATCCTTGGCCCGTAGTGTATGGATAATTTGTGGTTGTGATACTAATGAATATCATTGGTCGTAGTGCATGGATGATGTGGAATATTTATTAAGCTGAGTCCCAGCGATAAAAGTGATGAAAAACCTTTTAAATCATAAAAGATAGTAGATTTTTTTCACTACTTGACTCTTTTAATGTATTGCTTGTTCCGCTGTAGTTAAACTTGATGTTTGTTATATTGTATCAGTTTAACATTGTTGAAGGCTAACGATAATTTATTTTGTATTATCTTAGTCATAATATTTCTTATTGGGCTAGTTGAGCTCACCCTTTTACTTTCATTGTTCTCATCAGGAAATGAGAACGTAGCAGGGACTAGTTGGGGAACGGACTGACGGTCCAGATAATAGCATTAGTTAGTCCTCACTATTCTGTTAAATAGTGTGATAATAAATGTATTGAGGACTCAATTGAGTGTGGATATTGCCTAGATGACAATATTTGTATTAAAACTCATAGCATATGTTTTATCGTATTTTACACGACTATTGTATAATTAAGTTGTATTTGAATTTTGTACCATGTATTTGGCGACTCAAGATAGGTGATGTATACCTATTTTGGGGGCGTCACAGGTGTTCCGCATAAACATGATGTAATTTTTTGGAAATTTATTACTAATATGCCAAGAACACAATAAATGATGAGTGGATGGGAGTACCCTACCAATAGTATTGCTCATTGCTTTATCTTGGTCAGTGATGATGGTTACAGGATCTTTGTAATCCATGGCTTCAAGCCACATCTCTAAGACCCAGCTGAAAGTGTCTTCTGTCTCATCTCTTAATAATGTAAATTCAAATAAAACAGAGTGATAATGGTGGTTAACCCCGATAAATGGAACAAATGGCATATTATACCTATTTGTCCTATACGTAGTGTCAAATGTAACCACGTCTCTGAAACATTGATACATAAATCTTGAACGGGTGTCTACCCACAAGATACAAGCTATGTGATTGTCTTCACCTGATTTCACACGAAAGAAAAATTTACTCGCACTGCTAGAATAAAATTTCTTCAAATAATTAACTGCTGCTTGTGCATCATTTTCATCCTCCGAGTTACGCCTTAAATCCCTAACTACATTACGAACAACTTGGTCACTAAAACCTATATTTTGCATTCCTCCACCCATTGTGCTCAAAACATTCATCATCCTACTTGGTCCAATACCCGCCTGATTTAAAGTGTCAATTAATTTTCTTGCTACCGGCATAATATTTCTATGTGTCTCAATCAAATCTACTTTGGTAGGTGTCACTAACTGATGATTGTGATCCAACTCAATAACCGAAATATGCCAGTTACCTTCTTTCTTACTGTGGACAACATACATTCTAGCTTTGCATAGTGTTTGACCAATTGCGTCTCGTTGCCTTGTTTTCTTATCGTTATCACATTCATCATCTAATGAATTCTTCACAACAATTGGTCTACTAGCTTTTCTACATACATATAACCTTGACGTCAAATCATTACTGTGAGCATGTTTACGACTCGTAGCAATCCTAATCTCAAATCCACTTTTTTGGGCATATGATCTATAAAAAATTTCAGCTTCTTCTAATTTATAAAATAATTGACCAACATAAGGAACCATTACCTTTGTACTACTACTTTCACCATCATGAAAATACTACGATTTATTTCTACATTCTAAACTAGCAAAAGATTCACAAGAGCTAGATAAAAATATATTTATAACAGCCATGAAAGCCATTGATGAAGAATTACCAATAATTTCTCGCACAAACCAGTGATTTCAAATCTAGCAGATTCTTTTGAAGCTATATTTCTGCAGATGTTAAGCATTTGGATGGGAATGGAGTAAAATGTTAGATCTAAGGTGCAAGATAAGGTGAATTTGGCCGCTACTCCCACTAGCGGTTTCAATAAATTCCTTAATGTCCTAATTTAAAAATCTCTTCTCTCTGGCCGCCAGAGGAGTAAGCTACCAATTAAAACGTTGTCTAGAAGGAGTAATTGACCGGTCAAACGACAACATTTTTGGTGGCCGCTACTCTCTCTACCAGAGAGAAGAATTTTAAAATTATTGCTGGCCATTACTTCCTCTGGCGGTGAGAGCTCATCTCAGCCATTAACTCCAATTTTGGACTAATTTGGATGAGCGTTAGTTGAAACAGGTTAATAAGCTAACGTTGTCCACAGATCATTTTCATATATATATATATATATATATATATATATATATATATATATATATATATATATATATACACACACACACACACATATAGATATATATAAATAACTTATATTCAATATTTAATAAGTCACATATATATAAATTAATTATATATATAGGTATTAGCTGTTATAAATTTTGTACTTTCAAAATTTACTTGCGATAACATGAGATAATAACAATGGATAATATAATTTTATTATTAAAATGTATTAGGTTTGAATTAATTTAGAATTAATGAACTATACTTTAAAATTCATTATTTTTTTTCTTATTCTATTTATAATTGTAATTAGAGCATTCATTTTAAAATTAAAATTTAGAATTTCAAAAATGATGAAAAGTTATTTGAATTGTAATTTAGATTATTGATTTTGTATATATTTATTAAAAATAAATAAATTAATTAATATTCATTAATACTATACTTTAAAACTCATTATTTTTTTTTCTTATTCTAGCTATAGTTTTAATTAAAATATTCATTAGATTATAAGCATTATCTTATTTATTTCATAAACCATCTCTTCTACATTCCTTGTAATATAAAATGGCAAATTATTCTCAAATGTATTTGGTAGTTTATATCTATGGAAAATTATTCTCAAATTTATTTGGTACTTTATATTTTAGATATATAAAAATAAATATTAAAAATGCATATTCTTAAAATTTATAAATATGAACCCTTCGTAGAATGAATGGAGGGAGTATATTTCATAAAAAAAAAATTAAAAAAAATCCAACCCAATCAATTACCCCCAAACCATTAAATTTAAACAAAAAAAAAATCTCAAATTCATTCAATTAAACACCATGTCTCGATAACAGAGAAGAAAATATTAGGGTTTTGCGACAATCTCTAACCCCAAACCACTCAATCCTCACCATGAAATCACAAACCCAAAAACCCCAATCCGCATCTCCATTCCATTTCACCGTCACAAGGATCGCCGTTGCCCAGATCTGCCAATCAGTGGGCTTCAAATCCGCCTTAAAACATGGCCCTTCAATCCCTAACCGACATCGCCACCGGTAATTGCAGTTCTGCCACCGCCAAGATCCGCTTAATTCCACCAACGCGACACAATCCAACCTCCTCGACATCATCGTCGCATTGAACAAGTGCAATCGATAAAGGGTTTTCCTGGCGGATCAAATGTGAACCAGAGATTTTACTGTTCCAGGCCTATTCTTGATATCAACAAGTTTTTAATGTACAAAGACGAAATCCCATTTGCCAAGCCGTTGACACGACACCGTTTAGAGGAGGGAGAGGGGTTTGTGGGTTCGGCGAGTGGAATAGAAGGGGGAAAGATGGGAGGAATTATATTCTGAGGTGGTTGCCGGGAATTCCAGAGATGGGTGGAAAGGAGGGAGGAGAGAGAAAGGAATTTGGGTTTGGTGGGGAGGGATGTTTAATACCTGGGAGACGTTATCACATTCAATAATATACCAATTGAAAATGCGAGCTTGTACTGGGATTAGGGAATATCTCCAACAAGAGTCAGGTACATATCATGGGCCAGTGTGTTTGGGAACCATGATGATGCACCATTTGAGTGGCCAACGGAGTGGTTTTCAACCACTGGAATTCCTTCACTACATTGCTCTGTAGATAATTTCTCGTACACTAGTGAGTTGAACTTTCAATGATAAAATTTGTTCACAGATTGTCATGTCCGGTAGGGATGGTCTCTTATTTCTTCTTATAATCAGGGTTGTTGGCAGTTTTAGTACAAGAGTTCTTTTTCATTGTCTAACATAGTCATCTCCTTAATGCAATCTGTGACAATTGAGAGAAAGAGGGATATACAAAAAGTATACTAAAATGATAGTTGATTTCAGAAACCCAAAATAAACATTCTAAAAATATGGGCCAAATACTCTTGCTTGTCTCAATTTAGAGTTGCATGCTAGCGATTAAATTTAGTTTTGATATCCTTAATTTAGTTCAAGCTAATGGATGACATGACATTGCCATAATGATATGTGATCTAGTTTTATTGACTGGATAATTGTTTTGGAAATTGTGATGAGAAAAAATCAATTCATATTTGAGATCAATGATTCATGTTACTATTATTTTGGTATCAGGAGTAGAGTGTAGCTTCAAAGGCACACCACATTTGGAGCTTATCAAAAATGAGATTGAAAATAATGCATTTTATACTCTAGAATTGGTCCTAAAAATCTTTGGCCAAGCGTATCGAACTATGTCCTTCAGATTTCATCAGTGAATGATCCTCAACTGTCTGTGGCATTCATGTACTTCTTTGATTCTGGTGGTGGGTCATACCCAGAGATTATATGTATGTATATATTTCACTTGTGTTGCAGTCACTATTTCTGTGTTCTCATGTGTGGCTTATTGTTTTACTAGATAATATTGGAGATTAGCTTAACAATTCTTTGTAGATTTGTATTTAGTTTGTTATGGTTATAAAAATATACTACTATACTAGTTAGTTATCTTTGGATTTGTATTGACTTTGTGCTTATATTTTCTAGTGAGAGGAATGATGTACTATAAGGAAGCTCTTGAACTTCAATGCTTCCTGGATTTTTCCGAGGATGATGGTTAGTAATTATTCTTTCACCTCTTAAACTCAATCAATAGCTATGATGACTTGAAGTGAAGGCAATTATTTTTATTGACCACTGATGTTTCTTTTACAGCTATCTTTGGTGGTTACCGGACTATTGATATGAAGGAGGACCATATAAATCTCAAGGAACGTGCCCAAGCATTGACAGATTTGAAGTTTACCTATGTTGTTTCTTGTCAGGTCTATGGGGAGCAGAAAAAATCTAGTGATGCTCGAGATCAAAGTTGTTATGCCAACATTTTGAATCTCATGCTAACTTAGGTTACAATATTTGTAGATAATCAGTTGTAATTTATAGTGATCTCACAAATTGACAGTACTTTAGGTATTGTGATAATTTTCAGGTATTCATCTTTACGTGTTGCGTATATTGATGAAAGAGAGGAAACACTCAATGGAAAATCGAAAAAGGTTTATTACTCTGTTCTTGTGAAGGGTGGGGATAAGTTAGACGAGGTAAGTAGTATAACTATTATCAAAAGTTGCAGACCGAGGGGGTTAAGATTGAGAGAGGTTATAAAGGAAAATGAGTTGTTAAATACTTGTTATGATGATGTAGCGTGGCTTGTAATCTGCTACCTATTATTAATAGGGGAAGGAAGCCCTGTAGACCATTGACATGAATCAGGTGAGTAACATCCTTCTTCTTTATTAGAAAAGGCTTTATCAAGTGACTAACTGCTTATATTCAGGATAATTACTTTGAGGAAGGTTTCAAAATGAGAAATGTATTGGAGGAATTTCTTAAAGCTCATCATGGGCAGAGAAGACCAACAATTTTGGGATTGAGATAGCATATTTTCACTGGAAGGTTTACCGCTGCCGCTACTCTTCATGGTCCTTCACATACCAAAGCTGGATGGGTAAACTTTTTGAACATACAAAAAAACAAAATTTCATCTATATGACTAGGCATAACTAGCTAGGCATTTGCTTTCTTTTTTCTTGAAGGTACAAATAAAGATTAGAAGGACATGTGCCACATTTTAGCTAATAATTGTGGATTATAAATGCATAGTCCTATGAAATAGACTTGCTGTTAAATAAATTATGTGGTTTTACCTAAACTCACACGAACCATCTACTTTTGTTGTGCAGTTCAATGATTTCCTAAATACCATCTTCTTATCATCCCCAACTTTTGCCTTGATGGTTGATGTGTTCCTTGACAATACACTTGAATTCAAAGACAGTTCCAGAGATAGGGGAATGCCATGGTGGTTTTCAGAGTAAATGTAAATGGGAAATAATTACATGATGTTGTGAAACCAAATATTACATCAATGATTAGGGTGCCAGAGATAATATTTTGGCATATACCAAGTAAAGCCTACAAGAAGGTGGCTCAAGGTTTAGTGTACACAAGCATTGTGTGGGCTCAATATTCGAGGAGGCATTGTTCTGCTTTCAAGAAGTTTGAAATGGGCATCATGAAAATTCTCGAGGAAAGGCCTTCGTCAAGGTAAGGATAGATTTTCCTTTCCTATCTTTGTTTATTGTTTATGTAAGTACAGCTTATAATCAAATTTGATACTGAAAAATGATTGAGATGGCTCAGTGGTAGCTTAATAGCCCAATAACCCATAGGTCTTCATTTTCCTAAATTGCTATTATTTTTAAATATGTGCAGGAAGACTGCTTCTACAACCTGCCTTACAATACTGGGTATCAAATTTCTGTGCTACGTTTACGGAAGACAAGGGACGAAATTATGAAGTGTACTCTCTCTATATATATAGATATATACTTTGATTGAAGAACTGTGGTAGCTTTAGATGGTTAATTGTAAAGATAATGAATGATTATGTAGTGGATGATTTTATTAAGTTAATAATATTTTAGTTTTTTATATTTTTGCCATTATTTGCTATGGGGACATTGAGTCAGTCAGGTACACAAAAAGAATGTTAAATTTTGATTTGGAAACAATATAATTCGTTACCAAAGCATTGAACAAGTTTTAATATAGCAACAATTTTTTATACATTTAGCAACAAATTTTCCTTGCTAATGGCATTAAAAATATAATATTTGGCAATGAAAAATTAACCTAATAACAACGGAGAGGATATTGTTGCTAATACTAAAATAAAAGGCAACATTTTTTATCGTTGAAAATCATATCAACTTTCGTTGCACATATAAAGAAATGGTAACATATAATGTCATTGCTAATCGACGACTTTCGTTGCTATTGAAAAATAACCAGCAACAAACATTTTTGTTGCTGATTCAACATAATGTCGTTCCAAAATAATATAATCATCAACGAAAATCGTTGCTAAAAAGTTTACATTCCGCAACGAAAGCAAGCTTAGGCAACAATTTTTATAATTTACTACAACAAAAAATGTCATTTGCAAAATCTAATCGATTTAGCGAAAATGCATGGTCGTTGCAAAAAAAAAGAGTTCATTTCGTTGCCAATTAGCAGGCTTTTGTAACGAAATGGGGTTTTTAGCAACGAAATTTTAATTATTCTGCAACAATACATTTTGTTGCTAAAGGATCGATGTATCTATACGAAAGCCAAATTTTGTTTCAAAATGTATTAATTTTGGCAACACAAAAAATACGTTTGTTGCGGAACAATTAGCAACGCTCATTGCGCAACGAAAGACGCAACAACATTAAAGTTGTTGCCAAAAACCTTTAGCAATGAAATTTGGCACCTTTAGCAACGAAAATCGGTTGTTCCTGAAGCCCATTTTTTTGTAGTGAATGCAGATTATCATTCAACCTAAACATGCACTACTACCATATGCAATATTCAACTACTATAATGCAATACTACTAATTGTAACCCAATACCTCCAAACTTAAAATGAACAAAGCCCTCATTGTAATTAAAAGTGAAAGAATACTCCCCTAAGTGGCAATGTCATCTCCATTCGTCTCCTCATGATCCGATGGTATATCAGACAATGGATAAGTTTAAGATAATCTAAAGTTGGAAACTGAGTGTGGACTTCTAACTGTCTGAATGCTTGAGTCAGAAATTCTAAAAATTGATTAGTGTTTATTTTCTATGACTGAGAGATGGAGCGGTCGCGCTGTGTTTGGCTTATAGTTGGGTGTGGCCGCACTACCCTGTACCTTGGCATCTTCAGTTAATTTTTTGACTTCTGGTTGATCTTGAATACTTATAGCAATTTTATTGAACCTAAGAGGATAAACAATCAAACTATTATTAAGACTTATAGCTATCAAACATCTACTAAATATGGAAAGTTTGAAGAATTAAACATAGAAGAAGAAGTAATTGGAAATGTAAATAAGAATTAAACAAGGAGGGAGAAAGATTGGATGGGGTGCCTCCCATCGAGCGCTTAGTTTATAGTTGTTCAGTCGAACTTCTTTTTGTCAATGTTATCTAATTTCTCTTTGATAATTTAGGAACCCTCCATCCATCAGGAGCAATGTAGCTTTTGGTAGGTTCCCCAAAGTGATAGCTATTGAATTAAAGTCACCCAATTTGCTCTGTTTAGATAAGTGCCCGATTGAGAATGTTGAATAACTAGGTGCTTTTTCCTCCGTTGTGTGTGTGCTAAGATTGAGGCATTGGGGCTTGTCAAGCACAACAGGCTCTTCTTCTATCTTCTCTTCCTCGGCCCACTATAGCTTCAAAGTTGTGTTGGATCTCACGTCATAAAGAGCTTTGCCGACTACGTGACTCCCCAATGGGCACAGTTTTGCAAAACTGACTGGATTCTTGAACCTTAGTGGAGAAGGAACTTGGGGCACTAACAAATTAGGGTCATCATCATTAGAACTTAAAGATAGATATTTGATGGCCTCATACTCCTTATCCCCATTTGTCTCCCTTTTTTTTAAATTTTATGGTTCATCCATTTGCAGATTTAACACGGGCTCTCCATCAGTCTCAAAATCCATATCATAGCACCAATTATTTTGAGGGCAATTGTTTAAGGCTTCGAACATTTGATCCATCTGATTCTGAAGATTTTGAATTGACATCTCTTGCTCAATCATCTTCTCATCCGTTGACGCTATAAACTTGAACCACAAATCCTCCAGTTTTGAATTATCTTTTTCAGTTTCAGAATCCATGTATTGAAGACCATTCATTGAGGGGTTAATGAGTTGTTCCATTTGTTTATTAAGATTTTGGCTTGATAACTCCTAACTCATCATCATCTCTTCATGGCCTGCTATGATCTTTGACATGAATTCCTTCAACTTTGAATTTTCTTCTTGTTGCATTGGAGGTGGATATGAGAATTCCGGCGTGTATATTAGATTAGGAGCGTAGTATTGGTCTTCATAATTATAGCTCCATGAAGAATTTGGGTGATACCCCCAACCTTGATGATAATTAGGATAAGAATAGTTGTTGAGGTAATCACCCCCATACTTTATTGGTCCAAATCTGACGGTGCGTTGATGAATCGGATGATTTCTAGTACAATAATAACAAATTACTGCGATCTTTTGAATATGTTAGGCTACAAGAACATCCAACCTCTTCGAAAGTGTTTCAATTTGTGCTGACAATACAAAAAATGCATTGAGTCCATCAATTCTTGTGTCCCTTAGTTGAGTCATGTTTGTATATGGCCGTTGATAAACAAAGTCATCCATGGTACCTGAAAAGAGAGAAATATAGGAAGAGAATTAAATTAAAATAAAATGTTTAAATTAAGACTAATTTGATTGAAATTAATATTGGCAAAAATTATTAAAGTAATTCCCCGACAATGGCGCCAAAAACATGTTGGTCGTAATCCCAATCATTATATGTGTGCAAGTATACACGGTCAATAAGTAATAAAGAGTAATTAGAGTATCATTCCCCTGAAGAATGACTAATAAAGATTACCAAGCTCTAACCCATAACCAAATCAATCTTATTTAAACAATTGATTTAATATTTTATATTTAAACTATGTAATTAACTAATACTAACTACCCTTAGAATGAGACTAGATAATGAAGACTTGAGATTACAATTTCACCTATTGAATCATTTAAATCAACACACTTTCTAGTAAGCCAAATTAATTATACCGGATTGTTAGTCGAGAACACGAAAGTAAAATATAACCATCTCTAGATGTACCATAACCATATCACACTAAATCCACAGATGATAGAATGAATGTGAACACCCTAATAAACTAACCCACTATATTTCTATGTGAATTATAATTAAAGAGGGTTGAAGCTCAAGTTCTCAATTAACTACACGTGGTGCATAGGTATATCTCTATCCTAGGCACAAATTATGAATTCCATCGCCATATAAAAGTCACAAACACACGCTACTATGATCAGATCTAAACACATAATATGTCTCTCAATTTCATATGGATTATCATGGTAATTGATAGCTAGGTAATTAAGCAATTCAATACAAATTATAATAGGCAATCCAATAACAATTAATAAGACTAACAAGGAATTATATTAAAGTAAACTACACAACAAGATCCATAGTAATTTCAAAATAGAGTTTAATTCATGATTGAACTAGAATCCATGATCCACAATTGAATATACATTGAAAGATATACAAATAGAAGTAAAGAGAATTAGGGATTAAGAATAGAGAATCTGAGTTTCTTCTCTTGTTTCACTTCTAAACTTTCAAGGATCTTCAATTGCTTCAATCCCCAAATCTTAGCTAATCTAGGGTTCTAATCTAATCTATTCTAATAAGGAAATTAAAGAAAAGAAAAGAACATATATAATCTAGATTGATCCACAAGGGTGGAATTCTATTTTACATACTAATATGTCTTCTATATATAAGCCCTAATTGACTCCTTGCCCAAGTTACGCTCCAATTGCACTGATTAATGAAAAAGTCAACTCTGGTCAACTTCTGAAGTGGCGCGTGTAAGACCCCAACTTATTATTAATGAAATTTAATTTTCTCTATTTTGAAATAGTAAGGGTTGATTTGATTAATGTGGATGGTTATGGGTAAAATACGCAAATATTTCAAAATAAGCAAGTGGTTATAAAATATTCATTGTTGTCAGGGAATATTAGTTTGGTAAGTGGAATATTAAATCTTTGTCGGGGAATATTAAATGACGGTAGTAGCGACCATGTGTGGGCCCCATAACTGAAAGCGATTGGATGAAGAAAACAACAAATATAAGTTGTTTAATAATAACAACACGTAGTTATTCACAATTATCTTGTTAAAATACTCGATTGGTTTTAAAACAAGATTGCATTGCATTATTGCACCAATTATTGATTCTTACGTAAGAAGGCACTACTCAATAATGGTTACGATAATTCTTATTCGATATTTTATTGATTTAATAATTGTTGCGTTGATATTTTATATTCTTTGTTGTTTCAATAATTGTCATTTACAATTATTTTTCATTATCGAAGCAATAATTCATATTATCTGAATAATATTATTAGATAACATTATTGGCAATGTCTAGAAAGTTACATCTAAGGAGAGGTTTGGTCACCTAATTGCGCGCCAGTAAGGAGAAATTCTTATTGGAAAGCCACCTCTTTCTTGGGAACGGCCTGGTTGTCAATATTATGATTCTAAAATATTATTTGTGAATAATTAATTATTGATTCATATGATGAGGAAAATATTGATTTTATGTGGATATAGATGGAGAAAAATTTTAATGTGACAATTGTTGAAAATTGAAATTTTATCTTTTACGATAAAATAATTCATTTAAATATATTATTATATTTTAATAATATAATAATAGTGATATTTTTACAACGAATGTGGGATATATGAGTATACAAGGAGGAAGAGTATTTTTGTTGCAATAAATGTTTAAAACATGTTAAACATGTTGGTGGACCCCATTTATTGGTCGAAATTTGATTATAGCTTTTGTAAAATCGCTTGTTTGTGGATTTCGGCCAATTTTGTTTGGAATTTGGAAAAACTTTCTTACGCAAAGTTGTAGAGAATTGAATTTCCTATAAAACCACGTGAGATTTGAATTTTCCGATAGAAGGCTATTTATTATGAATTATTGAAGTTCCAAAGCTCAAGCTCAAAATAATTGATTTTTGGAAGTTTAAAATATTTTAAATAACAAAAAATTTTTTTCATTATGGTGTGTTACACATGTGTATTGAATGAGCTGAATTCAGTTCTTGGAAGGTTGGCGAGGAAAATTTAATTTATATATTAATATTATATTAAATTTTACGCTTTGTGTGTAAAGCATTTTCTATAAATAGGGTGCTTAGGTTAGAATTGAAAATTACACGTAAGCTCAAGTTTCTCTCTCTATATTATCGGCGTATTCTTGTGAGTATTTTGAGTATACTTTGAGTATTGCTATACGGTACAAGTTCAAGTTATAGTCAATATCCGGTGTTTCAACTAGAAGTACTATCTTTGTGAGGTAAGGGATATTATTTTTTTCGTAATGATATTATTTCTTCAATATCATTATGCTAAAATATTGATCTGAAGTTTTTATCAAATTTGGAACTTTTGGTGTTGAGTTACTTATTCACGATACTCAAGACTATTCACGATACGACATTATTCATTTAATACAAAGATTATTCATCGAAAAAATGAAAAAATTTCTTTTCGTCCAAAATATCTATTCTGGATACTAGCTTTGATTGTATCCATGTTTTGATCATTCTTGAATTTTACACCACTATGATTATTTTTTAGGTATTTTTGGACGTGGATAAAACAAAGTACGAATCCTTAATCCTTAATCCTTGTCATTTTGTTTCTTTGGATTCGTTTCTTTAAAAATATTTTCATCATCTTGGTCTTAAATGATGATATTATGGAATATCTTTGGCACGTAGTGCAAAAGATGAATGATTTCTGAAGAATATCTTTGGCACTGTAGTAAAAGATGAACAAGTGTTTAGATGAACATAAACAATGATGAATATCTTTGGCTCAGTAGTGCAAAGATGAATATTTGATTCGAGATATATATTGATTGATGTTCTGAGGATAAAAGATAGGCGATGAACTTTTAAATTCATACATAGAAGATAGTAGTTTGCATTTCTACTTAACTCTTCTAATGAATTATTATTTCGCTGCGAATATTGATTTAAAATTTGTTGTCTATTGTATTCTATTAGATTTTTCCTGTTGAAGACTAACGATAATTTGTTGTATATTATCTTAGTCATAATATTCTTTCTTGGGCTAGTTGAGCTCACCCTTTTCCTTTTTGTTCCATTTTTCTCGGGAGGCGAGAATATAGCGAGTGCGAGTCTGGGTATGGAATGAAGGTTCTAGAGAAAGAGTTGTTTAGTAGTCCTCACCATTTTGTAAAATAATGTATCAATAAATGTGATGAGGATTTATTTGAGTATAGATATTGTCAGAAGATAATATTTGTATTCAAACTCACGATTTCTTGTTGTAAGAATAAAGTTGTAGTTGTTTACGTAATATGTATTGACAACTCGGAATGGGTGATGTATACCTATTTTGGGGGCGTCACGGTTGGTATCGAGCTTAGGGATATGATCTCTGGCGGAGATCGGGGAATAGAACTAGGAGGGAGAGGAGAGGTAAATCCTTCGCTAGTGTGTCCTACCTAAGCTTATTTGTTAGTTGGTCGATATATAGGGATATTATGTGATATATTGATTTCCTTAATTAACCCTTGTTTTATGGACGAGATTTGAGAATGTCGACTAAGAATATTAACAATGGAAATGAGACATAGGAGACGCCTTTGTACTCACCAACGAGGAGAACATGCAACAAGTCGACAATGTTCCTCTTGTGAACAACACCATTTGAGCGAGATGATGAGCGAGGGATGTTTAGAAGCTTTTTGCGGTTCATGCAAAATCGGATGAGGGAGACTCGTGTTCAAAATCTGAGGAGGAAATGATAGCAATTCACGGGTTGTCACAATGCCAAGCGATTCAAAGAGTTAGGACCACCGAATTTAAGGAAAGCCGGATCCGATCATGGCGGAAACATGGGTCAAGCAAATTACCAAGATATTCGATGTCTTGGGATATACGGAGGAATAGAAGGTTCCATTCGCCACCTTTATGTTCGTGGAGAGGCGGATCATCTTGTGGAGATGATGTGAACTCCATCCCATCCAAGCACTCAACATGTCTTGGGAGACATTTGAAATTATTTAATGACAAATACTTTTCCGAAAGTGTTCGTCTTATGAAGGAAGTGGAGTTCATCAAATTAGAACAAAACAACATGGCGGTGTCTCGAAGACGAGGCAAAGTATGCAGAGTTATCGGTTTGCACCTCATTTGGTGGAGAATGAGGAACGTATGGCGCGGATGTTTACGAGAGGTTTGAAACCCGACATACGACAATATCTCATTTCTCATAAATTTTCTCTCTTTTAGGATGTTGTTAATGTGGCTCAATTGTTAGAGCGAGATAACGAGTATGTTCAACCAAGGACCATAACCAGGATCATACCAGAGATAGCGAGAAATAGAATAATGATAACCCGGTGGAGAAAAAAGCAGACGGACAAAATTGTAACCACTCTGGTGGTAATCATGGCCATGAAAAAAAAAGAAGCGAGTCGAGGAGATTTTAAAAAGAGGAGATTTAACAACGACCATTATGTGAAGACAGCGGTCTGCGAAGAATCGGTTCTAAGGGAGGAGAACAACCACCCGGTCATATGCTACAAATGCGGAAAAGAGGGACATATCGGTCAAAGCGCCCACAATGATTCAAGGTATGCTATAATTGTGGAAAGGAAGGATATATCGCTTCGAGATTATGCGCAGAGCGAAACCTAGTTTAGCGGGACGGTGACTCAAAAGATCATCCCGGAAAAGTCAAAGTCAATGATTTCGGGAAGAAAGCGTTTGTTGTGATTGGTCATAATGCGAGAGAACCCAAACGAGGTGATCATGGGTAAGCTATTTATAAATTCTTGCGAAGTTTATACCTTACTTGATCACAGGTGCTACCCATTCATTTATCTCTCCTGCATGTGCTCAACGTTTAAACTTGACTCAGGAGAAATTAGACTTTGACCTATCTATGGAAAGTCCGTTAGAGAAACTTTCATCACATCCAACATTTATAAATCTTGTTTGATTCAAGTTGGCACCATCACCTTACCCATTGACCTTATCTCTTTAAAGATACTTGCTTTTGATGTGATTTTAGGGATTGATTGGTTAACTACTTATCATGCCAAAATTGATTGTTTTTCGTAAGGTTGTTAGCTTTCATATTCCTAAACAACTTTGTTATTTAATTCAAGCAACTAAACCATTAAAATCAATCACCATGTCATATTTAATCATAATGCTATTCGTTTATTGAAAAGCGGATGTCAAGCTTTCTTAGCCCATGTTATGGATTTGAATAAAGACACGTCAAATTTGAATAATATTCCTGTTGTTATTGACTTTCGGCGTATTTCTAGAAGAACTTCCTGATTACACCCCGAGCGTGAAGTTGAATTCTTTATTGATCTTGAACTTTGGTACAAAGCCCATTTCTAAAACCCCATATCGAATGGCTCTATTGAACTTTAGGAGTTAAAGGTCCAACTACGAGGAATTGTTGGACATCGGTTTCATTAAATCCCTAGTACATCTCCTTGGGGTGCTCTGTTTTATTAAGTAAAGAAGAAAGAGGCGGAGTATGCGACTTTGTATTGACTATCGGGAATTGAACCATGTCACCATCAAGAATAGGTATCCTCTACCTCGTATTGATGACTTGTTTGACCGATTGCTGAGGGCACAATTCTTTTCAAAATTGATCTTCGATTACGGATATCATCAATGAAGATTCGAGGCGAGGATATTCCAAAGCGCCTTTGGAACTCGATGCGGGCATTATGAATTCTTAGTTATGTCTTTCGATGACTAATGCTCTATGACTTTCATGGATATGATGAACCGAGTATTCTAGGAATATTTAGATCGGTTTGTTGTTGTCTTTATTGATGACATCCTCATATATTCCAAAAGCCGTGAAGATCATGAGCACCATTTAAATTTGGTACTCCAAAGGCTTCGTGAAAACCAACTATATGCCAAATTGAAGAAATCACGAGTTACGGCTTGAGGAAGTAGCATTCCTTTAGGCACGTGGTGTCGAAAACATGGAGTATCTGTTGATCCGTGAAGATTGAGGCAATAAAAAGTTAGGGAACCGGAAGTCGGTGATCAAGTACATAGCTTTTTGGGCTTATTTGGTTATTATCGGAGATTTGTGGAAGGATTTTCTCGAATCGCTACTCCATTAACCCATCTAACTAGGAAGGATACAAAATTCATTTGGAGAGAAGAATGCGAGAAGAGTTTCCAAGAGCTTAAGAGGAGACTCATTTCGCACTGTTTCAACAATACCATCCGAATACGGATGGATTTGTTATCTCACAACGATGCTTGGGCAAAAGGGTTAGGATGTGTCATAGCCTTTATGCCTCGCGATAACTTAAAGAATATGAGAGGAATTATCCTACTCATGATCTAGAGTTAGCGGTGATCGTTTTCAGCGCTAAAGATATGGAGGCACTATCTATATGGGAGAAAGTGGAGATATATTGGACCATAAAAGCCTTAAATATTTCTTCACTCAAAAAGAACTCAACACGCTAAGCAATGACGTTGGCTCGAGCTATTGAAAGACTACGACCACACTATTCAATACCATCTCGGAAAAGCGAACGTAGTAGCTAACGCGTTGAGTAGAAGATCATATGCGGGAATGAGTGCGATGATGTCAAGTATCGCATAGAGCCAACTTTAATAGAAAAAGTTAAGGTTGCTCAAGCCACCGACCCGGAACTAATGCGTATGAAGAAGAAAGTACAAGAAGGAGCTATTTCGGAAGTGAGAATTGATGAAAAAGAAATACTTCGAGTCCACTCTAGACTTTGTGTCCCTAACGACTCTGATTTGAAGTACAAGATTATGATGGAGGCACACAATACACCATTTACAATCCATCTGGAAGTACTAAAATGTATCGTGATCTTGACATACATTTTGGTGGAACAATATAAAGAGAGAGATTGCAAAGTTTATCTCGATGTGTTTAACTTGTCAATGTGTAAAGGCGAGAGCATCTAGTACCTAAGGGTCCATTGCAACCACTTGAGATTCCGAAATGGAAGTGGGAACACATTACCATGGATTTCAATTACGGGTCTTCCTACGGTTTCTCAAGGCATCAATGCTATTTGGGTTATTGTTGATAGATTAACCAAGTGCGCTCATTTCTTACCAATCACGGAGACTTATTCCTTGAGCGTCTTGCTAGTATATACGTGAATGAGATTGTGAGGTTGCATGGCATACTGTATCCATAGTTTTGGATCGTGACCCAAGATTCACTTCAAGATTTTGGGTTAGCTTGCAAAAAGCTATGGGCAGCGATTTGATTGGTTTGGCATACCATCCCCCAAACTGGACGGGATCAAGAGAGGACTATTCAAACTCTTGAAGATCTATTAAGACTCTGTGTCCTAGACTTCAAAGGCGGTTAGGATAAGTATTTACCATTGGTGGAAATCTCTTACAACAACAGTTATCAGGCAATTATAGGTGTGGCTCCATTCGAAGCATTATATGGACGAAAATGTCGTTCTCCAATATGTTGGGATGAGGTGGGTGAAGAAACATTGTTGGGACCCGAGTTAATACGTATGACTCACAAGAAAAGATCCAAATAATTCGACAACGATACAAAAGCGGCACAAGATCGACAAAAAGTTATGCGGATCTTCATCGAAAGCACGTGGAATTTAGTATAGGGGATCATGTATTGTTGCGAGTTGCTCCATGGAAGGAGTTACAAGATTTGGGAAGAGAGGAAAGCTCAATCCACGATTTATTGGTCCATTTCAAATTCTTGACCGAGTAGGAAATGTAGCCTATAGACTTGCGTTACCTCGAAAGTATGTCTCGTGTTCATAATGTGTTTCACATATTTGTACTTAAATAAATATGTGAAAGACCGAACCACGTTATAGAGTTAGAAGCAGGACAAAATAGTAGAAGACTTAACGTATGAGAAGGTACTGTTAAGATCTTGGATAGGAAGGAGCATGTCCTCCTACGCAAAGGTCATACCACAAGGTAAAGTTACATGGAGGAAGCATGCTATAGAGGAAATGACACGGGAATTGGAAAGCGGAAATGAAAGCGAGGTATCCTCACCTTTCAAACACACAGTGTACATACGTAAATTTCGAGGACGAAATTTCATAAGGAGGGAGGTTGTAAGACCCCAACTTATTATTAATGAAATTTAATTTTCTCTATTTTGAAATAGTAAGGGTTGATTTGATTAATGTGGATAGTTATGGGTAAAATATGTAAATATTTCAAAATAAGTAAGTGGTTATAAAATATTCATTGTTTGTGGGGAATATTCGTTTGGTGGGGAATATTAAATGACTGTCGGGGAATATTCGCACGACGCAGTATGACCATGTGTGGGCCCCATGTGAAAAATGATTGGATGAAGAAAGCGACAAATATAAGTTGTTTAAAAATAACAACACGTAGTTATTCATTACTGCTATTATCTTGTTAAAATACTAAATTGGTTAAAACACAAGACGTTAGACACTTTGACGGTATTGCACCAATTATTGATTCTTACGTGAAGGCACTACTCAATAATGGTTACGATAATTCTTATTCGATATTTTATTGATTTAATAATTGTTGCGTTGATATTTTATATTCTTTGTTGTTTCAATAATTGTCATTACACGGTATTTTTCATTATCGAAGCAATAATTCATATTATCTGAATAATATTATTAGATAACATTATTGGCAATGTCTAGAAAGTTACATCTAAGGAGAGGTTTGGTCACCTAATTGCTGGCGCCAAAGAAGGAGAAATTCTTATTGGAAAGCCCCTCTTTCTGAGGAACCGCACGGTTGTCAATATTATGATTACGTAATATTATTTGTGAATAATTAATTATTGATTCATATGATGAGGAAAATATTGATTTTATGTGGATATAGATGGAGAAAATTTTAATGTGACAATTGTTGAAAATTGAAATTTTATCTTTTTACGATAAAATAATTCATTTAAATATATTATTATATTTTAATAATATAATAATGGTGATATTTTTACAACGAATGTGGGATATATGAGTATCTGAGGAGGAAGAGTATTTTTGTTGCAATAAATGTTTAAAACATGTTAAACATGTCGGTGGACCCCATTTATTGATTTGAAATTTGATTATAGCTTTTGTAAAATCGTCTGTTTGTGGATTTGATTCAATTTACATTTGGAATTTGGAAAACTTTCTTCTACAAAGTTGTAGAGAATTGAATTTGCTATAAAAAACGCTAGATTCAAATTTTACGATAGAAGGGCTATTTATTATGAATTATTGAAGTTCAGAATCTCCGAAATAATTGATTTTTGGAAGTTTAAAATATTTTAAATAACAAAAATGTTTTTTTTCATTATGGTGTGTTACATGTGTGTTGAATGAGCTGAATTCAGTTATTGGAAGGTTGGCGTAGGGAAATTTAATTTATATATTAATATTATATTAAATTTTTTGCTTTTGGTGTTCTAAGCATTTTCTATAAATAGGGTGCTTAGGTTAGAATTGAAAATTACACGTAAGCTGAAGTTTTTTCTCTCTATATTATCGGCGTATTATTGTGAGTATTTTGAGTATACTTTGAGTATTGCTATACTGATACAAGTTCAAGTTATAGTCGATATCAGGTGTTTCAACTAAGTCTTATCTTTTGTGAGGTAAGGGATATTATTTTTTCGTAATGATATTATTTCTTCAATATCATTATGCTAAAATATTGATTTGAAGTTTTTATCAAATATGGAACTTTTGGTGTTGGAGTTACTATTTACGTATCGACTTTATTCACGATATCGACACTAATTATTCACGAATCTGACTTTATTCATCGAAAAAAATGAAAAATTTTCTTTTCGTCCAAAATATCTATTTTGGATACTAGCTTTGATTGTATCCATGTTTTGATCATTCTTGAATTTTATACCACTGTGATTATTTTTAGGTATGTTTTTGACGTGGATAAAACAAAGTACGAATCCTTAATCCTTAATCCTTGTCATTTTGTTTCCTTTGGATTCGTTTCTTTAAAAATATTTTCATCATCTTTGATCTTAAATGATGATATTATGGAATATCTTTGGCCTATAGTGCAAAGATGAATGATTTCTGAAGAATATCTTTGGCAGTAGTGCAAAAGATGAGCAGTGTTTAGATGAACATGACCTAATGATGAATATCTTTGGCCCAGTAGTAAAAGATGAATATTTGATTCGGATATATATTGATTGATGTTCTGAGGATAAAAGATAGATGATGAACTTTTAAATTCATCATAGAAGATAGTAGTTTGCATTCTCTACTTAACTCTTCTAATGAATTATTATTTCCATTACGAATATTGATTTAAAATTTGTTGTCTATTGTATTCTATTAGATTTTTTCCCTGTTGAAGACTAACGATAATTTGTTGTATATTATCTTAGTCATAATATTCTTTCTTGGGCTAGTTGAGCTCACCCTTTTCCTTTTTATTCCATTTTTTCTCGGGAGGCGAGAATATAGCGAAAGATGCAGTGGGGTATGGAATGAAGGTTCTAGAAAGAGTTGTTTAGTAGTCCTCACCATTTTTGTAAAATAATGTATCAATAAATGTGATGAGGATTTATTTGAGTATAGATATTGTCTAGAAGATAATATTTGTATTCAAACTCACAGTTTTACTGTTGTAAGAATAAAGTTGTAGTTGTTTCTGTACCATGTATTAACAACTCAGAATGGGTGATGTATACCTATTTTGGGGCGTCATAGCGCGACTGCGCTAAAAATGGCCTGAAGTTGGCCGTGTCCGCACTCAAGTAGTAGATGGAATTTTTTTTGTCAAGGGGATTGCGCGGCTGCACCCAAATGAATTGAAATCCCCGCGTCTGCGCCACAGATTTTTTGTTGTAGTGTCCTCTAGTAAAACGACCATAATTTTGATCCGGGAGGAGTAACGAGACCTACCACCTGTCAAATTGAAGATCTCGACGAGTTCTAAAACTTTCATTCTTTGAGAATTGAGAAATAATGGACAGATGAAGGTCAAAATTAGGTTGGAAGTGATTGATGTGCAAATGGCCTCCCAAAACATTGAAGTTCAATGTCCGTTGGTACAAAGGTCATAAATCTTGCATCCGAACTCCGATTGGAATGATTCAAGATGTTCCGAAAAGCTAAGAAGAAGCTCTAAAATATATTCCAAGTTCCAAGACAAGAACATGAAATGAACATAAAATCCCAAGCGATGTCCAGATTATTTTTCCTTGCATTTTTATACCTCACGCAGCTCCCAAGCATAAAATCTACAAAATGAACACAAAATGCATGAAAAGTAAATAAGAAACATGAGTTTAAGAAACTAATTCAAGTAACAGATACCAGAAAAGTAGGTATAAAACATACTTATCAGGCCATCCAAAAGTACTGCCGCAAATCCTAATACATCTTTGTGCTTCCAGGGTGTACTGAGTACCTCTTACTATGAGCTTCTTAGAAAATCTCCTTTCTTAATTCCAGATCTAACGAAACCCAGATCCTCCCTTCAAATCTTATCAGTCTTATTTTATCAATCATGTACTTAAGCTCCTCGCCTTCAGCAATTCGCTTCTTGATACTATCACAATCTTCATCCTTCTCTTGAGCCTCCTTAATTTTATCCAATAAAGTCGGGCTCGCTGTTACTACAAATAATTTCTTGTTCGACTCTAGCAGATACTTAACCTCTAATTGTAGTTGTTCAAAATCCCTTACAAATTCTTCCTGAGTTGTTAGCTTCATCAATTTCTCCCTTTCTTTTCTGCTCAAGGCATCTGCCACTACATTTGCTTTGTCTGGATGGTAAAAAATTTCACAGTCATAATCTTTGATCAATTCCTTTCATCGATCATGCCTCATGTTCAGCTCCTTCCGAGTGAAGATATACTTCAGACTCTTGTGATCTGTGTTATCTCGCATTTCTCGCTATATAAATAGTGCCTCCAAATCTTCAAGGCAAAAACTATCGCTTCTAACTCCAGGTCATGAGTCGGGTAACCTTTCTCATAGTCCTCTAACTATCGCTTCTAACTCCAGGTCATGAGTCGGGTAACCTTTCTCATAGTCCTCTAACTGTCGTGAAGCGTACGTAATGACCTTTTCATTCTACATCAGTACACAACCAAAGCTCTTGTGTGACACATCATTATACACCACGAAGCCTCTTATGTCGTCTAGTAAAACCAACACAGGCGTTGAATCAGTTTCTTCTTTAACTCTATGAAACTTTTCTCGCATTTCTCTGTCCAAACGAACTTAACCGTCTTTTTGGTTAGATTGGTCAACGAAAATGCTATCCCTAAAAAATTCTGGATGAATCTCCGATAGTATCTCATTAATCCCAAGAAACTTATAATCTCAGTTGGCATCTCGGCTGCTCTCAATTGATAACCGCTTCCACTTTTGCTGGATCCACCAAAACACCATTTTTAACAATGACGTGACCTAGAAACTGCACCCTTTTCAACCAAAATTCACATTTAGTAAACTTTGTGTACATCTTCTCCCTTCTCGATGCCTTCAATACAATCCTTAGATGTTCAACATGGTCCTCCTCTGTCTCCGAATAAACCAAGATGTCATCGATGAATATGACCATGAACTTGTCCAAGTACTGCTTGAACACTCTGTTCATCATATCCATGAATGCTGCTAGTGCATTCGTCAGTCCAAATGAAATCACCAGAAACTCAAAATATCCATAACGAGTTCTGAATGTTGTCTTCGGGATATCCTCCTGCCTTACCTTCAGTTGATGATAACCCATTATTAAATCAATCTTTGAAAAGTATTTTTCTCCCTTGAGTTGATAAAACAGATCGTCTATTCTAGGCAGCAGATACATATTCTTAATGGTAACCTTGTTCAACTTACGATAGTCGATACAAAGCCTCATCAAACCATCTTTCTTCTTTACGAACAGAAATGCGCTCCACATGGTGATGCGCTCGGTCTGATGTAACCTTTGTCTAACATCTCCTGCAATTGAACCATCAGCTCTTTCATCTCTACTAGTGTCATACGGTGCGGCACATTCGATATTGGTGCGAATCCCAGTGCTAAGTCAATCACGAACTCAACTTATCTATCCGGTGGCAACCCCGAAATCTCATCTGGGAAAACGTCAACGAATTCCCTTACAATAGGTATCTAACTCAGTTCACCCTCGACTCGTTGAGTGTCAACCACGTGAGCCAAATAACCTATGTACCCTTTCCTAAACAACCTCCGTGCTTGCATCATCGTCAGGCAACAAGAATGTCTCAACGATTTACTACCATAGAATACCACCTTCGACTTATTCAGAGTCTTCAGGTGTACACACTTCTTCTTATAGTCAATAATCGCTCTATGACTCGATAATCGATCCATTCCAAAGATTACGTTGAACTCCCTCAGATAAATTGGTATCAAATCCATGTTAAGTTTAAATTCTCTCAACTCGGCATAACAGTTCCTATGAATGAAGTCTACGAGAATAATTTCTTTGTTTGCTACTTCTATGGTCATAGGGTTCTCTAACTTTTCTTGAGGTAAGTCTAACCATTTAGCAAATTCTTCAAAAATAAATGAGCAAGTAGCACCCAAATCAAATAATACATAGGCATTAATATCATTGATTGGGATGATACCTGACACCATGTCCTTGGATTCAACTGCATCCTGTATGGTCATGTTGAAGGTATGTGTTTTTGGTCTATTGGCATGACTAGTTGGTCCTCCGATGCTCAACCTATTGTTGTTGTACTGTTGTTATTATTACGGTTGCCACTCCTTGCATCTACCTTCCTCTTTGGGCAGTACTTGATTTGGTGGTCGGGAGCTCTGCAAGAGAAACACCTTCCCTTCTGCTTATTTAGAAACTGAGGACCCATGTGCCCCGGTTGTCCACAGCGATAATAAACGCTCTTTCCTTTCATGCACTCCCCGAGTGATCCCTTTCATAGTTGTTGCACTTCCCACTTTTCTTGGCCTCTCCCTCAGACTTGTTGCCTCAGAGATTGGCTTTCAGACCATTTACGCTTATTGGGGTTACTGCCTCCGCTGCTTCCCCCCTTATTTCCCTCCTTACCTTTCTTTTTATCCTAGTTAAATCGTGTTATGTCTTCATTTCCTCCTTCCGCAATAATAGCCCTTTCCAACAGCTCAAAGAAGTTCTTAATCTTCAACACATCGAATCCTCTCTGCACCCATAGTTTCAAACCCAAATCAAATCTTCTTTCTTTTAGTCGCATATTCTGCGACCGTCATACTTCCCTGCTTTAGTTCCAGGAATTTGAATTCCATGTTCTATTGCGTATTCTCCAGGAATTAATTCTCGAAGAATTGCTCTTTGAATATGTCCCATGGAATGACTCATTCTCTTGCACATCCTTTATTGGCTTTCCACTAATAATTAGCATCGCCCTTCATTATGAAGGTGGGAAATCCTGTTTTTTGCACACCTGGCCATTCGTGCGACCTCGAAGACTTTCTCCATTTCTTCAACCCAAGTTTGTGCCTCAATCGGGTCAAGACTTCCTCTAAATTTAGGAGGTCCAACCAACTTGAAATCTTTGAAGTTAGCCAGGTTCGGTGCAGGTTGCGGTGCTGACTGGGTGGTGGCTGCACGACTACTGGTGGGGGTCTAGCCCACGTGGCCTCTACCAGCACTTCAGTAAATATTCTCATTGCATTGGATTGATCCCCAACCTCACTTTCTGATTCTTTAATGGGATTATTATGCGCTTGACATCTGGGAGGCATGATCTGCTAAAGAGCAAATCTTAGACTTTCGTTTTTTATGCCACGCTTTACTCACTGCCAGTTTAATGAACATTTTAGTTAAATTTATCTATCAAACAAATTTCATTTAAAGAAAACATCTACATTTATATTCATATACCAATGCTTTAATACATATTGACTCAACATTTGGCATACTTCTATAAACGCTCAAAGCATAAACTGCCCACCACCAACTATCCTCTAATAGACAAAAAGTGAGGATTCACTACCATCTACCCCTCTATCAAAACAAAAGTTGGGGTCTAACTGCCATCCTATGCATAAAGAAAAGCATAAGGATTTATAACAACTAAACTGTCCTTATTAGAAACAAAAAGTGGGACTATATCGAACATGAATACAAATCAACGCCTACTCTCGCTACTGGAGGGCAGCTCCATCCACTCGGCGTCGAACTGCATAAAGGCAATGTCTAAAGCTTGCTCCAAAGTATATATCCTCACATCTTTAGCTTCCATCTCATCCCCCAACTATCTCTAGCTATAGCTCTCTCTGCTCCAGCCTCCCTCCCAACTCGGCTAACTCAGCTTGTGCCTGGTAAGCAACGTCCTTGTATGCTACTCAGAAATCTAGAGGGTGTGGTTTTGCGCCTCCACTCGCTCAGCCCTAACCTCTAGCTCAACGTTCCTTGCTAACAAATCTCCTATCAGATCATCCTGGGGTCTCTCCTATCACCTCATGCTCCATGGGCTCCTCACTAGAGTCCCTCGGCTCTTGGTTCATTGAATAGTTATCTTGACTCTCGTCAGACATCCTACGACCACAATAAACAATCAAAACAACATTAGTATCACAATAAAATATCTTCATTGATGAAATGAAATGATATTTTATTATGTACTATATATACTAAATGAATTTCCACAATTCATCTCCTAGTATACTCTAATGAGTTTTCTTTTAACGTTATAACCTAGGTTTCACATTCCTAATGTTTATAACCTACAACTTTGATACCAACCTGTGACGCCCCCAGATTCGAGTCTCAACCACCCGGACTGGTCATCACGATCCATTACAAACATCCACCTCTAAACAATATATAATAACTAAATGCAGAATATAATAAACATATGTTCTTCATTCAAAAGGTGTTACTAGTTCCAAGGTCTAAACCTTAATACAACTTACAAACATACCCCAGTATAATAATTAGGGTCCAAATAACACTGACAGTTAATGTAACTAGCATAAAACAAAAGTGATGCTATTAGAAGTCTATTACTTCATCTTCACCTTGCCCTTGCCTTTTCCTGAGGTCTCGGGCTTAACTGCAATAATTTTCATGATATAGCATGGATGAGCAACTAGTTTGCTCAGTAAGTTTAAGTACAACAAGAATAATATATATCATGAATGAAATGAATATATGGAAAGATTTAATATTTGAATAACAGAAGCAAGAGACAACAAGTGCTCTTAGAATATCAAGTAGTCAAGTAGACTATGAACAACTTCCAAGGGAATCAATAGCTAATTGACCCCTTGGTTACTGGCTCAGAATACGTACTTGAGGAGATCAGCCTCTCATACACTACGTATATGCATAACATTTAACTCTGTGGTGTATATCTTATATTAGATACCTGGGTGGGGTACTCCCCTATAATAAGGGGTGTTCACTTCAGTCTAAGAATCTGTACCATCAAATGGCATGGATAGCTTTTATAAATGATTTTCATGCAATTGTCTGACCGAATAAGGGTTCAGACTCAAACTTCCACAATTCATTGATTACAGAACTTTTAAATAAGGTACAGGTCAAAGATGTTAGGTTTGTAAGATTCATGAACGCAATTAAATTGCACAAAATAAGCGGAAGCATGGAAAATCAGAGTTTTAAAATTTTACAAACCATATACCCGGATCATCCTTTATGCACAATTATTAATTAAACGAAAAGATAAAGAATAAGAATCATACCCTTGACGATTCGAGCTTCCTCAGGTACAAGTTCACCTCCAATCCTTTTCGCGTTCAACTTGAATCCACCGGGTTTGGTTCCTTCCTTTGATCAACGTTAGCCACCCAAGTGTTTGGCCTCTAGAGGTGATCCACCAAGGAAGAAGAAAGATTCAAGAAGATGCGTATTTGGCAAAACCCTAGTTTTTCTATCTCTCATAGAAAAGGGTGTACTCTCTAACAATTGGAATCACGTATATATTGATATCTGATATAAGACCCCTCTTATAAAGATATCAGTTAACCCTTCTAATATAATTAGAAAATAGGGTATTATTTAATTAATTAAGCTCCCTAATCTTATTAGGGATAATTAATTAAACTCTTTTAATTAATTTGCCTCCTAATCCTATTAGGATATTTGAGAGTACTTTTATTAATTAATTCCCAAACTCCTTTAGGAATTAAAAATAATAATAGTAATAATAATAAGACTCATCTTAATAATTTATATTTAATATTTCCAAAATATTAAATAATAAATATTAAGCTATTTAATTTATTCTATCACCATAGATTAAATTAAATATACTTAACTTATTATTATGATTATGCCATTAACTTCTTAAATAATTATTCTTCCTTTTATGATGTAACCCTTTAGGTTCTCATATTAAACCGGTTGTGAATAAATCAATTAGAACAATTCTAATCTTATTTAAATAAATAAATTAAACTATTAATTTATTTAAATAAACAATATTTATTCTACAATGGGATAAGCCTCCCTAGCGATCAATGACTTTCGAGGATAATATAGATTTCAACATTAATCATAAAAAGAACCTTTGAGTAAAATAGTTACCATATAATTCAATCCTTCCACCATACAATGTCCCGATTGAATATAAAGACATGGAATTCTTTGTTAAGTCTTATTTTATTTAATTATATGTATTTCGACTCTTAAATGCACAACTCCAAATAATACAAATTAGAAACTCCTTTCTAATTTCATTACGCCTTAGCCGAGGACTCTTTGGGTTGTCATTTATCGAATCACATATAGCGTTTCTCTTCTTTTACTAGAAGTGATAGATTCTTTATTGATCATACATTATCTCCATGTACAACTTATTATACCCAAGCATACCCTTTGATATACCCTAAGGGTCTTAAGGAATAAGTCAAAGTATAACTCATCATACACAAGATACTATGATGATCTCAAGTCCAAGGATTACTTGTACTACTATAACTACAGGAATTCCTATTGATAGGCAAGTAAAACTCCATTAGGTATTCCTTAGCGAGCCACGTTTAGTGAACTTGTTCTCTAATAAACTCCTACATACTTGCTTTAGTGTCTCCACACAAATGATAATGAGATCAATTATCCTCATCCAATAAGCAAGCAACATATGTACCAATCTATCCGGATTCACTAATCCCCAATTTAATAATCCAACGATTGGGAACTATTTTAGTTTTAAGCTTTCTAAGAATTTAGATCTCATTAGAATGATCATCATCATTATTCTAAAAGCATTGCATAAAACTATGGGTTTATCACATATTATAAAACAACATCATGTAGATAATTAAAAGCCTTTAATAAATTAATACTTTTTATTAATAAATGAATAATATTGTTACAAAGTATATACTTTATCATCAAACATGACTGGCTTGTGTGCATACTACTTTCAATCTCCCACTTGCACTAAAGCCAATAGCCATGGTATCTCATACCCTTCTTCTCTAAGTGACGATTATCCTGCTATTGGATAAGCTTTAGTTAATGGATATGTAATGTTGTTCTTGAGAGTCCACTATCTCTATAGTTATTTCCCATCTTTCAATGATTCTTATAATCAAATGAAAGTGCCAAAACACATGTTTAGATCCAAGATGAGACTTAGGAACTATTCCTAGTTCTGTAATGAACTTTTATCCAAATAATTAACTTGCAGCTTCATTTACAGCTACATACTTTATCTTTATCACTAAACCAGCAACTCTTTGCTATTTGGAACCTTTCTAATTCACTGCACCACTGTTTAAGGTAACGCTTTACCCTAAAGTGGATTTTCTGTCATCTTGGTCTGTTTGAAAAACTTGAGTCTGTTAAGCCCTCTAGTTTTAATTTAGACCCACCATGAATATGATCACATCCTTAGTGCTGGTTAAGTACTTTGAGATGTTTTTCAACGACTCACGATGAACTTCTCCGAATATGGTGATCGAAGATCGGGTCCGTACATTTCATTGCATACATGATAGTTACTCATGTGATCTCTCTTTTATGAGTTTATGGGGACTATTAAGAGAGATACACTTCAGGGCTCATCAACATGAGAATTCCCATGGAGTTTGTCATGCTAAACGACTTTAGCATCAAATGAATATACATTTCTTGGGTTAAGTTGAGCATCCTTTTAAATCTATCTATATAGATTTGTATCCCCAATTAAGATACTCTTCCCAAATCATTCATGGAGGAATGTTTAGACAACTTTATCTTTACTGATTCTAGCATTGACATGTCATTCCGTATCCGTAGTATATCAACAAATAATGCGAGACTCCAGATTTTATGAATAAAGATTTAAGTATCTCGAAGTATTTTTTTGAATATTATGGTGTTGATTTGATATAATGATATAGTTGTGGGAAGTATTTATAAATTTTGCAAAGTATGCAAGTTGTTATATAATATTCGTTTGGTCGGGGAATATTCTTTTTGTGGGGGAATATCTGTACGATGGGACAATCATTGTCGTAGTAAGAAAATGACAGAATTATCATTTTATAAAATAACGGCGGAAGTGTTACCGTTAAAACTGTTGAACTACCCGATAGTAAAAGTCTGATGTCTGGCGTGATTGCATAGTACCTACCACGGTATTGATTATTGATGCTTACGTGAGAAGTCACTCGGTTATACTCAATTATTGCTATAGTAATTCTTTGCATCATATATCTCGTATTATTGATTCGATTATTGTCACAGTATCATCTGCATTATATGATATATAATTAAATCAATAATTGAGATGACAAAGTTATTCATATTATTAAATTGCAATATTTACAATGTCTAAAAGTTCTATCAAGGAGAGGTTTGGTCATCTAATTGCACGCCAATAAGGAGAAATCCTTATCGGAAAGCCCCCTCTTTCTTGGGAACGACCTGGTTGTTAAATATTGTGAGTTATAATATTAATGATGAATAAGTTCGTGTTGATTAAAGATGAATTTGATAGTTCCATTGTGTTGGGATTATTGTTGTTAGTTGAAATCGACATCTATTCCGATGATAATTGATGTCTGGGGGTTATATTGATAAAACGGGTAATTTATCGGATAAATGAGCAATTAATTGCTACTAATTCATATGCTCATATAACTATTTGTTCACATGTGTGTACTATTGAGTTACATTCACTTACTATTAGGGGAATTGGTGCTAGATTGATAATACTTACATGACTAAGTTAAAAATAGAGGTATAGATGGAGGTACTATACTGTAATTCGTATTTTCACATGATTATAACTATTGGTTCACATGATTGAACTATTGAATCGCATTATTTACTATCAGGGGAGGTGGTGCAAGTTTGATAATACTTGCAGGACTAAATTAAAAATGAAGGAAAAGAGGAAGGTATTAGACTATAATAATTCGAGCCCGAAAACGTGCAATTATCGAAACTATATTTTTCTATAAATAGAAGCTCATTCTTCCTTCATTTCTCACTAATTCACAAAAGCTTTAGAGCAATTATTATAGAGAGAAATTATAGAGAGAGAAGAAGAGAAGTACGCTACATTTCTATTCCGATTATCAACTTTATTCTAAGGTAAGGGATATTATTTCTTTCAGTATTCATGAAGAGAGCTATTGTTATTCCATTCCTTATTATTACATTGGAATAACTTTGAATATCACAATCTGCATACATGGTGAAATTCTACTGTTATTCCATTCTTTATTATTATGTTGGAATAACTTTGTATATGCAAATATCGCATACATGGTGAAATTCTTCTATTATTACGTTCTTTATTATTACGCCGGAATATCACATGCGTGCGTTTTCTGTGGGACTTGGTTCCATTATTTATTATTCTATCGGAATATCACATGCGTGCGTTTACGCATGACTGGTTCCATTATTTATTATTACATTAGGAATAACACATGCATCTTGATCTATCGCACGCATGGTGAATCATACATTATTCCATTCTTTATTATTACGTTAGAATAACACATACATGTGGATTACCACATTCATGGTGAATGACCTTTTCGTATTCATTCTTTATTAAATTGTGGAAATGATCTATTTACGTGGATTCTTGCGCATGGCGGATGAAAATCCGATTGCGATTTCAGTATATTCTATTATACTCATATGAGATATCATTTCTTTTGTACTAAATCGTGAAATATCATTTTATTTGGTATTTTTACATTACGAGTTACTATTCACAGGTTACTATTCACCCAGTTACTATTTACTCTAATATTATTCACTCGGGTATTCGGGGCACTTTTTATGTCAGAATACTATTCACGAGTTACTATTCACCCAAATTACTATTCACCCAAATTACTATTCACCCAAATATTATTCACCCGGGTATTTGGAGTACTTTTCATGTCAGGGTACTATTTATGAGGTACTATTCCCAAAGTACTATTCACGGGATACTCTTCACGACGAAAAATGGATTCTTTTCTGTCCAAATTATTTTTGGTGCATGAATATTATTCTTGAATTTTACTCCACAAAGAAGTATCATGTTGACAATTTGGACGTTATTGAGTTCAGGATAAATTAACTGATAAATCTTTAAAATTAATTCTTGAACTTGTTTTATTGAATTATTATGTAATTGTCATCATCCTCATGTTTATATTATGTTGAAAGTCATCTTTGGCTTACGTGCATAGATGGATTTGGTATGATTATGACTAGGGATTATTCGGTAAAATCTTGACCGTAATGTGACGAATGATGTGGTAAAAGTCCTCAATGGCCTGTAGTGCATGGATGGACAGTTTTTGGTATGATTATGACCAGGGATTATTCGGTATAGTCATGACCATTGACGATTTAATGAATATCCTTGGCCGTAGTGCAGTGATGATTCGATGATGTGGTTTATTTATTAAGCTGAGTCTGAGCGATAAAAATTGATGAAAACATTTTTAAATCATAGAAGATAGTAGATTTTATGCTCTACTTGACTCTTCTAATGGATTGCTTATTAAATTGCTTGATTAAACATGATGTCTATTGTATTTTATCAGTTTAACATTGTTGAAGACTACTGATAATTTATTCTGCATTATCTTAGTCATAATATTTCTTACTAGGCTAGTTGAGCTCACCCTTTCCTTCATTGTTCTCTTCAGGAAATGAGAATATAATTTGGGACAAGTCGGGGAGCGGAGTGGCCGTCCGGATGATAGCATTAGTAGTCCTCACTATTCTGTTAAATAGTGTGACAATAAATGTAATGAGGACTCCATTGAGTGTGAATATTTTCTAGATGACAATATTCTTATTAAAACTCTCAGTTTATGTTTTGTCGTATTTTAAATGACAGTTGTATTATTAAGTTATATTTGTATTTTTGTACCATGTATTTGGCGACTCAAGATGGGTGATGTATACCTGTTTTGGGGGCATCACAGTTGGTATCAAAGCTTAGGGATATGATCAGTGAGATGTGAGACAAGAACTAGAGGGAGAGGCGGGAATTCCTTTGCTAGTATGACCTACCTAAGTTTATTTGATATTTAATTGGTTGGTCGAGTATAGGGATTATATTTGACATGTCAATTAACTCTTGTTTTGTGGCGGATTTGAAAATGACATCGAGAATGTTGAGAATAGCAATTGAGGTGATTTGAGTCTCCCACGGATCAATAATCGGGATAATGTGCATCGGGAAGGCGACAATCCTCATGCAAAACAACAACATCGACCAAATGATGAGCGATGAAATGTTCAAAGGTTTTATGCAATTCATGCAACATCAGGCGAGAACGGTTCCTGTCCAAAATACAAGTGGAAAAATTGGCAACTCTAGGATGGTCACTGCTAAACAGTTCAAGGAGCTGGGAACACCGGAGTTTTTTGGAGAGCCAAAACCACTTAAGGCGGAGACATGAATAAAACAGATCTGCAAGATATTTGATGTCTTGGGATGCTCCGAGGAGCAAAAGGTTCCCTTTGCCACCTTCATGTTGCGGCAGAGCAGACATTGGTGGGAATCATAAAAGCGACTTAACTCGCCCTTGAAGATGACTTGAGAGAAGTTCAAGAAGCTGTTCAATGACAATTACTTTCCCAAAAGTATTCGTCACATGAAAGAGGTAGAGTTCATCAAGCTGGAGCAAAACAACATGTCCGTGTCGCGATCTGAAGCCAAGTTTGCCCGGTTGTCTGGTTTGCGTCCCACTTAGTTGATAATGAGGAGAGAATGACGCGAATGTTTCTAAGAGGTTTGAAAAACAGAGATACGTCGATACCTCATTTCTCACAAACTTTGTTTGTATTCGAGATGTTGTTAATAGGGCTCGATTATTGAGGTAGCGATAAAGAGTCAAACCTGACCAAAAGGCAACGACCAACAACACGATAATAATCATACCGGTGGCATTTGTCGTGAACAATGATAACCATCGTGGGGAAATTATCATACCAAGAATGGTAACCACTTGGTGGTAATCATGGCCAAGATAATAGAAGTGGAAATTTCAAGAAGAGAAGGTTCAATAATGATGGAAAGCAATGACAAAGGCACCCATTTCAAAGGAAGGAGAGCAATGGCCACCGGTCGTATGTTTTAAATGTGGAGGGAGGGACATATCGGTCAAACTACGTGATGCGGTCCAAAGCATGTTACAATTGTGGAAAAGAAGGTCACTAGGCGATTTTGTGCGTGCACAAAAGTCAAGTCCAATTTGGGGACGGTGGCACCAAAGGTGGATCTGGACAAAACAAAGTCGGTAGTTTAAGGAAGAGCATTTTTGTGACTTCTCAAAAGCGAGTGACCCGAACGAAGTTAGCGAGTTAGTTAATTATAATTTCTTCTTGAAGTCTATACCTTATTGATCTGGATTCTACCCATTATTTTATCTCTCTTGCTTTGCGTTCAACATTTAAATTTGACTCCGAAGAAGTTAGACTTTGACTTATTGGTTGAAACTCCGTTAGGAAAAACCTTCATTACATGTGCTATCCAAGTCTTGGATGAGAGTCATAGTTTTGAATGATATTTCTATCGTTAATAAATTTTCTGACGTATTATTGAAGACTTCTTAGCCTACCTCTAGAGCGTGAAATTGAATTTTGTATTGACCCCAGTACAAAACCCATTTCTTCAACCCTTAAATATTTCTTCAACCAAAACGAACGTATAATGCGCCAAAGACGTTGGCTCGAGCTGTTGAAGATTACGACCGAACCATTCATTATCATTGTGGAAGAGCGAACGTGGTAGCTTACGCGTTGAATAAAAGATCGTATGCGTTTACGAGTGCGATATTATTAACACAAAGACCCATTTCGTATAACTTACAAATGATGAAGATAGAATTAAAGACTCTAGGGACCCACGTGAAGATAACGAATATACGAGTAGAATCGACTTTAATCGATAAAGTTAAAGTCATGCAAGCTACATACTCAGAGCTAATGAATGTGAAGAAGAAGGTTCAAGAGGGCGTTATTCTAGAAGCAAAAATCGATGAAGGGAGGAAATCTCAACCCTCAATTTTATTGGCCCATTTGAAATCCTTGATCGAGTAGGAACTGTGGCCTATAGACACGTTTTACCGCCAAGTATGTCCCGTGTTCATAACGTTTTTAACGTATCGATGTTATGTAAATATGTGGACGACCTGAACCACATTATTAAATTAGAACTAGAGGAGATAGTAGAAGATTTAACATATGAGGAGATACATGTTAAAATCTTGGATAAGAAGAATCGTATTCAACACTCAAAGGTTATACCTCAAGAGTTAGAATCTGAAATGAAGTCAAGGTATCCTCATTTCATCGGCATACCAGGTACGTACGTAAATTTTGAGGGCAAAATTTCATAAGGACGGGAGATTGTGAGACCCCAAATTTTATGAATAAAGATTTAAGTATCTCGAAGTATTTTTTTGAATATTATGGTGTGGATTTGATATAATGATATAGTTGTGGGTAGTATTTATAAATTTTGCAAAGTATGCAAGTTGTTATATAATATTCGTTTGGTCGGGGAATATTCTTTTTGTCAGGGAATATCCGTACAATGGCACAATCATTGTCGTAGTAAGAAAACGACAGAATTATCATTTTATAAAATAACGGCGGAAGTGTTACCATTAAAACAGTTGAACTACCCGGTAGTAAAAGTACAGTAATACGCGTGGTTGCATAGTACCATGCGGTATTGATTATTAATGCTTACGTGAGAAATCACTCAGTTATACTCAATTATTGTTGTAGTAATTGCTGCATCATATCTCTCATATTATTGATTCGATTATTGTCACAGTATCATCTGCATTATATGATATATTATTAAATAAATAATTGAGATGACAAAGTTATTCATATTATTAAATTGCAATATTTACAATGTCTAGAAGTTCTGTCAAGGAGAGGTTTGGTCACCTAATTAAGCGTCAATAAGTAGAAATCCTTATCGGAAAGCCCCCTCTTTCCTGGGAATGACCTGGTTGTTAAATATTGTGAGTTATAATATTAATGATGAATAAGTTCGTGTTGATTAAAGATGAATTTGATAGTTCCATTGTGTTGGGTTTATTGGTGTTAGTTGAAATCGACATCTATTCCGATGATGATTGATGTTTAGGGGTTATATTGATAAAACGGGTAATTTATAGGATAAATGAGCAATTAATTACTAATAATTCACATGCTCATATAACTATTTGTTCACATGTGTGTACTATTGAGTCACTTTCACTTACTATTAGGGGAGTTGGTGCAAGATTGATAATACTTGCATGACTAAGTTAAAAATGGAGGTATAGATGGAGGTACTATACTGTAATTCATATTTTCACATGATTATAACTATTGGTTCACATAATTGAACTATTGAATCACATTATTTACTATTAGGGGAGGTGGTGCAAGTTTGATAATACTTGCAGGACTAAATTAAAATAGAAGGAAAAGAGGAAGGTATTAGACTGTAATATTTCAAGCCCGAAAATGTGCAATTATCGAAACTATATTTTTCTATAAATAGAAGCTCATTCTTCCTTCATTTCTCACCAATTCACAAAAGCTTTAGAGCAATTATTATAAAGAGAAATTATAGAGAGAAAAAAGAAGAGAAATCTGCTACATTTCTATTCCAGTATCCAGCTTTATTCTAAGGTAGGGGTATTATTTCTTTTGTATTCATGAAGAGAGCTATTGTTATTTCATTCCTTATTATTCTGTTGGAATAACTTTGTATATCTGAACCGCATCATGGTGAAATTCTTACATTATTCCATTCTTCATTATTTTGTTGGAATAACTTTTGTATGTCAAAAATCTGCATACGTGGTGAAATTCTTCTATTATTCCGTTCTTTATTATTACGCCGAATATATCACAATACGTTTTTTCTGTGGGACTGGTTCCATTATTTATTATTCGATCGAAATATCACATGCGTGCGTTTATGCTTGGGACTGGTTCCATTATTTATTATTCAATAGGAATATCTATCTCGTGCGTTCTGGCGTGACTGGTTCCATTATTTATTATTACATTGGGAATAACTTTTGTATATGCGGTCTATCGCACTCATGGTGAATCCTTCTGTTATTCTATTCTTTATTATTCTGTTGGAATAACCTGCCTATGAGGATTAAGATATGCATGGTGAATGACCTTTCGTATTCATTCTTTATTAAATTATGGAAATGATCTGTTTACGTGGATTACCGCATGGCGGATGAAAATCCATTTGCAGTTTCGTATATTCTATTATACTCATATGAGATATCATTTCTTTTGTACTCGTCATGAAATATCATTTTATTTGGTATTTTCTGTTATGAGATACTATTCACGGGTTACTATTCACCGGTTAATATTCACTCTAGTATTATTCAATAGGGTATTTTCTGTTACGAGTTACTATTCATGGGTTACTATTCACCCAAATTACTATTAATCCAAATATTATTTACTCGGGTATTTGGAGTACTTTTCATGTCAGGGTACTATTCATGAGGTACTATTCCTGAAGTACTATTCACGATGAAAAATTAATTCTTTTATGTCCAAATTATTTTTGGTGCATGAATATTATTCTTGAATTTTACTCCACAAAGAAGTATAATGTTGACAATTTGGACGTTATTGAGTTCAGGATAAATTAACTAATAAATCTTTAAAATTAATTCTTGAACTTGTTTTATTGAATTATTATGTAATTGTCATCATCCTCATGTTTATATTATGTTGAAAGTCATCTTTGGCTTACGTGGATAGATGAATTTGGTATGATTATAACCAGGGATTTTTCGGTATAATCATGACCGTAATGTGACGAATGATGTCTTAAAAGTCCTCAGTGGCCTGTAGTGCATTGATGGACAGTTTTTGGTATTATTATGACCAGAGATTATTTGGTATAGTCATGACCATTGATGATTTAATGAATATCCTTGGCAAGTAGTAGTCACGAGGATTGATTGATGATGTGGTTTATTTATTAAGCTAAGTCTCAGCGATAAAAATTGATGATAACATTTTTAAATCATAGAAGATAGTAGATTTTATGCTCTACTTGACTCTTCTAATGGATTGCTTATTCCGCTGCAGTTAAACTTGATGTCTATTGTATTTTATCAGTTTAACATCGTTGAAGACTAATGATAATTTATTCTGCATTATCTTAGTCATAATATTTCTTACTGGGCTAGTTGTGCTCACCCTTTCCTTCACCGTTCTCTTTAGGAAATGAGAATATAGCTGGGACAAGTCGGGGAATGGAGTGATGGTCCAGATGATAGCATTAATAGTCCTCACAATTCTGTTAAATAGTGTGACAATAAATGTAATGAGGACTCCATTGAGTGTGGATATTGTCTAGATGATAATATTCTTATTAAAACTCTCAGTTTATGCTTTGTCGTATTTTACACGACAGTTGTATTATTAAGTTGTATTTGTATTTTTGTATCATGTATTTGGCGACTCAAGATGGGTGATGTATACCTGTTTTGGGGGCGTCACATATAATACTAGGAATGTCACGACGCTCCCACTAACCCTTTTGTACACACTAGGTTCATTCTTGTTTTTTGATAAAATCAAACTCTTTTGATTGTCTCATCAAAACGAATGTTCCATATTTGAAAAGCTTGCTTCAATCCATTTCTTTGAGTGTCTACAACTATTACCTCATCGTATGTAACGGGATCATCATCTTCTATAATACGTACCTCATCCTCATCATCCATGATGAATCCATACCTCCCAGGTATCTTCGGTACTATTCCAAATTTATGATTCGGTTGTGGTACAATAGGTCTATCTACAAGTTCCTCTTATTTGACTTATAGTGTTTTGTGGTTCTTGAACTCTTCAAGATTCTATTATCCTTCCACTAGCCCCTTCAATTATAAACACCTTTATCTTAGAAGGCAGCGTGTTTTGCAACAAACACCTTTTGCTAAGTAGGATTATAGAACATATACCCTAAACTTACTTTAGGATGTCCCACAAATCAACACTTGTCAAATCTTGTCCCAAGCTTATCCTTTGAAACCTTTTCACATAAGTTGGACAACCCCTTATCTTAACATACTTAAAATTAGAAATCCTCCCTGTCCATGACTTTTATGGAGTCTTGGGGCCAGATTTTGAGGTTACCTTTTCGTAGATATGCAGCCATTTCTAGGGCATGACCCCAGAAGGATACTGGAATGTCGGTAAAATTATTATGGACCGTACTATATCCAACAAGGTACGATTTTTTCTTTCAGACACATCAATCAATTATTGCGTATCAAGAGGCGTGCATTATGAGAAAACCATTTGAGATGATCTAGAAACTTATTGCACAAGTATTCCTTCCTTGATCCGATCAAAGAATCCTAATACTTTGCCAATTTGTTTCACTTCTGATTTCTTTGAACCTTTTAAATAATTCACACTTGTATTTCAGCAAATACACACATTCAACTCTTTGAATGATCATCTCCTTTTCTTAAACTAATTTTTTCAATATGTAAAATTATTTTCACGTAAGTCAAGTATACTAAATCCATTAAGTAATATTCCAGTTCTATACAAAACATTATAAATAGAACAACAATTGTTCTTAAATATAATACCAAATATTTCATTGTCCAACAACAAAATAAAAATAATATTTCTAACAAGTACTGGAATACAATAACAACTTAATTACTTAATAGATTTGCCCGTAGGCATTGCTAAACTATAAGGTCCTATGGCTAATGCAGCAACCTTTGCTTTATTTACTAGACATAGGATTACTTATCCTTTGTTTAGCTTTCTACTTCTACTTGGTCCCTTCATAAATCTACATTTATGATAACCAAAGTCGGTATCCAATATCCAAGTAGAATCTTGACTTAAAGAAAAAAAATCAATCATGAAAAAAACTATATTTGTAATCGAAGCTTCACTAATCTTCTTCTGGTTAGCCTCTACAAGATACTTCTCGTAGTTTCTTTTTCAGTGTTCAGGCTTATTGCAGTGGAAGCAAACTCCTTTGCTATCTGTATCAGTTTTGTTCTTATTATCCTTTGTTTATGCCTTTTCTATTTACCTTCTTAGAATCGTTCTTCTTTTTAGAAGATCCTTTGGCCCCTACCAGTAATACATAGTCTTTCTTGGTTGGAAAGTGACTCTCAACATTTTTCAACATGTTAAATAAATCAGCGAGGCTGATATCTAGCTTGTTCATATGAAAAATTTACAATAATTGTAAAAGGAGGCCGGGAGTGAGTGCAAGATCAAATATTGGCTCAACTCTCCATCCATGATAAAACCTGTTATCCTAATTGATCAATCAAATTGATAATGTTAAGGACTTTTATCTATACTATTGTGTCATCAGTCATTCCGGATTGGAAGAGCTCCTTAGATAACTGATATCTATCAGTCCTACTTTCCTCACCATCAACTACTTGATGTTCAGGAATATAGTAAGAGCATCCATAGTTTTCATGCTGACGGTGAAGCTCGTTACTCATGGATGCGAGCATGATGCATTGAGCCAACTGTGCATCATCTTGCCACTTTCTAAAAGTAGCAATCTCTTCCTCAGAGGCATTGTCTACAACCATTGCAGGGATAGGCGTATTAAGGACATAAGATAGCTTTTCAATCATGAGAACTATTCTCAAATTCTTTTACCAATCTGTTTAATTCGGTCTGGTTAAATAGCATCTAATATGCTTCACAGTGATAGTAATTTCGACATTTTAAAATTCTGTAAATGAATTTGTAATTAACAACATTTTAACATACATTCTTTTATTAATTACCAAAATAAATTAGGTATTATTTTAAATTGGTATCTCCCACTATTTTCATCAAACTATATTATCCTCAATTTATATAGTTCGGCAATATTTAATTAAAGATATGATAGTGAGAATAAGGATTCCATTTCAAATGTATATAACCTTGTGGTAACTCAACAAACTATATATAAATAAAGAGGTAGACAACTCTTGTCAATTACATCAACTATGCAACTCCTTGTATTTTGCCTCTTAGATTATTTTGATCAAGTGGTGACACATCCGAATCAAAATTATCCAAGTTAAGTCCAACCTAGTACTCCATATATTCAAAAAAGAAAAATATTGTCCCTATTGTGACACAACAAAACAAAATTGTTCAATTTTTTTTAAAAGCATCAAATGTGATAAAATTAAAATATCAAAGAATTAAGATAAGCCTTGTGGTGACACAACAAACTTATAATAATTAATTGATACTCTATTATTTGTATCATGCTAGAAGAAGACGTTCGATATTCCAAATATCTTTAAACGCTTAGGACTAAATATAAAATATTTGAGGGGTTTGTTATTAATTTGTCTCATCTTGTTTAGTGCGCATGCACACACACACACACACACACACACACACACACACATATATATATATATATATATATAGTATATGCACATATAGAATATTATATTCTACCCAGATTGATTATGGACTTTTATTCTAGTTTAGTTCACTAGAGGAGCATCGACGCACGCTCGATGATCCTCCTCACACCGGGGGCTCTACTAGCTTGACTTAGACGTTTACACTCTTTTGTAGTTTAAATCCTTTTGTAGTTTACATAATTTTTGACGTACATATTGTAGTTTAAACCTTGTCATTACTTTGGTTTTGTTGCGGTTTGACACTTAGTTTAATTTAGCTTAATGGGATGTTTGTTATAGTTTAGTTTAGATTAATGGGATGTTTTTGACCTTTTTACTTCTCATTTAATTAGTTGGTTTTTGATATATTGTTGGATGAGGTGATTGTAATTGTAATTCATGTTATTGGCCATATTGTTAGCTTGTGTATGTGATGTTGAGAAAATAGGTACAGGTACAAGATGTGGGTTAAATCCCTGGATATTGCAAAAATAAATACAATATTAAAAAAAACACTATCCTTGACGGAATGGTGTTATTCTCGACGGATATCCGTCAAGGTTAAGTTGTTTCCCATTTTTATCAGACTGCCACGTGGCATACTTATCATCGACCGAATATCCTTGACGTAATGGTGGTATGATCGACGAAAATCCGTCCAGTTTAAGTTATTTTCCAATTTTATCAGACTGGCACGTGGTATGCTTATCATCGACCAGAAAATCCTCGACAGACTATTTTCAGTCGGTGATATATTAACTCCGATTGAATATTCGATCGAGAATAATTTCGTCGACCCTAAGTATTCCCGACCAAAAAACCGACGGACTTAATTTTGACATGCTTATATACAACTGAATTTTCGATGGAATATTTTGTCTTAAATAAGGTTGTCCTCGACGGAATAACCTTATTATCGACGGAATATTAAAATCAAATAAACTTTTTTGTTGTAGTGTAAAGGGTGAAACCACAGCTTTTTCTTCCCTTAAATCTTGTGTAAATAAAATTTTACAACTCCGATTTGTGATCCGTCAAAGGGGGTGTTAGATACATGATTTATCTAGTAAACGGAAGTTATAGCACACAAGTGTACCAAGTTTTGAAGCCATATGGGCTGACTTTCCCAAAATAGTCCAGATAGAGCTAAAACCTAGATAAGCCCATTGACCCCATTTTTCCAAGGGCAGTTTTGTTCATTTTTGTACCCTTATAAATTCTGGGAAAAATTGGGGAGGTACCTTGATGCGTTATCTACACGCAGGAAAAAGATCGGGCACGTTTCGATGTATAGAATGGAAGGAATTGTGTTTACCGTAAAGGACTGTTTAAAAAGAAAATCGAACTAATTCATTGTGTATAGCTGAGAAACAACTGAAATATTTATAGTGAGTTATTATATGTTATGAGAACATCCCCTGAGAATTTCAGAATTTTTTGAGCAAAACTCAATTTATTAAAAATGTAACAAAATCTAGGTGTTTTTGACACTTTAAAATAGTAAAACAAGTTCTAAAATTTCAGGAAAATTTGACAATCATTATTGGGTCATACACTATCCAAATCCAGAAAAGAAGAATGTTTGGAATCAATTTGGTATTTTTCCTAAAAATGATGAAGTTATGAATAAAAGGAAATAAATAGTTAAATGATGTCATAAATAAAGAAAATGTTATTTTAATGCCTGACTACTCCTAATATATAATATTCTTACTATTTGAGGGTATTTTGGTAATTTATAATAGGAAGTATTATTTATGACCTTTTATGGGTATTAAATAAGTGGTTTAATAAAGGGTGAACAATTAGAATAGATTATTCATTTACCTAATAAATTATTAAAATGTTATTATGATATTAATAGTATTATAATATGATATTTTTAAATAATTAAGAATATTGAAATTAAAATTTATTTAAAATATTATTAGATGACTAATAATATTAGATTAAAACCTTTATAAATGATTAAAATATTATTAAGCGACTACTAATATTAGATTAAAATATTATTCATATAATTAATAATATTAGATTAAAATATTATTAAAAGATTAATATTATTATATTAAAATATTAATAATATTATATTAAAGTATTATTAGATGATTAAAATATTATTAAATAATTAATAATATTCAAAATTAAATATTATTAAAATATAATAAAATTAATATAGGAATAAAATATTATTAAATAATTAATAATATTAATACATGAATAAAATATTATTAAAAGGTTAATAATATTAGTAGCGAATAAAGTATTATTAGTTGATTAATAATACTGAGGAATAAGTAAAATGTTATTAAAAGTAATAATATTGGACGAGTTTAGGATACTGTTTACGTAATAGTAATATTATCGAGGGATAGTAATATTACTAAGGAATTAATGTAATAACTAATATTTAACTATGACTAAATATTAGGTAATTTAATATAGAGCAATGGTATATTATTTGGCTAATCGGAAGGTCAATTAAATGTCTTTCGAAGGAAGGTAAATAGATTGCTAACCGGAATATATTTATTTTTTAAGCAGTAGACTAAAAACAAGGCAAGTTCCCTATACCGAGACTTTAGTTTTCGCATGTACTTTATTTGAGCTCGAGTTTTAATTCTCAAGCATGTGCTAAGTGGTTTAATTGTGTAAAATTATTCCACATCATTGTTATTGATATCCGAATTGTGTGCAATTGAATTCGTACAGTCTTTTGAAAGAAGTATGCACACAAGCCAATCATGTTTGATGATAAAGTATATACTTTGTAACAATCTTATTCATTTATTAATAAAAAGTATTAATTTATTATAGGCTTTTAATTATCTACATGATGTTGTTTTATAATATGTGATAAACCCATAGTTTTAAGTAATGCTTTTAGAATAATGATGATGATCATTCTAATGAGATCTAAATTCTTAGAAAGCTTAAAACTAAAATAGTTCTCAATCGTTGGATTACTAAATTGGGGATTAGTGAATCTGGATAGATTGGTACAGACGTTGCTTGCTCATTGGATGAGGATGATTGATCTAATGATCATTTGTGTGGAGACACAAAATCAAGTATGTAGGTGCTTATTAGAGAATAAGTTCACTGAACGTGGCTCGTTAAGGAATATCTAATGGAGTTTTACTTGCGGTCGATAAAAATTCTGTAGTGTGATAGTAGTCTGAGTAATCCACGAACTTGAGATCATCATAGTATCTTTTGAATGATGAGTTATACTTTGACTTATTTCTTAAGACCCCTTATGGTATATCGAAGGGTATGCTTGGGTATAATAAGTTGTACATGGAGATAATGTATGATCAATAAAGAATCTACCACTTCTAGTAAAGAAAAGAAATGTCGTATGTGATTCGATAAATAATGACCCGGTAGTTCTTGGCTAAAATGAATGAAATTAGAAAGGAGTTTCTAATTTGCATTATTTGAGTTGTGCATTTAAGAGTTGAAATACATATAATTAAATAAAATAAGACTTGACAGTAATTCCATGTCTTATATTTAATTGGGACATTGTATGGTGGAAGTATTGAATTGTACGGTAACTATTTACTCAAAGGTTCTTTTTATGATTAATGTTGAAATCTATATTATACGGAAAGTCGTTGATCATTAGGGGAGGCTTATCCCTATTGTAGAATAAATATTATTTATTTAAATAAATTAATTATTTAATTTATTTATTTAAATAAGATTAGAATTGCTCTAATTGATTTATTCACAACTAGTTTAATATGGAGAACCTAAAGGGTCACACCATAAAAGGAAGAATAATTATTTAAGAAGTTAATGGCATAATCGTAATAATAAGTTAAGTATATTTAATTTAATCTATGGTGATAGAATAAATTAAATAGCTTAATATTTATTATTTAATATTTTAGAAATATTAAATATAAATTATTAAGAGGAGTCTTATTATTATTATTACTATTATTATTATTTAATTCCTAAAGTAATTTGGGAATTAATTAATAAAAGTACTCTCAAATATCCTAATAGGATTAGGAGGCAAATTAATTTAAAGAGTTTAATTAATTATTCCTAATAAGATTAGAGAGCTTAATTAATTAAATAATACCTATTTTCTAATTTTATTAGAAGGGTTAAGCGATATCTTTATAAGATGAGTCTTATATCGGATATCAATATATACGTGATTCAATTATTGGAAGTACACCATTTTCTATGAGAGATAGAAAAACTAGGGTTTTGCCAAATACCCGTCTTCTTGAATCTTTCTTCTTCCTTGGTGGATCACCTCAGAGGCCAAACACTTGGGTGGCTAACGTTAATCAAAGGAAAGAACCAAACTTGGGGTGGATTCAAGTTGAGCGAATAGGATTCGAGGTGAACTTGTATGTGAGAAAGCTCAAATCTTCAAGGGTATGATTCTTATTCTTTATCTTTATCTTTTCGTTTAATTAATAATTGTGTATAAAGGATGATCCGGGTATATGGTTTGTAAAATTTTAAAAGCGATTTTCCATGCTTAAAGCTTTTATTTTATGTGATTTAATTGCGTTCATGAATCTTACAAACCTAACAGTAGTATCAGAGCCAAACCTTTATGTGAATTATTAATTGTTCAGATTTGATATGTATGTTGATATGTGTTTAGAACAATTTAATTGGGCATAATTTGTTGTATAAATTTTATTTTTTTAAAAAAGGAAACTATTTTTTGAAAATCGATTTATTACTTTACGTGGTTAGCGCTTATAATATATATATATATATATATATATATATATATATATATATATATACAAGTTAGTTAACAGAATTCTTTCAAAAAACTAAGTACAGTTATTATATATATATATAATAGTTATATATATATATATATTAATCTTATTATTTTATAATTAAAATAAAAAGTTTATTTTAGTCTTAAAATAAAAGGTTTATTTTAATTTTAAAATTAGATTTCATGCTAACTAATTAGAGTTGGAATTGGATTCCATGATAACTAATTAGAGTTGAAAAGAATTCCATGTTTCCTTAAATAAAGGAGTTTATTTATATATGAAATAAGATTTCATATTATTCAAAATAAAGGAGTTTATTTGTGAATAGGAAAGAGAATCAAGTATTTCCTTTAATAAATGAGCTTTTTTTACTTGAAATTGGATTCTATAATTAATTAAAATAAATGAGTTTATTTTGATTAAAGATTTTGATTAAAATAAAATAGTTTATTTTATTCAAAATTGGATAAATTAAAATAAAAGAGGTTTATTTTGATTTAAATTTGGATTAAAATAAAGGAGTTTATTTTGATTTAAAATTAGATTTTATGCTAACTAATTTTGCCCATTAAATGATATCAATATATCAATATATATATATATATATATATATGTAAGACCCAATTTTATGAAATAAAAGTATTCAATTTTTCTTATAATTACTATTCAGGTAAATGGTTAAATTGATAAAAGTTAAAGTTAAGGGTGATATATGAATTTTTTTCAAAATACACAAGTGGTTATAAAATATTCATTGTTGTGGGGAATATTCGTTTGGTCGTGGAATATTCTTTACGTACAAGGGAATATTAAATGCAATGACTTGGTTTGACCATTTGTGGGCCCATACAGAATAAGCGTGTCGGATGAAGAAAAGCGACAAAATTAAGTTTTTTATAAATAGCGAGCGTAATCGTTACTGGTAATTATCATTGTTGGAATACCCGATTGGTTAAAACACACTAATGCGGCGTTGATGAGCAAGTGGCACGCGGTATTGCATCAATTATTGATCCTTACGTGAGAAGGCACTACTCGATAATTGTTACGATAATTCTTATTCAATATTTTATTTTATTGATTCAATAATTGTTGCGTTGATATTATTGTTGTTCGATAATTGTCCTTGCGCATTATCTCCATTATCGGATCAATAATTCATATTATTTGAATAATATTATTAGATAGCATTATTGGCAATGTCTAGAAAGTTACATCAATGAGAGGTTTGGTCACCTAATTGCTTGCCAAGAAGGAGAAATCCTTATCGGAAAGCCCCTCTTTCTTAGGACGACTGGTTGTCATAAATGTGATTACGTAATATTATTTGTGAATAATTAATTATTGATTCATATGATAAGAAATATTTATTTTATATGAATATAAATGATGGATTTATTTATGTGGTTATTAATGAAGGAATTAATCTTTGAGATGTTTTATTTGTATTTTGTTGGATTGGAGGTATTAAAAGATCAAATCGGTGTTATTACGACTTTATTGTGTGAGTTATAATATTTAATCAAATAGTTGGATCGTTGTAATTTTTGGATATGTTATACATATATAAGTTGAGTATATGTCCACAAATTTTGAGCCGTTAAAATGAGCGTATAATTATGAATTTTAAGAGGTGTTGATTGAGAAATTAGGTTATAAATGATTTTGGTGGAAAATTCTAGAATTGGTGGGCCCCACTTATGGTTGGTGAAAAAAAATGTCTTTGAATTTTATTTCAAATGTGGTGGGTGGCAATAGTAGCGAGGAGTAAAGCCATCGAAGTAGCAGTCAAGTCTGCTTGGTAGGCTAACATTTTTCTATAAATAGAGGCTAAGTTAGAATTGAAAATCACACCGAAACAAAGTTTTCTCTCTCTCTCTCTATATTATTGGCGTATTTTGTGAGTATTTAGATACTTTGAGAGTTCTTATTGATACAAGTTTCATTCAAACATCACTTGAGCCTTTCCTTAGAAATCTTGATTTTTTTGAGGTAAGGGATATTATTTTTTTCGTAATGATATTATTTCTTGATATCATTATCTTTGAAATATTAGTTGGAACTTTTTATCAAATTTGGAACTTTTTCATGTCGGGGTTACTATTCACGAAGTTACTATTCATGAGTTACTATTCACGAGTTACTATTCATGAGTTCTTATTCACGAGTTACTATTCAGTACTATTCATGAAAGCGTGAAAATGTTTTTTATGGAATTTCTATCTTTTGGTGTCGGAGTTACTTATTCACGATATCAAGACTATTCACGATATCTGACACTATTCACGAATCGGCACTATTCATAGAAAATGAAAATTTTTTCTTTTCGTCTAAAATATCTATTACGGATACTAGCTTTGATTGTATCCATGTTTTGATCATTCTTGAATTTTACACCACTATGACTATTTTGAGGTATTTTGGATGTATAGATTAGGAGTTATGGATTTTATGAGAAAAGACTATTTTAAAAGTAACTATTTATAACTCCTTGCGGTTAACTCCAAAATTGATGAAATTTTATTGAGAGTACATCTATATAATATCGATTGTACTCTGTGAATTTCGGAATTTTTGGATAAAAAGTACAATTTATGATAAATGTTTAAATATTAAATTGGTTTTGGCCATATGAAAAATAGTAAATGAATTTTAAAATTTCGACAAAAATATATGTTCAATATGGGACTATTTTATGCTAAATCCCATAAAAGAAATATTTTTGGAACCGATTTGGTATTTTTCATGAAAATGTTCTAATTATGAGTAAATGAATTAAATATGTTATGTGAAGTAAGAAAATTAGAAAATATGATTTTATGGTTTGAGAATCATATATAGAGGTATATGCAGATTTTTGATGAGGGTTTTGGTTATTGGTGATGAAATTTTATGAGTTTGGCATTTTATGATGATTAAATGCATTAATTAGTAAAGTGTAAACAATTTAATTAAATTGTTTATTAGTTTAAGAAATGATTAAAAATATTATTATAATATTAATAATATTAGATTATGAGATTTCTAAGTGATTTATAACATTTGGATTAAGGTGTTATAAATATGGATATGAATTTTATTATGAAACTTTATCTTTTAGGTCGAGGTTACTCTTACGCGATATACTCACGACTATATCGAATACGGTACTATTCACAACAAATTGGTTTCTTTTAGACCAAATTATCTTTGATTTATGAATCTTACTCTTGAAATTAAAACTATGTTTTGATTATATTATTTTATATAACATTCTTATAACCCTAATGATGACATTTCTCTTTGACTTGAGTGTAAAGATGGGTAGATTATTGGTATGATCGTGACTATAGGTTCTCTTTGGCCGATAGTGCAAAAGTTGAATTGTTGGTGGTATGATCATGACCATTGAATTTACAATTGAATATTTTTAGCTTAAGTGCAAAGGTGAATTGATTAACATGGTTATAATTATTGTTATATAACTTCTGAAATGATTATGTATTTATTTGAGATATGAATATCTTTAGCCTGTAGTGCAAAGATGAATTATTGATGAATATTTTTGGCTTGTAATGCAAAGATGACTTGTTGATGAATATCTTTGCTTTGTAGTGCAAAGATGAATTATTGATGAATATCTTTGGCTCGTAATGCAAAGATGACTTTGTTGTTTAATATCTTTAGCCTATAGTGCAAAGATGAATTATTGATGAATATTTTTGGCTCGTAATGCAAAGATGACTGTTGTTGAATATCTTTAGCTTTGTAGTGTAAAGATGAACTGTTGATGAATATCTTTGACCAGTAGTGCAAAGATGAATTTATTAGTATGATTATGAAGCAGAGGCGTGATTTGGTATAACCATGATATTTGATGTTTCGGGTAAAGGCAAGTGATGAAAATTATCTTACGTCACCGGATGAGAAGAGGAATTTAGAATCACAATTATGATTATGAGTTATTCATATGATTGTGGAAAAGGCTGTTGATTGATGTTTACAGGATAAAATATTGTTGGTGGACTTTTAACGTGGAGAAGACAATAGACTTTATAGTCTATTTGACTCTTTTAATGGATTGCTCGCTCTGCTTGCAATTGACTAAGGTTGAAAAGTTTTATCATCTACCATATGTTCTAAATCTACGATTCATTCTTGATGAAGACTATTGATAATTTATTTATCTTTAGTCATAATATTCTTTCTTGAGCTAGTTGTGCTCACCCTTTTGTTTCACAATTCCTTCGAAGTAATAAAAGTGTGTATTTGGGTTGGCGGGGATAACAAGGGAATAGAACGGTGGTTCATAGTTGTTGAGGTTCTCCCTAAAGAGGTGAGGCGAACCCAACTTTGGAAGGGTGTTTTGTCACTATCATACAAGATGTCTAATGACATACAAACTCGTGTTATCATAAGACATGGTTGTGCTCATCCACTTCTTTGAGTATATTTACAAGCACTACCTATATAATCTTGGTGTTTGTTTGGAGTATAATACCCAATTAGAGGCGGTGGAGATAATGATATGTCAAGAGAAGACTCACCATTGGGAAGAATACGATAGTAATCTTCTCGTTTTTCTTTGGGGTCTATTGGGTCAACCAAGGATAATTCGTGGCCATATGATATCTACCATAACCTAAAAGCATGGCCTCCCATGCACGAAGGTTTCTTGAGCACTTCCCAAAGATTCTAATTTCTAAAACAGGTTTTGACTATACCTTTATGTAAGGTGTCATTGTGACGTCTTTCTGATTGGTATATATTTGTATCCAAACTCATGACATATGTGTTGTTGTATTTTGTACGACAATTGTTGTAATAAAGTTGTAGTTATTTTTCGTACCATATATTTGGCGACTCGAGAATGGGTTGGATGGAATGGACCTATTTTGGAATTAGATTTATATATATATATATATATATATATATATATATATATATATATATATTGAATATTTATTATTAAATGAGATGAATATTATTTATTGATCGTGTGGTGATGTGTATAATAATAAATGAGATTAATTATGGACTATTGACCAATGTGATTGAATTTTATTTTAGTTGGATGCATGAATGTATGTGTTTTATTAAATGGGGTCTGCGTACCTCGTCTTCTCTAATTTTTTTTTAATGTAAATTCTATCCTCCTCCTATATACTTCCCCTTGACTGCTGATCAATGTTTCTATTTATTTTAAACAGTTTTGTAATATGAATAGTTAGAATTAATTTTGAAAAATTGGAGATCAAGGAGCAAGGAACGCTTGAAGATAAATAGAAACAAAAAAGTTTCTATCCTTGCTCCTTGATCTCCAATTTTTCAAAATTAATTCTAACTATTCTTATTACAAAACTATTTAAAATAAATAGAAACATTGATCGAAAGATGAGAAGTACATAGGAGGAGGATAGAATTTACATTAAGAAAAATTAGAAGACGATATATATGCAAAACCCCATTTAATAAAACACATACATTCATGCATCCAACTAAAATAAAATTCAATCACATCGTCATCGAAATTCATAATTAATCTCATTTATTATTATACATCACCACATACATCAATAAATAACATTAATCTCATGAATAATAAACATTCATATATATATATATATATATATATATATATATATATATGATATATTGATATCATTTAATGGGAAAAATTAGTTAGCATAAAATCTAATTTTAAATCAAAATAAACTCCTTTATTTTAATCCAAATTTAAATCAAAATAAACCTCTTTTATTTTAATTTATCAATTTTGAATAAAATAAACTATTTTATTTTAATCAAAATAAACTCATTTATTTTAATTAATTATAGAATCCAATTTCAACTAAAAAAAAGCTCCTTTATTAAAGGAAACACGAATTCTCTTTCCTATTCACAAATAAACTCCTTTATTTTAAATAATATGAAATCTCATTCCATATTTAAATAAACTCATTTATTTAAGGAAATACGGATTCTCTTTCCAATTCACAAATAAACTCCTTTATTTTGAATAATATGAAATCTTATTTCATATATAAATAAACTCCTTTATTTAAGGAAACATGGAATTCTTTTCAACTCCAATTAGTTATCATGGAATCCAATTTCAACTCTAATTAGTTAGCATGAAATCTAATTTTAAAATTAAAATAAACTTTTTTTTTTAAGACTAAAATAAACTTTTTATTTTAATTATAAAATAATAAGATTATATATATATATATATAACTATTATATATATATAATAACATATCTTAGTTTTTTGAAAGAATTTGCTAATTAACTAACTATATATATATATATATATATATATATATATATATATATATGAACTTATGCCATATTTTTTGAAAAAAAAAAACTTTTGTCTTTGGTATAGGATTTTAAAACACGTGAATCGGGAAGATCCTTGATACTTATATATATATATATATATATATATATATATATATATATATATATATATATATATATATAATATTATGTCAGCGGAACCATGAGCAATGAAATCAATTTTCAAAAAATAGTTTCCTTTTTTAAAAAAATAAAATTTATACAACAAATTATGCCCAATTAAATTGTTTTAAACACATATCAAATCTGAACAATTAATAATTCGCATAAAGGTTTGGCTCTGATACCACTGTTAGGTTTGTAAGATTCATGAACGCAATCAAATTGCACAAAATAATCGGAAGCATGGAAAATCAGAGTTTTAAAATTTTACAAACCATATACCCGGATCATCCTTTATGCACAATTATTAATTAAACGAAAAGATAAAGATAAAAAATAAGAATCATACCCTTGAAGATTTGAGCTTTCTCATATACAAGTTCACCTTGAATCCTTTTCGCGTTCAACTTGAATCCACCGAGTTTGGTTCTTTCCTTTGATTAACGTTAGCCACCCAAGTGTTTGGCCTCTAGAGGTGATCCACCAAGGAAGAAGAAAGATTCAAGAAGATGGGTATTTGGCAAAACCCTAGTTTTTCTATCTCTCATAGAAAATGGTGTACTCTCCAATAATTAGAATCACATATATATTGATATCTGATATAAGACTCATCTTATAAAGATATCAGTTAACCCTTCTAATAAAATTAGAAAATAGGGTATTATTTAATTAATTAAGCTCTCTAATCTTATTAGGAATAATTAATTAAACTCTTTAAATTAATTTGCCTCCTAATCCTATTAGGATATTTGAGAGTAATTTTATTAATTAATTCCCAAATTCCTTTAGGAATTAAATAATAATAATAGTAATAATAATAATAATAAGACTCCTCTTAATAATTTATATTTAATATTTCCAAAATATTAAATAATAAATATTAAGCTATTTAATTTATTCTATCACCATAGATTAAATTAAATATACTTAACTTATTATTACGATTATGCCATTAACTTCTTAAATAATTATTCTTCCTTTTATGGTGTGACCCTTTAGGTTCTCCATAATAAACTAGTTGTGAATAAATCAATTAGAGCAATTCTAATCTTATTTAAATAAATAAATTAAACAATTAATTTATTTAAATAAATAATATTTATTCTACAATAGGGATAAACCTCCCTAGCGATCAACGACTTTCCAGATAATATAGATTTCAATATTAATCATAAAAGAACCTTTGAGTAAATAGTTACCGTACAATTCAATACTTCCACCATACAATGTCCCAATTAAATATAAGACATGGAATTACTGTCAAGTCTTATTTTATTTAATTATATGTATTTCAACTCTTAAATGCACAACTCCAAATAATGCAAATTAGAAACTCCTTTCTAATTTCATTCTGCCTTGGCCAAGAACTACTGGGTTGTCATTTATCGAATCACATATGACATTTTTTTTCTTTTACTAGAAGTGGTAGATTCTTTATTGATCATACATTATCTCCATGTACAACTTATTATACCCAAGTATACCCTTCGATATACCCTAAGGGTTTTAAGAAATAAGTCAAAGTATAACTCATCATACAAAAGATACTATGATGATCTCAAGTCCAGGGATTACTCGTACTACTATCACTACAGGAATTTCTATTGACTGACAAGTAAAACTCCATTAGGTATTCCTTAACGAGCCACGTTCAGTGAACTTATTCTCTAATAAGCACCTACATACTTGATTTAGTGTCTCCACACAAATGATCGTGAGATCAATCATCCTCATCCGATGAGAAGCACAGCCTGTACTAATCTATCCAGATTCACTAATCCCCAATTTAGTAATCCAACGATTGAGAACTATTTTAGTTTTAAGCTTTCTAAGAATTTAGATCTCATTAGAATGATCATCATCATTATTCTAAAAGCATTGCTTAAAACTATAGGTTTATCACATATTATAAAACAACATCATGTAGATAATTAAAAGCCTATAATAAATTAATACTTTTTATTAATAAATGAATAAGATTGTTACAAAGTATATGCTTTATCATCAAACATGATTGGCTTGTGTGCATACTTCTTTCAAAAGACTATACGAATTCAATTGCATATAGTTCGGATATCAATAACAATGATGTGGAATAATTTTACATAATTAAACCACTTAGCACATGCTTGAGAATTAAAACTCGAGCTCAAATAAAGTACTTGCGAAAAGTAAAGTCTCGGTATAGGGAACTTGCCTTGTCTTTAGTCTATCGCTTTAAAATAAATATATTAGGTTAGCGGTCTATCTACCTTCCTTGAAAAGACATTTAATTGACCGAGATTAGCAAAATAATATACCATTACTCTATATTAAATTACCTAATATTTAGTCAGCCTTAACTACGAAAAAAATTATCATGCTCATGAAAATAACTTCGTGAATATTAACTTTCATTGAATAGTAACTTCGTGAATAGTAACTCACAGATAAGTAACTCATGAATAGTAATTAAAAAAAATTGAATACTTTTATTTCATAAAATTAAAGTGCCTACAAACTTGCCTTGTCTTTTAGTCTACTGATTTAAAATAAATATATTTAGGTTAAGGTCCTCTACCTTCCTTGAAAGACATTTAATTGACCTTCAGATTAGCAAAATAATATACCATTACTAAAATTAAATTACCTAATATTTAATTAAAGGTTAAATATTAGTTATTACATTATTTCTTAGTAATATTACTATCCCTCGATAATATTACTATTACGTAAACATTATCCTAAACTTCGTCCAATATTATTACTTTTAATAACATTTTACTTATTCCTCGGTATTATTAATCAACTAATAATACTTTATTCGCTACTAATATTATTAACATTTTAATAATATTTTATTCATGTATTAATATTATTAATTATTTAATAATATTTTATTCCTTTATTAATTTTATTATATTTTAATAACATTTAATTTTGAATATTAATAATTATTTAATAATATTTTAATCATCTAATAATACTTTAATATAATATTATTAATATTTTAATATAATAATATTAATCTTTTAATAATATTTTAATCTTATATTATTAATTATATGAATAATATTTTAATCATTTATAAAGGTTTTAATCTAATATTATTAGTCATCTAATAATATTTTAAATAAATTTTAATTTCAATATTCTTAATTATTTAAAAATATCATATTATAATACTATTAATATCATAATAACATTTTAATAATTTATTAGGTAAATGAATAATCTATTCTAATTGTTCACCCTTTATTAAACCACTTATTTAATACCCATAAAAGGTCATAAATAATACTTCTTATTATAAATTACCAAAATACCCTCAAATAGTAAGAATATTATATATTAGGAGTAGTCGGGGCATTAAAATAACATTTTCTTTATTTATGACATCATTTAACTATTTATTTCCTTTTATTCATAACTTCATCATTTTAGGAAAAATACCAAATTGATTCCAAACATTCTTCTTTTACGGATTTGGAAGCGATGTATGACCCAATAATGATTTGTCAAATTTTCACGAAATTTTAGAACTTGTTTTACTATTTTTAAAGTGTCAAAACACCTAGATTTTGTTACATTTTAATAAATTGAGTTTTGCTCAAAAATTACGAAATTCTCGGGGATGCTCTCATAACATATAATAACTCACTATAAATATTTGATTGTTTCTCACTATACCTGATGAATTAGTTCGATTTTCTTTTTAAAGAGTCCTTTACGGTAAACACAATTCCTTCCATTCTATACATCGAAACGTGCCCGATCTTTTTCCTGCGTGTAGATAACGCATCAAGGTACCTCCCCGATTTTTCCCAGAATTTATAAGGGTACAAAAATGAACAAAACTGCCCTTGGAAAAATGGGGTCAACGGGCTTAGCTAGGTTTTAGCTCTATCTGGACTATTTTGGGAAAGTCAGCCCATATGGCTTCAAAACTTGGTACACTTGTGTGCTATAACTTCCGTTTACTAGATAAATCATGTATCTAACACCCCCTTTGGCGGATCACAAATCGGAGTTGTAAAATTTTATTTACACAAGATTTAAGGGAAGAAAAAGCTAGGGTTTCACCCCTATACACTACAACAAAAAGGCTTATTTCAGACGAAATATTCCGTCGATAATAAGGTTATTCCGTCGAGGACAACCTTATTTAAGACAGGATATTCCATCGAAAATTCGGTTGTATATAAGCATGTCAAAATTAAGTTCGTCGGTTTTTTGGTCGGGAATACTTAGGGTCAACGAAATTATTCTCGATCGAATATTCAATTGGAGTTAATATATCACCGACTGAAAACAGTCTGTTGAGGATTTTCGGTCGATGATAAGCATACCACGTGGCAGTCTGATAAAATTGGAAAATAACTTAAACTCGATGGATTTTCGTCGATCATACCACCATTACGTCGAGGATATTCGGTCGATGATAAGTATGCCATGTGGTAGTCTGATAAAAATGGGAAACAACTTAACCTTGACGGATATCTGTCGAGAATAACACCATTCCGTCAAGGATAGTGTTTTTTTTTAATATTGTATTTATTTTTGCAATATCTAGGGATTTAACCCACATCTTGTACCTGTACCTATTTTCCCAACATCACATACACAAGCTAATAACATGGCCAATAACATGAATTACAATTACAATCACCTCATCCAACAATATATCAAAAACCAACTAATTAAATGAGAAGTAAAAAGGTCAAAAACATCCCATTAATCTTAACTAAACGATAACAAACATCCTGTTAAGCTAAATTAAACTAAGTGTCAAACTGCAACAAAACCAAAGTAATGACAAGGTTTAAACTACAATATGTACGTCAAAAATTATGTAAACTACAAAAGAGTGTAAACGTCTAAGTCAAGCTAGTAGAGCCCTCGGTGTGAGGAGGATCATCGAGCGTGCGTCGACGCTCCTCTGGAGTATGAAAATCGCCATCATCGTCATCCCGCTCGTCAGTCCGCTCGTCACCCTGTTGATATAATATAATGTAACTCATTAGTCCATATATATGATTCAGTTAAAGATAACTAAATGAAAATTAAATAACATGCATAATATATATTTATATTTAAAATGAAGTATACCTGAGCAGTCTGGTGCTGACTCAACATCGGCCTAAACGCGTCCTCGACTAAGGTAACCACCATCTGAACAATCTCAAATGGCGTATCACGCCTAACGCTTTCTCGGAGGGATACAGAGTACTCTCAGCGGTGGCACTAGTTGCAATGTCTGCAGTAGGTGATGGAAGCGAAGAAATTTGGGAGGGTCCTGACGATGGAACAATGGATTGGTCTCAAATCTCTCCGACACCGCAGCCATAACACGCTGGAACAAAACATCATCTAAGCCAGTGCCCGTATGTGTTGGTCCCACGGGGGCTCTCGAACGCAGACGAGTGGCTAGAGCCTACAAAAATAAATATAACATGAATAATATTAAAAGTTTACTTTATTCACAAATAAGAAATAAACACAAATATTATACCTCCTGGCAGTGTATAGGCTGGTATCCTCGGTAACCCCAGCATTCGATACCAGTCGGTAGTACTAGTGGGAGTATCGAGACGCGACCCAAAGAAAGCGGACTCCTCGTCCGAGATAAACTAATCTCGGGTGCGGGGATGATGGAATCTAACGTCTCAACATCGCCTAGCTAGCACTGTAACTCGTTATATCTTTGTCATGTGAGAGCTTCTCAAACCACTCTCGTAATTTGATATACAAGTGAGTTATCTTGGTATCATCATATAAATTACGTAATATTATCCTAAATAATATTTATTATAGTAAATGTATTACCCAGTATAGCTAGTCTTTGCTAGAGATATAAATCGAACCCACAAGTAGAGCCCTTGCTGTATGGACTCTATCCCCGAACTCGATCATAGTAGGAGGAATTGACCAAAGCTACTCCACATGGCCTAAATAATATACATTAAATAATATCACCTTAATTTACTATAGTTGTAGTATAATATTAAACTAAACTAAAGAAAAATACGCATCGACTTAACCTTCTCAAAGCATTGCGAGCCGGTATATGTACAACTACGACTTCTTGCGATTCTTCTTCATCTACTCCGACTTGGTCTTGAACGCAGCATCATCCAAGTACGCACACATCATAGCCCATGCCGCATCTGATACTGCCGGTGGCTGATGATCTTGTAAAGTAGTCCCGGGCGACTCTTTTACCGTATTTGGGGCGCCCTCGTCGCATCTCGCATAACTAAGCCAAGCATAATTCTTTGAGATGTGATCAATGATAACGACGTCACCATCCACCTCGGTGATGCTTAGGCCCGTATCTCGTAGTATCTCTATCAAGCGAGATATAATATACGTATAATTTATTATTTGAACAATATGTAAATAACATGCATGGACCTTGATTTAATATATGTAATTCGACTTATGTGAAACTCCCGCAACACTTGTCCACCATGATGCCGACATCATCGCTGGCAGCGTACTTAGCTAAATCGCATGTACCCGGTAGGGAGATCGTCGAGGCGGAGATGGCGATGTCTGACCACCTTAGCGATAGGATCCATAATACTAGAATACAAAATTTATTAAGAACATTTTAATTTATTAATCACATGATAATATTATTCTAATTGAACATAAGTGATATATTATAGTTGAAACCTACACAGATGAGCCGACATCAATCGGGCTCGTGTCGAGCGCTTTGCCGGTGGACGACCTAATCGACCGAGGTTAGGCCCTCGCGAACGCTGACGTCTAGCATCTGTATGTTTAATATAGTTATGACATTGCCAAAAAAATAGTAAATGAATGTATAATATAGTTATGAAAATAATGTTCTTGAGCAAAAAAAAATCAACTCACTAGCATCTGAAGGCGACCCTCCACGGGAGCCGTCACCGATCGAGTGGCCGCCACCACGGCCACCTCCACCGCATATGTCGAGGCATATATAGATGTACTCTTTGAAATAATGAGACATAGATACGATGAAATTAATTAAATTTCAAGTCTTTTATTATATATAATGATTGATTTTAGTTGTATAATATTTACAAAACACCAATTAGTGAAGAAATAGTACGTCGTCAAACCCGTCAAAATCAAAATTATTTTCATCCTCTGATTCTGTCTCTTCCTCTTCTGTATCAATTTCTTCCTCAGTATCATCTTCTACCATCACATACGGACTAACAACCACATCTTCCTCCACTTCATCAACATCGAACGACATCATCACCCAACACATCGTCATCATATAGCTCAACGTGGCTGGGATTGCTAACTTGTTCTTGCAACGGGTCATCCATTCCAGACAAATTAGTACCATCAAATGGCCGAGTCTTCGTTGTCACAACTGTATACTAGGGGGTTCTAATGTGAACGACATTAGGGGCGTAGTATACTTGAATTGCTTGGCTAGCTAACACAAATACATCATCAGACTGTAAATTTAATTTTATATCTACTGTGATGATTCTATTACGATCAACTTTAACATCCTTTGTAGTATCAAACCAGCGACACTTAAATGTAACGACCTTTTTACCTCTTGGATAATTGAGCACAACCACTTCCTTTAATCTTCCATAGTAATTAGACTCAAGAATCTCCATAACAACTTCACAACACGACAACGCCGGAGTTGACTGATGTCAATTCATTCAAGTCATCAACCTTGAATCTATACCCATTCACGATACAACCTGGAAATGGACTAATAAGTTTGTATGGGCCTAAAATGACATCTCTAAAATGCTCATGCGCGTTCTCTTCTTCGACCCTTCTCTTAAACCACTGGTGAAAATTTACATTAGTGAATGCTTCCATATGTGTTTTTGTCAACCCTGGGTTAGAAGCATGCGCTTCAGATTCGAATGAACTGCGTACAATAATATGGCAATTGATTAATTATTGATTAAGGATAGATAAATCATTTTCAACTTGTAATAATACATACTTGATGTACGACAATACTTCAGGCATATTTAGAAACACGTATGTAGAGATAATCTTTAAATCTTTATCGGTTAGGTAAGTCTTCGTCTCATATCCAAATGGTTTAGCTGGATAAGTGAATACAAGCAATTCATCATCAGAACGAGCAGGTGGATCCCCGACCTCATTCCGACTTAGACGATTATGCTTCGTTGCGACTACATCGTCAAAGTACAACGAGCAGAAGTTGACAAGCTCTTCCTCCGTATAGTGTTCAACAATAGAACCCTCTATGCGAGCTTTATTTTTAACTTTCTGCTTTAATCGATGCATATACCTGAAATATAAAAGTATGTAATATATATTACCTGATAAGTTAAATATAAAGATGACGAATATTGTACAATTTATGTGATATTACCTCTCAAATGGATACATCCATCGATATTGCACCGGTCCTCCAAGCTTAAGTTCATATGGCAGATGAATAGGCAAATGCTCCATGCTGTCAAAGAACCCCGGTGGTAAAATCATTTTGAGCTTGCACATTGTCAACACTATATTTTTCTCCATCTGCTCCACATCACTATACCTTATAACAGTTGAGCAAATATCCCGAAAGAAATTTGAAAGTGCGGTAAAAGTATCATTAATATTCCTGGGTAACACCTCATGAAATGCAATTGGCATCAACTTCTGCATGAATACATGACACTCGTGACTTTTGAACCCAGTAATTTTCAACTGCTCAACCTTAGTACAACGAGATATGTTAGAAGCATATCCATCTGGGAGCTTCAATGCGCTAAGCCACTTGCAAATGTTTTCAACCTGTTGCTTGGTAAGACAAAGTATATTACATATATATTATTGAGTGTATTAAAGAGTAAAGGGAGAGTATTATTGAGTTTATTGAAAATTGTGGCAAAATAAGCAAATGCTACTTAGTTTATTTTGCCAATGATAAACTAAGCAAGTGGTACTTAATTAGTTTATGAGAATTGTTATTTGGAATCTATAGAGATTACTGTTCGACATCCACTCCTAAACACTATTATCAAACGGGTTTCTAAGTTTCATAGCGATTCTTAAATTTGTAATGACTACTAGGAGAAGAGTCGATCTAAGTTTCACATTAGTTGCGATTTAGAACTAATAATCTTTATGACCGGTTCCTCGGCAGTAGTCGGACAAAAAAAAGGGTCGTAGTTCCTGTTTGTGTCCTATACTCTATTAATAAAGTTAATTGAATTACTACGGACATTCCTCAATGTTCCATCATAACAGATGACAACATCCCGAAAGAGTTTCATTAAGCTATTGAACACAGTTCCAAGTTAAGCAACCCTACAGATGAGCGAGCGATCACTTCTCTATTAGGAATGAATCATTATCGATATGGGTTCGATCCATACCATGAGCGACTTCTCACCACTCCAAATTCCTCGGATGGGTAGTTCTCATAGAAAAGAGGTGAGACATTACGTGAGCACTACCCATCCGAGGAATTTGGAGTGGTGAGAAGATGTCATGTCATGGATTGGACCCATATCGTGCAATGATTCATTCCTAATAGAAGAAGTGATCGTCATCATCAGAGGTTGCTTAACCTATAACTTTGTTCAACAACTTAATGACACTCCTTCCATATGTTGGCATCTTATGATGGAACACGATGAGGAATGTCTTCAATAATTCAATTAACTTTATTATTCGAGTATAAGACACAAGCGAAACTACTAACTTTTTTTAATTCATTGTCGAGGCTGGGTTGGAGTACTATTATGAATCGCGCTACGTCGAATCTCCTGCATCAAGGAAGAGTACATATATGTAGGTAGAGTATTATCAAGTTTATTGACAATTGTGGCAAACTAAGCAAATGCTACTTAGTTTATTTTGCGATGATAAACTAAGGAAGTGGTACTTAGTTTATGAGAATTGTTATTTGGAATCTATTGAGACTACCGTTCGATATTCACTCCTACTTGTCAAATTTGTTTCTAATTAAGTTACAAAGTATATTATTTTATTTTCACGACAACATTCTTATATATTCAGTCTCTTTGAATTGCATCCCAACTAAGCAAATGCGACTTACTTTATTATTTTAATTTGATTTAATTTATTATTTTATTTTATTTTATTTTATTTTAATTTATTTTGTATTATATAATATAATTTAAATTTTTTATTAAATTAAATTAAATTTATTAATTATTAAATTAAATTAAATTTATTAAATTAAATTTATTTTATTTTATTTTTATTTATTTATTTTATTTTTATTTTTATTTATTAATTATTTTAATTTATTTTATTTATTTTTATTATATTATATTATCTAATTTTTAAAATTTATTTTATTTAATAAACTAAATTAAATTAAATTTATTATTTTATTTATTTATTAATGAATTTTATTTTTAATTTAATCTATTTATATATTAAATTATATTTATTTCATTTATTAAACTTTATTTTATTTTATTACGAATTATATATTAGTATATTAAATAGTGAATTTTTATTTTATTTTGTTTTTTAATTAAGTTTATTAAATCAATTGATATTTGAAGTATAAATTATTTGTAGAAAACTAATTAAGTAAATGCTACTTAATTAGTGAATTTTAGTATTAGAAAATTAAGTAATAAATAGTTATTAGAGCCAACAAATTTTGTATCTCAAGAATTCTGACAGAATTTTCGTGGGAAATTTCGTCGGAAATATCAAGCATCACATTCCTTTACTGTTATTAACATACAACATACAATATTGAAATTGAAGAAATATACACTTCAATTACATAAAAAAAATTAAAACCAAATAATAAAATGGATGCTATACATGTACAGAAGCTGCAAATGACCAATTTCGGACCCCAAATGACCAATTTCAGATAAATTATAAACAAAAAACATAATTCATACATTATAATACCAAAATTCTAGTAATATCAATTCAAAAAAAAATAAATTTAGACTAATTGCACATTATAATACTAAATTCATACACAAATTTCATACTACTAATATATAATATATACTCAATACTTGGAAAATTATGAGAGAAGCAGAAATGGTGGCCGTGACGAGTGGAGTCTTTGGGTGGGGTGAATGTAGGGATATGGGGTGCAGGGGAGAGGGGTGGGGAATGCTGGGAAGGGGTTGGGAGTGGGGGGTACTAGGGGTGGGTGGGTGGGGTGCAGGAGACGTCTGAGGGGGTGGGGGGCGACAAGGGAGAGGGTGGGGGTACAGGGGGGTGGGGCCGTGGGGGACAAGCTGGGGGGGAGGGAGTGGGGGTATCGGGTGCAGGGTGAGGGGACTGGGGGAGAGGGGGTTGGTAGTGGGAGGTACGTATGAGAGAGAGAGAGTAGACTGGTATTTAGAGAGAGAGAGGGAGAGATATGAAAATGAGAGGGCGCAGAAGAGGAAAGGTTTTTTTAGGTTTATTTTCGACGTAAGTTTCGTCGGGTTTAGGTCCCTCGAAAGTATCCTAAAGCCGATGGATATTCTCTTGGAAATAACCCTCGTTCCGTCGAGGTTATATTTGGCGCTGGCGGGAATCTTCGCACCACCAGTGGAGCCCTACTTCAGACGGAGTTCGGTCGAAAATAAATTATTTTCGAGGGACATATGTCCAACAGATTATTCCCTCGAAAATATACTAATGTTGACGGAATGTAGTGCGTCGGAAATAATTCCGTCAGAATTAGCCTATTTTCTTGTAATGTTAGTTACATAGTTTCACTTTTCTCCATTTAAATCACCATTCTAACACTCAAGATACTTAGATCCACATATGAGATATGTAGATCTAAGGAATTTTGGGTCTTAGAACATAACCCCTCATAATTTTGAAATAAAAATAGAAGGAGAAGGAAAATTAGAAAGAATTCTTGTTCTTCCAAGGTAAGTGATGAATTTGGGATGCATGAACTAAGCTAAGCTCTTCATTTTTTCCTCTCTAAATTTCGGCCCTCTCTCTCTCTCTCTTTGCTCTCTTTGCTTTTGCAAGGCTTGGGAGAAAATGAAAGGATGAGAGAAAATGAAGTACTTTGAAATGAGAGTATACTAAAGAATACTTGCAATATGGAATAGATTTAATTACTCATTCCTCCTACTATCCCCCATAATTTTATTACTCCTTGGTTAAAACGCTTCACCTTATCTCTTAGGATTATAATTAACCTTAATCTAGATTTCCAACCAATGAGAAGGTGAAAACACTATAGTATTGTAAGAAAGAGATAAGATTTGCAATAAAAGGAAAGTTGATTAGCAAGTTTCATGGCCATAAAAGGCACCTCAAAAACCGTCCATATACTCCCCCTTTTCCCCCATTTTTGATTTATTTTTATTACCAATTTTTGATTAATCAATGGTCTAAAATGTCCCTAATCAAATGGGCTAAGTATTGGTCTTGTATTTTAATTTCTTTGGGCTTCTTATTTAATTGTTTGGGCTATGCAAGTAACCTAGTCCAATACTTTTAATTCTCTCACCCTAATAGTTTATTTAGGGTTTCTATCCCATCTCTTTTGAAATTTAATTACCTACACATGACCCTTTAATTTATAACCTAATTAGGTTTGAAATAAATAAGCAATTGAGATGAATAAAATTAAGCTCTTAGGTTAGTATACATTTTAAATACTAACATTTCTTTAATACCATAACCATTAGGTTATTTAATTACCTCACCTAATGTATAATTAGGTTATGTGGCTTCCTTTTAATTCAATTCATATAATTCGTAAGTATATATATCAACACATACAATATATATATATATATATATATATATATATATATATATATATATATATATATACTCCTTCCATCATATGTCATCACATATTTACTCACTATTTGTATTGACTTAAAATTCTTGGTTATTTCAGGTCCAATGTCAACATTTTTTAAATTGGAAATGATATTTTTATTTGGCGTGAGGGAAAGTGCACCCTTTGCATTTTTATTTTATTTTTATTTTTTGTGCAAGTAAAAGATGGGTTCATGCCATGGAATGGAGTGGTCAGAAAAATTTGCAGGATCTCCTATAGTTCCTTTTGAAGTTGATGGATCTGAAGTAGGAATAGTCAAAAGTTATGGGCCTATTAAGTTTCCTCAAGGTAGTGGTCTCAATGTGTGTGGATTTTTTTTTCTGCAACTTCTTTTCTTTCTGAAGAAAAGTAAAAGGGTATGTCTAAGCTGCTATATCATATTATTCGTATAGAAGGTTTTCAATGGCAAACAGGTCCAGGATGCTGGCTATATTGTTCCTATGGATAAAAGTAAGGTTGCTCTAGACATGCTGAAGAAGTGGAGCCAGAGCTCTCTTTCTGGAGTCATAGCTGAGCCTGAAAACTTAGTTTTCTCAATCTGGTATCCCAAGTCTTTATTTCATTGAGTTCTTTGAATCTGATTACGTAAATATATTTCAAAATACAAGTCATAAAAATTCTTGGACGAATTAAAACTTCTACTTGTAGAGGCGATCTTCTTGTTTTTAAATGCTTCCAAATCTAAAATGTATGGATAAGGCCAAAACAAAATTACACATGTCTAAAATTTGTGAAAAGATATCCCTACAAAACCTCAAAGGAATTACAATTATTCCCATACTCAAAATAAGTTAACAAATCTCTGCAAAATATAACATGAAAAGTTCCATTCTATATCAAACAGAAGAAGTTTTCATAAATATTAAACTGAGGAACAATATAGGGTCCTTTAAATAAACCTTTGAAAATCCATATATATGCCACCCTCTGTTAACTGCAAGCTATCAAAGTTAACATAGAAAGAAGGCTCCTCACAAACAGTTGATGGCAGTGTGGCTCATGTTGTCCGTTTTATATAATGATATATACACTAAAAGTGCACGGTTAATCAAGTAATATAGTAATAAAGAGAGTGTCGAACTCACAAAGAGAACAATTACTAATAATTACTTCAATTACCAAATTTTTACCAATTTAATTCCACTTAAACAATCACTCTACTGATTTGTAAAAATTATTTTAAGTTAAGAAATAAATAAAACTAAATAAACTGACAAATATTGATCACCATATAAGTAAAACATAGGAATATAACTCTCTCAAGTACTTTGCAAAAATCATCTTATCATATTTTTAATTTTTTAATTCAATGTGTTGCGTGCTAACTAGAATTGCCATTCAATTTATTAACATATGTCAATGAGTAATAAAAAGACCTATTTCAGTTATTTTGTTATTTTCATGCAAGTCACTTTAAATAAATTCATTAAGCACAAACTCCTAACAAAGTTACGCATGACATACAAGTATTTTTGTTTCATACACTATTTTGTTATCCTTAACAAGAATCAACAAATTCATGTGTTATTATATATATTCTAGCGCCCCCAAATCTGGGTATCTTCCAATCCAACAGATGGTGCTATACTGTACTAACATTCATACATTCATTTAATTGAAAAGCCTTAGAAGAATGAACATCTCTTATATATTATCAAAATAATATTTACATTGTCCCAAGTTCTAAACCCATTTCAAAGGTTCATTGTCATAATATCAATAACATTACAACAATAACCTATACTATTACATAGACAGCTTAATGATATGCCTTAGCTTTTCCTTTATCCTTATTCGATCCTTCGGGACGTTCAGTCTTAGCTGCATTCATATGGTTCAAGCAAGAATGAGCATAACTAGCTCAACAAGTATGACAATTTCAATAAACAACATGCTAGAAACATACGAATCGTATATCTTCAATAACTAAATAATAGTTATGAAGTACTATTGATGATTCAAAATAGCACTTCATCTTCCTTTCAAAATGTTTTACAATAATAACAATATTCAGTAAAATATTCACTCCGGTCAAAGACCTTGAGCATTTCATTCTTCTTTGAAAAGGACAACCCAGAACTAAGTCCGTAAGCTCGATATTACTTACGAGCACTTCTAGGTGATCAGCCTATTGTACTCTATGTTGATCAACACTACATTCATTAAACGTATGTACGTTTAATTGGTGGCAACCTCGCGTGCCTGTCGTTTTACCGACAAAACATTTGTTTAACATTTTAGTCTTCTTTTGAAAACCATATCAAGTAGTTGACAAAAGATAATAACATTTGATAACAGATGAATAGATTATCAATAATCCACTCAATACATCAAGTCTAGCCAAAAAGATTGGCTTTAACTTCATTATACATTAGTTCATGTGTAAGAATACACGAACTTCAAAACTTGTTCAGATTAAACTGAGACAAGAGTTAGAATACTTTCCTTTAGCATCTGCTATGGTATAAATACTTTACATTCAAGTCTCTACAATACATGATCACATAATGCCTCACATTAGGTCATATATAATCAAGTATGTATATGACTATCTTACCCTTCATCTCAATCTAATTGTGTATTAGATTCATTTACTATTCATTCCGGTTTATCATTATACTTGCATTTATATTTGACTAGGTTATCTCAACCTTTATACAACATCCTTAAGGTTTAACAAAGTTTAAACAATGTTAAGTTATGTTCCTTAAAGTATGTTTACTTTTAAATCCATTACCATTCTTTCTTTGTACTTAGAAATATTCTTCACTATCCTTGTTCTGAGACTGGCGTTGTGGGCGCTTGACTTTATAACTTCTGATTTCATTTGTATGAGTTAACGAGTGGAGAGGTCTGGACTTGGCTATACACGAGTCCTTACTTAGTGGACCGTATTGGTTGGCTCACTCTGCGATGGAGTCCTTTTATTGTTCATGGTATTGCTGACGCCACAAAATATGCTATAGTTCTCACTGCGGCGTGAGTTTCTAGTATGCTCGATTCTTTATTATGGTCTGCTTGGCGCCATCATTTTTAATACTAGGGTTGTATTTATGGCCAACTCAATGCACTGAAATTTTTTTCAAACTTTAAATTTTGTGAACTTCGGGATGCATAACTTCTTCGTTATAAGTCCGAATTGGCTCATTCAAAATCCTACGGTTCACAAATTACATAATCTACGGCGTTTATGCAAAAATTTTATCTATTTGACTTCGTTTGCTAAAAATTCACCTATTGGTTCATTTTAGCGTAAGCGATAAGCGTTAAATGAGCGTTCAACTTTCGATTCTTCGTTCTAAGTCGAATTTGATCATTCTCGAGTTCGCAACTCTAAAATGAGGAACATGACTTGTCTCTATTGGAAAATAACATTTTCGAGTTCAAACTCAAAATTTGACTTCTAATTAGGAATTTCACGAATTCGACGATTATCGTCTAATCGTTCGATTTCCGTGAAATCTTCATTACTTATGATTTGTTCATTACTTTCATTGCATTCAATTCATTATATAAACATCTTCACATACTTAATACAACAACTTATTTTTATTGTTGTATTTTGACTTAATCTTTATGAGCTTATAACTTATTCAATTATAAACTACTTATAGCTTCATTGCTTTCAGTAACTTATGAAAGTTATAGTCTTTTAATCACCATTCATATATGTTCTCACATACGGTTTCATTCTTGTATATATGATACATATACATACAAATTCTTTACTTCCATATTACTTCTATTAATAAACTCATTACAAGTTCATAATACTTTCACATAAGTTTATAACTTATGCTAGCTTAAATGACTTATTACCAACTTATGTGGCTTAAGTTCATTACTTACACATTCTTTTTATTTATTAACATCCATGTTCCCTAATCCATCTTTTCTTATCAACCTATCATGAATAGAGATAGAAGATAATTTAGAGAAGAAGTCTTACTTTAGAAGTCTTGGTAAGTAGCTTCTTCTTCTTCTTGCTTATGGAAGTGACTTATTTGTAACTTAAACTCTCTACTAATTAAGCACTTTGAGATGTTTGGATTATTTGAACAACTAACAAATGGCTTGTAAGCCTCCTCTATATATAGATTTTCCAAAGTTAGAGTAATTTAGACTTTAAAATAATCCCACCTCCTTAAGCACCTCCTTACTATTCATTACTTGCATGGCACAAAACTTATCCTTTACTTGGTCATTACTCATTTAACTTGGTGATTACATAACTTGGTTACCACATTAACTTGGTCCCCACTTATCTTGGTTATCACATATTAACCATATTAGTATGGTTTGCCCCATGGGTCATAGTAATCCATTGGACTTTAATTTAGCTTAAATTAACCTATCTTTTGGGCTTGCATTAATTAACTTGTTCATTAATTAATATTGGGCCTTAACATTTAATTAGGTTGAGCTTGTACCAATTGTTAACCAATCTTCAAGTCCATTAACATTACTTAATACATATACATATTGTCTATGTATTATTCTCGTATTATACTTCGTATACAACTTCATTATATACGATATTCCTTCCTTCATACAAACTCGTATAATACTACGTATTATACTCGTTTTCATTCCCTTGTACAATACCTAAGTATCATACAATTAATACTTACTTACTAATACTTCGCTCTCCTTAATATTCTCGAATTAAGTCCGCAAGCGAAATATTACATTTTCCATAACTATATTATTATTACATAATCCGTCTTACCTTGATATTCTATCATTACGTATTTCTCAAAAATTCCAAAAATAATTCCCGAGAAAATACCGATGAATAGTGTTTTTCAGAAAATTTCTCGGAAAATTTTTATTTTCGTCTTGGAAATTCAAACACTTTAATTCCTTCACGTAGCTCAAATACTACGACATTCCAATATCAATATGTTATAGAATGGCAACCATCTTGATATCACATAGAATATGATTTTATTATTATTTAATTTAATAAAATCATTTTACAATAAAATCCGAATTTCTCGGTCATTACATATATTCAAATCTAATTTAAGATTTTCACTTTTAATTCCATCAAAAATATCAGATTAATTGCTAGCTAGACAATTAATATCTTAAGCACAAAATATAATAATCAACTCAATAGAATCAATAAGTGAAAATAATGTTAATTAAATTATTGAATTGTAAAAAGTTTCATTGTGCCCTTATTGGGAAATTAGTTCATCAAACATAATAAAAAGACAAGAATATTAAAATTAAAAACCATCTCAAATACGAGATAAAGAAATTAAGAGAAGAAGAAAAACTCTATCAAAGAATCTCCAATCTCTAAGTTCAATCTACGCCTTGTGTGCTCTCCAATGATATGTCCAAGTCTCCACAAGGTGACTCTCAATTAATTGCAATCAAAAAATCCCCTTCAACAACTCCCAAAACATTTATTTATATCATCCCAATAAACCCCAAGACAAATGGAAACTATCAATCTTATTACCAGCCGACTTGAAAACAAAGAAACAAAATAAGCAACTAAATCTTCCGTACACCATGAACGAGTTCAAATTGTATGGTCCTTCCCCTCCACACCACGCTTTAATAGCCACTCGGCTAAATCCCAATTTCTTAGGATCCAGAATCACTGGCATTGCAGCGTTGTAATAATTTGCTTAGATAATTGACATGGGCATGAAGAGCTTGAATCCAAGTCATTTACATGCGAAGTAATGTGTTATGGTACTCGATAAATTTGTTCATCCAAATACGACAACCGGTTTGAGGTCCTATTCTTCATTATCGAAGTCAAAGTATGTTAAATAATTCATCGAGCATCAATGGTAGGTTTTTAGGGGTAGAAGTATCAAAGCCCCCACATCGGTAGTTTCTTACATTCAATATCGGATATAAGAAGTTATCATAAATCTTTGCATGAATAACACCTTCTGTTTTGCCTTTTGCTTGCAATTATATCTCTTTTTCCAACTAGCACCAAGCATATAGAGACATCAACTTAGAAATTCATCCCAATAGAAACTTAAATTCTTATACTACTAAGATCGATTCTTCAAATTCACCCACCGAGATTATGATGATAGGCAAATCACAAAAGCTGTTCCCAAATAAAGTACACTAGAAAAGAACTCCCTCAACAAGCGTTACCCTCCCACTCACCTAAAAAATTAACCCGAGCTAATGAAAGTGAACTACCATCTCTCTCTTATCCACCCAAATGTCATGTATGAATATACTTTTACGTGACTCGTGAGTTGTTTATCCATTTCCATTTGTATGTTCCGGAGTTTCATCGTTTATTTTCTCACATTAAAGTACCTTCTTGTATTTCGGCATGCTTTGGTTTGGAAGTTACAAATTGTGGGTGACTTCATGAAATCGAAATCGATCCCATAAGCTGGTTGCTATAAGAGGCATGTAGTGTATTCTATTCTTGGGATTTGGTTAGTATATAATCTTCCATCACCGGAAGAGCTTCAATTTATGCGATTCATTTTATGTTTGAGGCCTTGTGTGACGCCACCAAATTCGGGTATCTTCCAACCCGACAGATGGTGCTACACGGTACTACCATTCACACATACATTCAATTGAAAAGTCTCAAAAGAACAAACATGTCTTCTATATATTCAAAATAATATTACATTTCCCCAGGTTCTTTATAACCCATTCATTCATTCTTGTCATAATATTTAATATATTACAAACATTCACCTATACTATTACATAAGTAATCTAAGGGTTCGTCTTCGCCTTGCCCTTATCCTTGTCGGAGCCTTCGGTCCGCTCGATCTTAGCTGTGTTTATATGGTTCAAGCAAGAGTGAGCTTGACTAGCTCAGCAAGTACTACAATTCTAATAAACAACATGCTTGAAACATAGAACTCATATATCTTCAATAATTGGACAATAGTTACGAAGTACTACTGATAATTCAAAATAGCACCTCTTTTCATTCAAAACGTTTTACAACAACAGTATTTAGTAAAACATCAATTCCGGTCCAAGACCTTGAGCATTTCATAAGTTCTTTTGAAAAGGACGTCCCGGCACTAAGTCCGTAAGTCCGACATTACTTGCGAGCACGTCTAGGTGATCAGTCTATAGTACTCTATGTTGATCAACACTACATTCCTTAAACATGTATACGTTTAAGTTGTGGCAACCTCACATGCCTATCATTAAATGACAAAAACATTTTAGCATACTCAGTCTTCGTTTGAAAATCATACTAATATAACTCAGTAAACATTAATCATGCTTGATAGAAATATATTATAAGTCTAGCTAAAAGAATTGGCTTTGACTTCATCATACAATACTTTATCGAAAGAATACATGAATTACAAAGTTTGTCGATTTGAATTTGGAACAAGAGTTAGAATACTTTCCTTTAGCGATACGCTTCTTTGTTTGTCACACATACACTTTAAGTCTCTAAGTCTCTACAATATATGATCATATAACGCATTACCACGTTAGGTCATATATAATCAAGTGTGTATACTACTATATCTTACCCTTCATCTCAATCTAATCCTAACTTAGATTTGTTATTATTGGTTCTAGCTTTTCATTACGTCGTTCTCATTACGTTTATGATTGATTACTTATCTTCAACCTTTAGACAACATAAATAAGGTTTAACAATACCTTACCTTACCTTATTAAGTTCCTCAATTTATTATTACTGAGTTACTGTCCATGCTATACATATAAACATTCATTATTGTCCAAAACCTAGGGTTGGTGCTGCGGCGCCACCCATTACTCTTCAATGCGCACTGCCATGAAAGTTAACAATAAGCGAAGTCCGGACTGTTGTTTGTGGCGCCGAGTCTCCTTTATTCTGAAGCCGTCATTGCGCATAGTTAGCGATGTGCTCGATCTCGACCTCATCTTCTTGGCCTTGCGGCCTTTAAAAAATTTGTGAGTCGGCGCATATGACGCGGACTCTATGCCTCAGATAATTTTTTAGATTTTGCAATTTTGCAAAACTCCCGGATGCATAACTTCTTAGTTATAGGTCCGAATTGGCTCGTTCAAAAGCCTACGGTTCACAAATTACATACTCTATTCGTTCATGCAAGAATTTTATCTAATTTACTTCGTTTGCTAAAATTTCACCTATTAGTTCATTTTTAACAAAAACGATAAACGTTCGTGAATGTTCAACGCTTGTTTCTTCGTTCTAAGTAGGAATTCGGTCATTTTTGAATCCGCAACTCTATAATGCCAAATATGACTTGTCTCTATCGAAAACCAACATTTCCAACTTCAAACACAAAATACGACTTCCATTCCGAGAATGTCACGAATTCGACGATTATCGTCCAATCGTGTAAATTCTGGCGAAACCTCATTACTAATCATTCTAAATGAATTTTAATCAACATATGAACATTTTAAGTTACTTATTACACCAACTTATTATCAAAGTAAGTTTTGACTTATTCTCATAAGTTATTGACTTAATCAACTTATTAACTACAAATTCCCTTGCTTATGACTTACTATGGACTTAAGTCCATCAATCAATGTTCTCATACCATATTGAATATACTAACATCATATGATAAGTTCTTCATAAGTTTATCAACTTATTTAGGTTCAAGTTGATTATTCAACTTATTCGGCTTAAGTTCATTACATTGGTTCGAGTGAGCACAATAGATCTAGAAGAGGGGGGAGGGGGTTGAATAGATCCTTTTAATTTTAAATACTTTTCTAGTTTATTTTTGTATTGCTAATAATTTAGCATATGACAAACATAAGAATATTTTCAAGCTGGCGAAATAAGTAAAAGATCCCTTCATTGATATAATCATAATCATACATACATTATTCGTAGAGAGTTAGTTCGATTAGTAGCAGTTAAAACATACATAGCGGTTATAGCGGTTAATGTACATAATGTAAATGACATAAAGTAAAAGACACAAGGGTTTTAAGTGGTTCGGAGACTCAAGCTCCTAATCCACTCTTCCGCTTTCAACTAGCGAGATTTCCGCTAAGGAAGGGTAACACCACGAATCACTAAGATTCCTTCAAGGTCAAGAACCTTGGGACTTGATTCACTAAGAACTCTTGAGGCCCGTGACCTTGCAACTTCTCTAGTTTCTAGAAACTCTTTAAGCTCAATGAGGCTTGGAACTTCATTTAGTCCATCCAGGGACGAGGACCCTCAAGCCATGGCTTCTTGTTGTTATAGTTGTTGTTGTTGGTGGTCTTTGAGCTTCTAAGATGTCATTAAGCTCACGAACATCTTTTGTACTTAGCGACTTGGTGTGGTCCTCTTTGCATTCTGCTTTGAGTCTAGACCACATCTTCTTTGGTGCAGCTGATCTTCATTCTTTTCTACTTAACCTTATCTAGTATCAGCTTTGCACCATCACCATCTGGGTTTGCTAAGTCTCTATACTTTTAGTAGACTTTGTTTGACACTTAGCAATCCCTGAACCCTTCTTTAATACTTTGCAGATATGGTTCTGCACTTCTTCAGTTTTAGCTTTCGGTTCATGGTGATTTATAGAGTAGCTTTCTTGATCTTCTTTATACTCAACCACTTTTTTGAATGCTATCTGTTTGGCCTTCTCGGCTCTCAGCTTAGCTACCATCTTTAGTGGCATTCTCATCTTTGTTGAGTGAAGCTTCGATCTATTTGAGTTCTTCTTCAAAGCTTCTTCACTTCCACCTTGGTAGTCTCACTGTCACTGAGACTTGTTCTGTTTATCTTTGGTGGAACTCGTAGAGTCAAATATAGCATTCACCAACTCAACGATTCTGCAACTTCATAACTCTCTTCTTCAACTCTTGATCATTGAAGCTCTGTTAATTTATACTACTTCCCAATCTTCCTGTTGGAAATTGCTTGTGAGATCTTGAGTTATTTAGTGCGATGCGCAGATGTGACATGACATCTTTTTCGACTTCTGTCACTACGACCGCTATTTCACCAACCACATCGGATATGTCACTTTGAGTCTTGGGCGGGTCAATGACATTATTTCACCCTTCTAATTTCTCGATCGGAGGTTGTCCCTAGCATCGATATTCTCAATAGGCTCTTGTCAGAATATTATTGGTCAAATTGAGCCGGTTGCGATGCTTGAGTCTTGACTATTCGAACTCTGCGTTTCTGATGCATGTCTTCATAGACCTGATCGTAGTGTTCTTGTTTACTTGTAGAAACACCACTACAATCTTGAGGAATGTTCACTTGATCTTTAGTGTAGAACACCTCTTCCTCTTTTTGTGTAGTGCTTCATTACTTCTATTTGCCTCGACTGTTCTCAAATAATGATGGCTTGATTCCTTGCTCTAGCCTCTTCTGAATAACAAGACACTTCAGATTTGTGGCGTGTCCAGCTCGCTTTTTCCTTGTGATCTCCCGTTCACTTATCATCAATGGACTGACCCAATGCTTAATCACTTTAGCCTTGTTCTTCAGAGGCTGACCAGTATCTCAGTGTGTACTCCATCAGTTCCTTCTTCGTTTAGCAAACACTACGATCTTGGTTGCTTCCAAGATCGTTGTCATCTTTCTACTTGACAGCTACTTCATATGCTGACTTTCCTTAGTCAACTACTGAAGTCTTCTTATGATCATCTTGTGGAAGACTTTATCTCGAATGGCTTCATAACTCAATCTTGATGCTTATTGGGTTGGTGCTTAGGTCTTCTGTTAGCTTGCATGCCATTCGTTGAGTGCTCTCTGGCTTTCTTCAGGTGAGATGTATCTTTGCATTACCAACCCGGAGGCTTCATTTCTTTGGATATTCAGGAGTGCTTTCGGTTGTTGAGAATCGTGTTTGCTCTACGATTCTATTTTGGCTTTGTGAGCACATCTGTTAAGGTCTTAGCTCTGCACTCTACGATTCACTTGGTGTGCAGACACTACAACCTTGAGATCAGATCTTGACACTACGATTTCTGTCGTTGTGTTTGTTGTCTTCATCTCGATCTTGCTTTCGACTCACGATATACGCCTTTGATACGATCGAATGACTCTACGATTCTGAGTGCAGTCTATGATTCTTGAATTGGCTTTGACATTAGCAGACTCTACGACTCCGAGTGTAGTCTACGATTCTTGACTGGCTTTGGTAGATGCTCGGTCAGCTCGTAGGCAGGCTGTCTATACGATTCTGAACATGACTTCCTCAGTAGATTTAGGCTCCGAGGAAGCTTTACTCAACACACTACGATCCTTCCTCGTCTCTTTTGGCAGTCTACGAACTACGAGATCTACTATCTTGCAAACTATGATTCTGCCTTGATAGCTCTCGAGTTATCCTTGACTCTCTACGGCAAACTACGATTTACAGTGCGAAGGCTCGGCGTTCGAGATGCTTATCTATTACATCATAAGATCAACCTAACACATTTGATTAATTCATTCTAAGTCCTTGTACAGTATGTTTCTATTATCTATCGAGGACTTTCTGACTTTTTTTAATGCAAGCATACTTACATATTCATTCGTATATCATAATCAAATCATATGTAAATAGGAATATCATTCACATGCTTATTCTGACACATTCATTACTTACTTCTTATATGTTCTTAGCATCTGATCATACTTCTCTTATTACCCTACTGATGATAGAGATGAATAAATATTAGACAAAAGTCTTACCCTGAAGCACTTGTACTTCTCTTCTCTTTGGAAACTAGCAAAGAACTTTTGACTTATTCTTGACTTATGTGAGCTTATTCTCTCTAACACTTAAGCACTTAACTTGGGAGGAGTTGAATGAAATAAAACAAGCAACAAATGAAGTGTGGAGCTCTCTATTTATAGGCTTGACAAGATGAGGGTACTATGGTCATTATAACCTTGCACCTCCACAACTAACCTCCTTAATCCACCTCCTTACTATTCATTGCTTTGGCTCTAAGTTAACTTGCTATGCCACTTCCTTTCTTGCTCATCACAACACTTGATCACCACCACAAAGTGCTTGCCCATCAAGACTACCCATAATACTCTTGGTTTGCTCCATGGATCATGGCTAACTAATTGGGCTTAATAATTATCTAGCATATTTCTTGTTGGGCTTGCATTACAATAGTTTGGACTCATGATTAACAAACACTTGGGCTTGCATATCACTTACTATTGGACTTCTACCAATATGCTAATAATACCATAAGTCCATTCCATTTAACTAAGAACCTTGACATATATACACCATGTATAATTCTCGTATGCTAGCTCGTATATTAAATTGTAATATACGATATTCCATTCTCCATACATAATAGTATAATACGTCGTATTATACTTACGTTCAATACCTCGCACAATGCCTACGCATTATACGATTAATACTTTCTTTTCTTAAGGCTTAATATTCCTAACGTTCTCTAATTAAGTCCACATGCAAAATATTACGTTTTTCATACTTAGATTATTATTACATAATAAATATCACCTTGATATTATAACGTTACATATTTCTCGGAAATTCAAAAATAATTCCCGAGCGGAAATCGATGAATAGTGTTTTTCAGAAAAATTTTCAGAAAGCTTTTATTTTCGTCTAAAAAATTCAAACACTTTAATTCTCTCACGTAATTAAAATACTACGTCATTCCGACGTTTCTAGGTTATAGAACAACATTCATCTTATTAACACGTAATAATAATAAATAATATTATTTTATTCATTATTAAAAGTATTTACAAAAGTTCGATTTTCCGGGACGTTACACCTTGTTTGGAAATACAATAGGTAGTTATCTGCTGAAAGGCACAGGGAAAAAAAAAAAAAAAAAAAAAAAAAAAAAAAGCACGGAGATTAAAAAGGAAAGGTAAACAATATATTTTGAAAAGATGACTTTATCCAGATACAAACATAGTTAAGAACAAAATTACTTATTCGAAAAGGTTATCTTTATTGTGCCTATATAACAAATACAGAGAGATAACAAATGAATTTGCAAAAAAAAAATTATAATATATAATAAATAGATTAGATGATCAATGTTCATGAAAATTGCATATGATGACTATGTAATGCTAGGTAGTGCTTGGTTTTTCTTTACGTAGTGCACACGAGAAAAAAAATACAAAAAGATTATAATTAGGAACACCAGTGGATAAAATTCATTCTACCATTTTCTCAAATCCGAAATTAGTTATCCCCTTCGATTGTCAATCGGCAAACGGATACAAGTTGCAGCATGTAAATTTTTGGACATCTCCATCTGCTTGTTAGTTAAGAAAGAAGAGAAAGCCTAGAATGAGTAGAAAGAGGCTGTCAGGATAGCAAGGATGACCTGCCTACGGAACCAGTCTAGCTTGGGTCTTTATATATATATATATATATATATATATATATATATATCGAGAGAGAGAGAGAGAGAGAGAGAGAGAGAAACCATTAATAATTTAGATGGAAGGAGGAGGCAAGTCATCCTTGGCTACCAAACATGCCCTTATCTTCATTGTAGGAATCTCTTCCTATTTTGTCCAACCAACCTAACAACTTTCAGATGCACCAACGCATTATCAAGTCTGTGCGCTAGATAGCCTGGGAAGACAATGTCTTGCATGATAAAGAAGAGCGTGTGAAGCTAGCCAAAAATGCATGCCTGCCTGCCTGTCTGTAAACCAAGCAGAGACTTTAATCGGAAGGAAGCAGGCATGCAAGTCATCCTTGGCTTACCAAACATATATGGCCCTTCACTTCATGTAAGACCTCTCTCCCGAGTCTCTACTCAATTTGTACATCCTTAATATATCATTCTTTGAGTGGCCAGCTATATTTATAGCCACTTTCCCTGATTAATTGGTGCTAAGTCGAGTCGACGACATTCTCATATACTCTATCTTAGTTGCATGGAATATATTCTTATCAACAATAGGGATGGAGGACCTAATTTATCCCTACTCGATGTCGGACTTCCCTCAAAGAATCTTAACGTTTAAAATGCTCTTCAAGGCTTTAATCTGGCAAATTTAATTTACAGCTTGGGCACTATGCTCACTTTTTGCCAACACAGTTTGACTTCCAATATAGGATAGGGATGCATTTACTTACATGTTCAAAGTGAGGGGACCCCGGATCATTAATATAAATCGTTTGAGAATTTGAGTAATTAGCGATTAATTATTTAGTTTCCAATATTACCCCAGTAATAAATATAACTTTGGATTCTCTCATTATTTTTTTGCCCGATAAATAACACTCTTTTTTAAATACAAAGCAATATAAACAATTGATATTATATTTAATCTTTATACAATTATTTTTTTAATACTCGTACACAACTCTAAAATGACTTATATTAAGGAACAGAAGAAGTAGTACATTATAATACTTTGAATAAATACACTCATTCCGATAGTTTGTTAATATTAATTAAACGAATCCGGTTAGCATGAAGTGAACTTTAAGGTAAGTTTTCTTCACATGGCTAATCTGATCTTGACGATACGAAGTAGGAGATATCATCCCATGCTCGTGTGTCAATAAAGACTTACGATAAGTATGAAGTGAACTTACCATGAAGTTCACTTCATGCTAACTACTTCCTAATTAAACTATATCAGTTTTATCATATCCTCTTGTAAAGGAATTTTTTTTGTAGTATCGTGATTTTAGAAGCATGCACTTCTAAGTTCTAAAAGTGACCCAATGATAAAACTCGTCTTTCGGTTTGACGTTTCATAATCATATTTCCTCTCTCGTGTATTATTTTTCAACTTTATAATGAAATCATTGATCCCCTTAGGCCATGCTTGTGAGTTTTGTTTAGGATGAAGCATTGAAAAAATGGTGTTAACGCCAAATTTTGTCGCCGACAAAATCACCAAAACAATGAGCCAAAATTGTGCCAACAATTGATTATATTGTTGTGAAATCAAACTCACGTAAATACACTCACATAAGCATAAATAAGGGAATATAAAGTATGAACCACAAGATTTACGTGGAAACCCAATTGGGAAAAAACCACGGAGAGAGAGAGAGAGTAATCCACTATAATAATATTGGGAGTACAAGTTGTGTATTTGTGTTGTATCTCTTGTGTTCCCTCTCCTCCTTTGTCTCCTCCCCTTATTGTTGTATCTATATATGCCATATCCAATTGAATCCAATTAGGGTAGGAGTCCGTTGTAGAATCACCTTATAACAACAATTAATGGGCGATAGATTCCTTCCCAAATTAAACCTCCTTATCCCACCAAATAAGGAAACATAATCTTATTTTAATAAGGACTCTCTCATTTGTCAAAAAAAATATATTATGAAGTCAACACCAAATCTAGACCATTAAATAAATTAGGTTACACCTTGGCTGACCCGAATAATCACACTCCAACATTTCCCCGGTCTCTTATTTATAAGAAACTTATTTATAAGAGAGTATTCAAAATGTCTCCGTGGGATTTTTATCCTCGAGATTTTTATCCTCCGAAATTTTTATCCTCCAGAATATTTATCTTCCGAATTTTTATCCGTAGAATGTTCATCCTTTCGGGAGATCAAAGCCTTCTCGAAGGACGTTTGGTGCTATTATTGTTTGGTCCGCCGCCGAACCACGCTTGCGCCATTTTTAATCCCAGCTAACTTGAAGATTGGAAACCGTGCATCATGCATAGCTGTCGGCTGCCACTTTTATTAAAAAACAACTTCATGGGCATGTCCCTCCAGTCTGTGGTTGATGATGAAACTGAAGCCGCCTTTAAAGCACTTCGATTATATAAAAGCCTAAACTTTTATCTTTGTGCTGGCTGAATTCGTTACAAGTGCGGTGATTCAGGACCAATTTATCATCACCTTGACCAAAGTGTTAATGTTTAGATTTTACATGCATCATGTGAATACTACGACTACATGCATAATATAAGTGAGAGAGTATGTAAAGTTGTATCAATAATCAATTACGATCATGCTTCAATTGCTATTGGCATAATAAATATATACACACCTACAAGTATATATTTAATTTAATAAAAAAAAATCACTTATCTCCTTAGGTGAATCGGTGATTTTAAATTGACACTAGAACAAATGTCTTGTTTCCCACAGACGGTGCCAATGTTAACGCTAAATTTTGTACGCCTGACGAAATCACCAAAACAGCATGCCAAAATCGCGCCAACGGTTGATTGTATTGTTGTGAAATTAAACTCACGAAATACACTCATATAAGCATAAACAAAGGAATATAAAGTATGAACACAAGATTTACGTGGAAACCTAATTGGGAAAAAACCACACAGAGAGAGAGTAATCCACTATAATAATATTGGGAGTATAAGTTGTGTATTTGTGTCATATGCTCTTATGTTCCCTCCTCTCCCTAGCTTGTAACCGTATATATAGAAGTAACCTCCCACCCACATCCAACTAGGAGAAGGACTCTTTATCCCTTCAAATAAGGAAACACAATTCTATTTTAATAAAGACTCTCCCACTGTCACAATAAATACATAAGGGCCATCACCAGATCCGAACCATTAAATAGACTGGGTTGCACCATGCTAGACTCGAATAATCACATCCCAAAGCAGATGGGAAGAGAAATTTCTTCATCATGCCTTTTCTCTAGGAGGTGTTCGTCTATACCAGTGGCAAAATGCACTTTGAATAGGCCATAATCTAATTCATATTATTGTATAAAGCCCTTGAAGCAACTCATGCTTATGCAAATTATTTTTAAACTTTCCCATCAGTCCTTAAACTCATCAATTGTCAATACTTTACGCACATTTGTTGAAATCATTTTTATAATTAGGATGAATGGCATAAACTTGATGTAGTTTCTCAAAATATTTGTTGCTAATGTGCCGATAAACAGGGTGATGGGTAGATGAAAAAACTTTTGCAATTGCATTATTATTAACTTTATATTGGTCCTTGATAATAACAACGGTCTTGTTATTCATTACGAAACCAATTCTCAAATAAGCAAACAAAATTTTCACCCCTTGTCTCATCTTTTAGAAGTGAAACCCATAAAATATAGAATAATAATAATAATTTACACCCATGAATAGTACAAAAGGCATGAAATACTTGTACTCCGATAAGTAGTGTCAAAAGGACATCGCCCAAATTGAGATATTAAATTTGGTTTCATATAATACTATTGTTCTAAAAATTCCCACTTAAGTCACGCTAAATCTAAAGTAATCGCTATAAGGACAAGGATCCTTTCTATTTTAAATAAATGTAGACTTTTCATTTCATGGTCGATTTAAAATGTGTTAGAATGTGAAATGGATTTGCTAAGTCTTAAAAAATTAAATGTAAAATTTTACAATATTACATCTACCATATGTTTTTGTATAGTCCAACATGTATATATAATAGAAAAATAAATAAATGAGATCGCCTAAGAAAGCCTTCACCTATATACCTACTGTCTAGGCAAACTGATGCGGTTGAAGAGAAAGCGTGTCAGTTTATGAAAAGATTTGATCCAGTTTATGGAAAGATTTGATAGATTATGGAAAGATTTGATCCGCGGTGGCAATTTGGTAATTTTTGTCAAGTTTGAGTGTCGATTTTGGAATTTTTGGAGCCTAATTTCATTAGAAAGCAATTGACGATCAAAAGTCACAAGCATTTTGCTTTTTGAAGCGCAAGGTTTTTTGGTCAAATTCCATCGTTTAGGCCTTCAAAATTATATTTTATTATTTTTGGGTTATTTTATAATTTTCTTTATTAGTTTTTTTTTTCGTTTTATATTCGCTTTTATGGTTTTTTTATTTAAAGCGTTTGTTTTGATGGGAAGAAGCGGTTTTGATGAATAATAGACTTTTCTTATTTTTCAAAATTCTACGAATTAGAATTTTGTTGCCTATTTCTTGATATTCATAGAATCAACAGGATGTAGAAGGTTATCATTGACAATAATGCACGATTCAACAATCAATAAAAATTTTCATTATACTTCCTCTACACGGTTGGTATTAGAGCCTAAGCCATATTCACCATGCCACCCCGTGAGAAGCGGCGTAATGGGACGATGTTTATGGGCGTGAAGATCTGCAGCGCCTTGAGTAGCGGTTCGAGCAGTGAATCGAACAACTGGTGCAATAGGTGATGAACACTATGATGGATCGACTGACACTAAGGATGGGAGAGTTGTTGGAGAATCAAAATAGGGCAAATCCTAATCCTGGGAGGAACCCTAATTATGATTATCGGAGGAATCATTTCGCAGCAGAGACCGATGATGGAGATGACTTTGATGATGACTATGAGGAGGCACCTCATAGGCGTCGTCGACCATATGCAGTGGAGTATGATAGGAGACGTTGGGAGACTAGTATAAGGACTGAGATTCCTTAATTTTGTGGTACCCTCCAACCAGAAGAATTCATTAACTGGCTGGCCACGATAGAAGAGATCCTGAAATTTAAGGGTGTACCTGAGGATAAGCGAGTACCCTAGGTTTCTACCGGACTCATAGATAGGCGATGGCTTGGTGGCGAACTTTCGAAAAGCGAGGTTGGATTGGGAAAGTCAAAATTACGAAGCGGGAGAAGATGAAGAAAGCGATTTGCGGGCTACGTTCCTACTTTATAATTATCAACGCTTAATATATTAGAGGTTGCAGAATTTAAGGTAAGGAGGTCGTACAGTTGATGAATACACAACTAAATTCTATCAGCTAATTGCTCGAAACGAGGTGCATGAGACAGAAGATCATTTGGTTGCCCGATATATTCGGTGTTTACGAGAAAAAATTAAAGAGACAGTCAACATTTTTGATCCGATGTGCATTTACATTGCGCATCATCGGGTTTGTCTTGATTGAGAAGAGGAGTCCCGGTGGTTTACGTGGCGCATCGGTGGTACGTACCTTTGGTATCCTTTTCTATGGGAAAAAAAATATAAGGATGAGGTTTGGTGTGATGTAGTAGCTATGGATGTATGCCACCTACTGTTGGGATGACCTTGGCAATTTGATAGAGAGGTGGTTACATGGCAGCGCCAGAAATCCGATCTATCTTCACACCTTGATTCCGTGACGTCACAATCCCATCTTCTTCCAAACATACATCAATATGTCTTTGAAATATAACAACATACACTCTCAAATCCTGGTTCTAAAACCATATAACCTTTTTTCATTACAAATAATGATAAATACATTATTCGTTTCATCTTACAAGAGTGACTTTTATACGCCACCAAAGATATAGGTTATAAATCTTAGGTAAGAGTATCTAAGACTATAATCGTAGGGAGAGGGATAAGAAGATCACCACGTGATCATAGTGAATCGTAGTAATAGATGAGATATTAAACGATGAATGATTTATAGTACTACGAAGTAGTACTAAAGAAGAACTCAGATTGAGTTCTGAAGGATAGTATATGAATTAAAGAAAATTCATATTAAGTTAAAAGAGATTTAGGAGTTGTAAAATTTCAATTGAGGACTCATGTGATAGCTGAGTTGTATGAACCTTTGTATGGGCAGAGGTTTGTGTTTGGTGTAACAACTGCTTAGCTTATTACAGTGATAATCATTGGAATTGGTCACGCTATCAATATGTATATGACGAGAAAGTGAATCTTTTCTCATGTATATACTTGATAGGTAGAGAACGATAAGGTAGGTGCGAGTTCTTGAAACTCATACTTATAGTACGTTCGTGACTCATAATGATATGGTATATTTTTGAACTTCTCAGCGAATGGACGCTTATGGTCTGTCTGGATGGTTCTTAAACTTATATTATTGTGGAAAGTTCCTGAACTCATAATGTGTGGTAAGTTGATGGACTGTGCTAAGGTAGAGGGATGTTTAGACTGAAAATAAGTTGTTTCCAGTAGGCTTAGTATTGAAGGTGCTAGTGAAGATTAAGTACTGTCGCAGTAAGACAATGAAGGAAGAAGGAGAATAGGATATTCCAAGTCATCTAGCTATGCTAGATTTCGAAGTTTATTGAACTCGTGCTGATAAGTACATTTTGAAAAAGGAAAGAATTGGTTTAACTTTTGGAACCAATAGATTTTTAAAAGAGCTATTCTTGGTATGTCTATGCTAATTGTTTCGGCTAGACAGAAATTGATTTGAAATATCAAAATGAATTTTAAATCATCAGTGCATTTGATACAAGGATGGTAAAAGGATGGAGTTATTAATGCAATTGAACCTGGTGTTGGATGTGGTCTTAGGATCAACAACCCGCTATGGTATGATGTATAATGACGAAGTCACAAACTAACGAAGTCATCAACGTACTGTGAAAAGTACGGTATCATGTCATCATAAAACGTTTTGATGTATTGCGAAAAGAATTTAAAGAAGTAGTCGATGTCAATTGAGTTGACTAGACTAATGTTTCACGTTGATATCCAATTTATTGTTATGGTCTAAGCTACTTGATTTAGCTAGACAAATGGTATGTCATGTTTAAAAGAAAATCAAGTTTTTCTTGAGAAGTTGTGCCAATCCAAATTATTTTGGTGCAGAATCTAATGATTAAGTTTGAGGTGAACACACCCCGAAATGGGGTTATACAATGGGTTGATCGCCTACGTATGGAAGATGTAGTTTACCTTCTTGGTGATTGTAAACTGCTAGTAAGAGTTCATGGTCAATTTGACCCCTCAGCAAAAGTATGAAATATTTTAAGGGGATTCTTATATTCCTCGTTGTTCATTCTACTTCATAATTCTTGATAAGTTGTGAAGGTGAGAGAATGTTTGAAAGATAGGAACTTGTTTGAAGAGAAGTTGAGAAGATGGGTAGGCTAAAATTTCGATGTGAAATTACGTGAAGAAGGGTGAATGTGATGACCGAGAGTATGGGTGTGGTTTTAAGAAATTGCGAGGACGGAATTTTATAAGAGGGGAAGAGTGTAATGACGAGGAAATTGGGATTTTCGAATTTAAGTTTAAAAATTAGTTATTAATAAAATTAATTTTTATTAATAATATTATGTGCTATGTGTTTATTAATCGTTCTAGAACCTAGGATGATTATAAGTCGGGAGGATTAAGCTACTGAGCTAGACTAAGCGATTAAAATTTTCAAGGCGAAAATGAAAAATTTTCGGGAACAAAATATTTTAGGGAAAAACACGAAATAGGCCTTATTCACTCGACGAAACCTAAAGGTTAGGGTTTGAATAACCTAAATAGATTACGAGAGTTCGGTATGTCGAAATGACATTAAAATCAAAAGATTTGCCGATAATATGTCGTGAAAAGTTAAGTAAGCCGATAAAAGTTTTTTTCAAAAAACTTGCGAAATCGAAACGAAATAAAAATGACTAAAAATCTTTGTTGTGTACTTTTCGCTCATTTAACTACGTTAGGGTAAAGCGTGAAGGAAAAGCGCTCAGCGCCAAAAAAGTGTTTTCGAGTTTTCAAAAATCAGAAGAATACGTAAAAGTTAATCGGTAAAGGAAAGACAAAATATCCAAAAATATTTGGATTAGAGAATCATGATTTTTAAAAGCTGTCGGACGAAAACCAAAAAGCAGAACCACGTAACTTAAAGGCTATGTAGAGTTAAGGGCTAAGTTAACTTAACACTTAAGTAATGAATAGTATGGAGGTGTGAATAGTAAGGAGGTTAGGGGTGAAATGACTATTTTGCCTAGCTTTGGAAAATCTATAAATAGGAAGCTAGATTTTATTTAAATGAGATTTTGAAAAATCCTACACTAGAGAGAGAGAGAATTAGGATGGAGAGGGAGAAGAAAAGAGCATGAGCATGAATGTTCGGATCAAAAATGTTAAGTGAAATGGAAAAAGTTAGCAAATCATGGCTTTTGTCTAAGCGGAAGAAAAATAAAGAGGAAAGGTATTAAAACCTAACTTATATGTTAGATTTTCTTTAAAGTTTTATATGTTTAAAACATAACTTAATGAAGAATAAGAAGTAGATGATGTTAGGAATGATTTCATATGGTTGAAATCATGAGAAATAATGAAAATAAAATTTGAAGTTTAGTAAATAAATTTCTTAAGGAAGTATAAGATTAAGTAATGAATTAGAACAATCTGAGTGGATTATATCAATAAGTAGGTATAATAAGTAAGGAATGATGATCTATAACATCAAATTCAATAAAAAGTGAAATCGTAATCCAAAATATTGATTAAAATGAAGAACGAACGAAGAACACGAAGAACACGCGAAGAACACGAAGAACGTTGTTGATGGACAAATTTAAAACCATCGTAGGATATTTGTTATTGATGGATAAGTTTAAAACCATCGCGTATAAGTTAGATGCATATTGCATGGTTAGGAACGGTAGAAACGTTCATGAAGAACGGATTAAAACTTAGCTATAACGAAGTTATGGCAAAAATTTCATAAAAGACAAACGAGAATTAGAAAGTTAGTAAATGAACCCGAACATGTAGGTTTTCATAAGAATGTAAGAGAATATAGAAAACGTGAGTCGTGGACTCAAGAATGAATGAATTCCGAGTTCGGATGACCGAATTACGGATGAACAAACAAAGAGTGTTAAAAATGTAAAATAAACAAAGGGTGAAGATTAAGCAAATCGAATGGCACGTTAACGGATTCAGAACAAAGTTCTATCTGGGGGTATTGAAGTACATAAGATAAGGAAGAGAATGGCTTGAGAATGACATCGTTCTGAGTTATAATGAAGGAGTTGTGAGATCGGGAAGTAGCGTCTCAAAATGAAGTTAACACTTAGAAGAAATTATCAGAATTAGGGCTTGGCAGCATGGTGGCGCCATGACCATGCCTTATAAGTAATATTGCTTGTGGCTGCACTGACAGAAGATAAAGATCATGCGTAAACTCGTGCCACGACATGAGAGATAGAAGGAGAGAGGCGTGCTATGGCTGAGTGTGAGGAAAAAGCCGGAGAAAGAGCTTTTAATGGCTCGACTCTTGGGGAAAGCGTATGGGAAGATAAAGAACATAAGATTCGTCAAATGTAACACTTAATTTAGTGAATTAAACCTTTAATGAAGGTCGAACGAAAAGGTTATATGAGAGTAAAAAGAGAAAGAATGTAAGCGCGGATTACGGAAGGCGATATCCGGGACCGTGAATTACGATAAGCGAACGTGGATGATTCTATGGTTGTGATTCCTTAAGCGTTGAGCGACGAGGGTAATGAATAACATTTTGATGTTATGTCATGATAGTGAGAGATAAGTGTAAAGCGTATAAATATTTTGCAAATGCATTATTTATTTGCGATAAATGAAAGTGTCTTAGCATCTGACGAGCAGTATGGCTTGGACATTAAGAATGACTCTTGAACATGGGGTTCAAGTAATGGATAATGAAAGTAATAAGTAAGATATGAATGGTATTAAGAAAGCCGTAATGAATGGTAATAAAATTAATGAAAGCCAAATGTGAGTCGGATGAGAGCGTTAGAATAAAATGTATCGTTAAAGACTTTAAGCAAGCGTGAAGGTTGAGGGTGTGCATAAATATAAAATGGATAGAACCTACACCCAGGTGTATGGTTTGGCCAAGTAAGATGATGAAGATCAATGATTAAGCAAGTGAATGGTAAAGAAGTTAAATTAAAGATAATAACGATTAACGTAACAAAAGCGAGTTAAGGATTAAAGGGAATGATCGCTCTAAGTATACAAAAGATTGTATGACTTAGGCGATAAAGAATGAATCTTGAGGTGTGGCATTTAGTTGCGAGGAAACCATAAGGAATGAGAAATTAACTTGAAGATTATATTTTAATAAGTTCGGATAAGTTATGATAAGTTTAAGTTGTAGTACAATCGTAACCTTTGATGGTTGACATATGGGAGTGGGCTAAAGAAATCCCTTGAGTGAAGGTATATACAAAACTAGCAACCAATCTAACTTCAGCTATTGTTATGGGCGGTGTAGGCAGAGGCGGAAACTTGTTTGTTGGTTGTTTGTGGAAACCACTCAGTACCATATGGACTATTAGCGGAGAATCGATGTGTCTTTGAGTCTTAGAGAAGTAATAAGAAGAAGATAAGATGAAAAACATCAAAGATGATGAGCGTATAAGTAAGACATCTCCAGTATGTCATAAAGCCGTAAAGCGGTAGTGAAAGTGGTCGCGTAAACTTATGTTGCGAAACGCGAACCCTAAGAAGTAAAGTTAAGTAAACTAATGCATAAGTCAAATATACATGACTAATTAGTGTATATGTTGTTTTTTTCTTATGTGCTACATAGGAATTGAAATGAAAGCGATTCGACGTAAAAGTTGTAAATTTGGGCGTAAAGCAAGTTTCTAACTTCATTCATATTTCAAATGAATGCTAGTTTCTTAAACTTCTCGGATGTTGAACTTGAGAAGTTCCGATACATGAGCTAATGTGCGATATTTGTACAAGGTGGTAGAACGTATGAGGCCTTGAGCCTGATGTGAACACTTGGTGTTTCTATGAAATGAAATATACGTGATTTAATTGTTCGATAAGAGAATGCTCTGTTTATACATGATTCGTTATTATTAAGTTTGTGCTAATGATTCTAGCAGGACAAAATGTGTATGAAAAAGGTAGAAGAATGAAAGTATTTTAAAATGAAAGTGAATATTGTTTTAAAATGATAGGAATCGAGATTATTCCTATTATTCAAGTCGCTTCATAACCTTTGTTCGGTTATTGAAGTCTTAAAAAGAATGTTTGAATTCTTGAAGATGTTTGTTCAATTTGTGATGACTTCTTTGGGAAATTGAATGCTCACACTTGCTTTAAATGAAAAATATTTTCAAATGACGATGTTAGAAGAACTTAAGGATCCCGTAAAGATCAAGTGGCGGTATCGGATGAAGTGCCATTCGAGAATGTGGATGGCGAGAAGATTGAACAAAGACTTGTAATATAGAAATATGAAATTGAACTATAGACTAGTTTAAGAAAGCATTATGTATCCTTGGTGGCGGATAAAAGTCACTCTTGTAAGATGAAACGAATAATGTATTTATCATTATTTGTAATGAAAAAAAGGTTATATGGTTTTTAAAACACAGGATTTGAGAGTGTATGTTGTTATATTTGGTATATATTGATGTATGTTTGGAAGAAGATGGGATCGTGACGTATGGAATCAGGGTGTGAAGATAGGCCGGATTTGAGGCGTTCTGAGTTCATAATGGTAAAATAAATCTTGTGACTTTGTTTTTGAGGGGTAAAGATTTTGTTAGTGCCCAAGCGGAGGAAAATAAAGGCGTGTGTAAGACCCCAACTTATTGTAAATAAAATTCAATTTCTATTTATTATCTTGAAATAATAAGGTGATAATTTGATATAATACTTTGGTTATGGGTGAAATGTGAAAATTTTGCAAAATAAGCATGTGGTTATAAAATATTCATTTTGTCGGGGAATATTCGTTTGGTCGTGGAATATTCTTGTTCTTAGGGAATATTAAATACGGTATGCAACCATTTGTGGGCCCATAATAGAATAATTTGTTAGATGAAGAAAATGACAAATTTGAGTTTTTATAAATAACGACGTAAAATACGATGAATGGCGTGGTTGTACGATGAGCATACTAAGATTATGCGAGTATTGATGAATTATTGATTCTTACGTGAAGGCACTACTCAATAATTATTACGGTAATTCTTTATTCAATATTTTATCTTATTGATCCAATAATAACTCAGTTGATATTTTATATTATTGTTGTTTCAATAATTGTCAGCGGCGTGAAGTATTTCCCATTATCAAATCAATAATTCATATTATTTGAATAATATTATTAGATAACATTATTGGCAATGTCTAGAAAGTTACATCGAGGAGAGGTTTGGTCACCTAATTACGCAGCAAGATGAGGAGAAATCATTATCGGAAAGCCCCTCTTTCACGGGAGCGACTTAGTTATAATTATTGTGATTCTATAATATTATTTATGAATAATTAATTATTGATTTATATGATAAGGAAATATTTATTTTATGTGGATATATTTATTGTGGATATAAATGAAGGAATTTTGCATGAATTATTTGTTGAAATTTTGGCAATTATTTTCTCCGATAAAACATGCATTCAAATATCACTACAAGAAAAAGCTTTATTTAAGATGAAATTATTGTCGACTAAACATATTGATCGATGTTAATATAAGATCGATCGAATATTTAGTCGATATTAATTCGATTATAATTAATGTATCCTCGACTAACATTAGTCGGATTTAAGATCTTCTCCTTGCACGAGGGTTTCACAACAAGTAAAATATATAATCGATGAGAATATGTGTCATCCTTGATGAATAATTCGTTGAGGTTATCCTAACATCGACAAACACTGACCAGACGCGAATTCCGTCGAAAATAAACCTAAAAAACCCTTCGCCTTCCTGCGCCTCTCATTTTCATTTCCTCTTTTTTCTACATTTCCCTCTATTTCATTCTCTAGCTAGACCTTTGATCTCTCTCTCTCTCTCTCATCGCCCATCCCAACCCCCTCTCCACTGGTGGGTCATCCCCCCCTTGCACGACACCACCACCGCCTGTACCCCACCCTCTCCCCCTGTTGACGTCGTCCCCCCCCCCTCATGACGTCTGGTAGTCCCACCCCACCCCCCACCTACCTCGTGTACCCCACTCCCAAACCCCTTCCCAGGGTGACCCCACCCCTCTCCCCTGGACCCAGACCCACCAAAGACTTTCACGCTGTGGTCATTGTGAGGCCCCGCCACCGATCTTGACTCTTCTTTCATAATTTTCCAAGTATTTAGTATATATATATTATATATATGTTAGTAGTATGAAATTTAAGTATGAAATTTGTGTATGAATTTGGTATTATAATGTGCAATTGGTCTAAATTTATTTTATTTTGGATTGATAATGTATAATGTATATATGAATTACATTTTGGTATTATAATGTATATATGAATTTGTTTTTGGTCATTTAGGTGCGAAATTGGTCATTTAAACTTACGTACATGTATAGCGATTGTAATTACGGTGTATATTTCTTTTATGTAATTGCGATGTAATTGGTCATTTAATTACATTATTGGTTGGTTTTATTTTCTTTTATGTAATTTAGGTGTATATTTCTTCAATTTCAATATTGTATGTTTTATGTTAATAACGGGAAAGTAATTTTATGCTTGATATTTAAATGAAATTTCCATGGAATTTTGTTTGAATTCTTGAGATGCAAAATCTATTACTCTAATAACTATTTATTACTAAATTTACTAATACTAAAATTCACTAATTAAGTAGCATTTACATAATTAGTTTTAAACAAATAATTTATACTTCAAATATTAATATTTTAATCAACTTAATTAAAAAACAAAATAAAATAAAAATTCACTATTTAATATACTAATATATAATTCGAATAAAATAAAATAAAGTTTAATAAATGAAATAAATATAATTTAATATATAAATAGATTAAATTAAAATAAAAATTATTAACAAATTAATTAAACAATAAGTTTCATTTAATTTATTTTATTAAATAAAATAAATTTTATAAATTAGATAATATAAGATAATAAAAAATAAATTAAATTAAAATAATTAATAAATTAAAATAATATAAAATAAAAATAAAATAAAATAAAATAAATTTAATAAATTAAATTAAAATTAAAATTAATAATTAATAAATGTTATAAGGTAGTTTAATTTAATTTAATTTAATAAAAAATTTAAAATTATATAATATTATACAAAATAAAATAAATTAAAATAAAACAAAATAATTAATAAAATAAATTAAAATAAAATTAAATAAATTATAATAAATTAAAATAATACATTAAATCAACTCAAAATAATAAACTAAGTAGCATTTGCTTAGTTGGGATACAATTCAAAGAAGATGAATATATAAGAATGTTGTTGCAGAAATAAAATAATATACTTTGCAACTTAATTAGAAACCCGTTTGACAAATAGGAGTGAATATCGAACGAAGAGTCTCTATAGATTCCAAATAACAATTTATGAAACTAAGTACCATTTACTTAGTTTATCATTGTAAAATAAACTAAGTAGAATTTGCTTAGTTTGCCACAATTTTCAATAAACTCGATAATACTCTACTACATATATATGTACTCTTCCTTGTATGCGAGAATTCGATGTAGCGATTCAATAATAATAGTACTCAATAGGTTCCTCGACAACAATTAAAAAAAAAGGGTCGTAGTTTACATTTGTGTCTTATACTCAAATAATAAAGTTAATTGAATTATTGAAGACATTCCTCACTGTTCCATCTTAACAAGAATCAACAAATTCATGTGTTATTATATATATTCTAAGCGCCCCAAATCTGGGTATCTTCCAACCCAACGAGATGGTGCTATATCTTGTCTTAACATTCATACATTCATTTAATTGAAAAGCCTCAAAAGAATGAACATCTCTTATATATTATCAAAATAATATTTACATTGTCCCAAGTTCTAAACCCATTTCAAAGGTTCATTGTCATAATATCAATAACATTACAACAATAACCTATATTTATTACATAAACGACTTAACGATGCACTTAGCTTTTCCTTTATCCTTATTCGATCCTTGGAGACGACGCTGATCCTTAATTTGCGCATTCATATGGTTCAAGCAAGAATGAGCATAACTAGCTCAAATAAGTATGGCAATTTCAATAAACAACATGCTTGACACATACTGAATCGCATATCTTCAATAACTGAACAATAGTTATGAAGTACTATTGATGATTCAAAATAGCACTTCATCTTCCTTTCAAAATGTTTTACAATAATAACAATATTCGGTAAAACATTCACTCCGGTCAAAGACCTTGAGCATTTCATTCTTCTTTGAAAAGGACAACCGGAACTAAGTCCAGTAAGTCGATATTACTTACGAGCACTTCTAGGTGATCGACTATTGTACTCTATGTTGATCGACACTACATTCATTAAGCGTATGTATACGTTTAATTAGTGGCAACCTCGCGTGCCTGTCGTTTTACCGACAAAACATTTGTTTAACATTTTAGTCTTCTTTTGAAAACCATATCAAGTAGTTGACAAAAGATAATAACATTTGATAACAGATGAATAGATTATCAATAATCCACTCAATATATCAAGTCTAGCCAAAAAGATTGGCTTTAACTTCATCATACATTAGTTCATGTGTAAGAATACACGAACTTCAAAACTTGTTCAGATTAAACTGAGACAAGAGTTAGAATACTTTCCTTTAGCATCTGCTATGGTATAAATACTTTACGTTCAAGTCTCTACAATACATGATCACATAATGCCTCACATTAGGTCATATATAATCAAGTATGTATATGACTATCTTACCCTTCATCTTAATCTAATTGTGTATTAGATTCATTTACTATTCATTCCGGTTTATCATTATACTTGCATTTATATTTGACTAGGTTAGCTCAACCTTTATATAACATCCTTAAGGTTTAACAAAGTTTAAACAATGTTAAGTTATGTTCCTTAAAGTATGTTTACTTTTAAATCCATTACCATTCTTTCTTTGTACTTAGAAATATTCTTCACTATCCTTGTTCTCGAGACTAAGCATTGCTGGCGCCACTTTTATATTTCTACATTTCGCGTTGCGTGCGTGAGTTAACAAAGTGGAGAGGTCCTGGACTTGTGCATTTGCTGAGTCCTTACTTAGTGACGGATTGCACATGGCTGCCACTCTGCAGAGGTCCTTTATCGTTCACTACCGCTGACGCCACAAAATATGCTATAGTTCGCCATTCTTGGCGCAAGTTTCTAGTATGCTCGATTCTTGTTATGGTCTTTGTGGCGCCATCATTTTATCTTAGGGTTGGCCACATGGCTGACTCTGTCACCGTAAATTTTTTCAAACTTTAAATTTTGTGAACTTCCAGGATGCATAACTTCTTCGTTATAAGTCCAAATTGCCTCATTCAAAAGCCTACGGTTCACAAATTACATAATCTACGCGTTTATGCAAAATTTTTATTTATTTGACTTCGTTTGCTAAAAATTCACCTATTGGTTCATTTTTAACGTAAACGATAAACGTTCTTGAACGTTCAACGCTCGATTCTTCGTTCTAAGTCGAAATTTGATCATTCTCGAGTTCGCAACTCTAAAATGAGGAACATGACTTGTCTCTATTGGAAAATAATATTTTTGAGTTCAAACTCAAAATTTGACTTCTAATTTGGGAATTTCACGAATTCGACGATTATCGTCTAATCGTTCGATTTCTGGCAAATCTTCATTACTTATGATTTGTTCATTACTTTCATTGCATTCAATTCATTATATAAACATCTTCACATACTTAATACAACAACTTATTTTTATTGTTGTATTTTGACTTAATCTTTATGAGCTTATAACTTATTCAATTATAAACTACTTATAGCTTCATTGCTCAGAACTTATGAAAGTTATAGTCTTTTTAATCACCATGGATATATGTTCTCACATACGGGTTTCATTCTTGTATATATGATACATATACATACAAATTCTTTACTTCCATATTACTTCTATTAATAAACTCATTTACAAGTTCATAATACTTTTACATAAGTTTATAACTTATGCTAGCTTAAATGACTTATTACCAACTTATGTGGCTTAAGTTCATTACTTACACATTCTTCTTATTTATTAACATCCATGTTCCCTAATCCATCTTTTCTTATCAACCTATCATGAATAGAGATAGAAGATAATTTAGAGAAGAAGTCTTACTTTTAGAAGTCTTGGTAAGTAGCTTCTTATTCTTCTTGCTTATGGAAGTGACTTATTTGTAACTTAAACTCTCTACCAATTAAGCACTTTGAGATGTTTGGATTATTTGAAAAACTAACAAATGGCTTGTAAGCCTCCTCTATATATAGATTTTCCAAAGTTAGGGTAATTTAGACTTTAAAATAATCCCACCTCCTTATGCACCTCCCTTACTATTCATTACTTGCGTATGGCACAAAACCTATCCTTTACTTGGTCATTACTCATTTAACTTGGTGATTACATAACTTGGTTACCACATTAACTTGGTCCCCACTTATCTTGGTTATCACATATTAACCATATTAGTATGGTTTGCCCCATGGGTCGTAGTAATCCATTGGACTTTAATTTAGCTTAAATTAACCTATCTTTTGGGCTTGCATTAATTAACTTGTTCATTAATTAATATTGGCCTTAACATTTAATTCACTTGGGCTTGTACCAATTGTTAACCAATCTTCCAAGTCCATTAACATTACTTAATACATATACATATTATACATGTATTATTCTCAGATATACTTCAGTATACAACTTCATTATATACGATATTCCTTCCTTCATATAAACTCGTATAATACTTCGTATTATACTCGTTTTCATTCCTTGTACAATACCTAAGTATCATACAATTAATACTTACTTACTAATACTTACTTCTCCTTAATATTGTCGAATTAAGTCATGACGAAATATTACATTTTCCATAACTATATTATTATTACATAATCCGTCTTACCTTGATATTCTATCATTACGTATTTCTCAGAAATTCCAAAAATAATTCCCGAGCAAATATCGATGAATAGTTTTTTTCAGAAAATTTCTCGAAAAATTTTTATTTTCGTCTTGGAAATTCAAACACTTTAATTCCTTCACGTAGCTCAAATACTACGACATTCCAATATCAATATGTTATAGAATGACAACCATCTTGATATCACATAGAATATGATTTTATTATTATTTAATTTAATAAAATCATTTTACAATAAAATCCGAATTTCTCAATTCGTTACATATATTCAAATATAATTTAAGATTTTCACTTTTAATTCCATCAAAAATATCAGATTAATTGCTAGCTAGACAATTAATATCTTAAGCACAAAATATAATAATCAACTCGATAGAATCGATAAGTGAAAATAATGTTAATTAAATTATTGAATTGTAAAAAGTTTCATTGTGCCCTTATTGGGAAATTAGTTCATCAAAGATAATAAAGACAAGAATATTAAAATTAAATAACATCTCAAGTACAGATAAAGAAATTAAGAGAAGAAGAAAAACTCTATCAAAGAATCTCCTATCTCTAAGTTCAATCTATGCCTTGTGTGCTCTCCAATGATATGCCCAAGTCTCCACAAGGTGACTGTCAATTAATTGCAGTCAAAAAATCCCCTTCAACAACTCCCAAAACATTTATTTATATCATCCCAATAAACCCCAAGACAAAAGGAAACTATCAATCTTATTACCAGCCGACTTGAAAACAAAGAAACAAAATCAGCAACTAAATCTTCCGTACACCACGAACGAGTTCAAATTGTATGGTCCTTCCCCTCCACACCATGCTTTAATGTACCACTCGGCTAAATCCCAATTTCTTTGGATCCGAATCATGGCATTGCGGTGTTGTAATAATCGCTTAGATAATTGACATGGGCATGAAGAGCTTGAATCCAAGTCATTTCATCAAGTAATGTGTTATGGTACTCAAAGCAAATTTGTTCATCCAAATACTAAGAACCGGTTTGAGGGTCCTATTCTTCATTGTCTGAAGTCAAAGTATGTTAAATAAGTAAATCGAGCATCAAATTTGGTAGGTTTTTAGGGATAAGTATCAAAGCCCCACATTAGGTTGTTTCTTACATTCGATATCGGATATAAGAAGTTATCATAAATCTTTGCATGAATAGCACCTTCTGCATTACGCCTTTTGCTTGCAATTATATCTCTTTTCCAACTAGCACCAAGCATATAGAGACATCAACTTAGAAATTCATAATAGAAACTTAAATTCTTATACTACTAAGATTGGATTCTTCTAATTCACCCATAGAGATTATGATGATAGGCAAATCACAAAGCCCTGTTCCCAAATAAAGTACACTAGAAAAGAACTCCCACAACAAGCGTTACCCTCCCACTCACCTAAAAAAATTAACCCAGAGCTAATGAAAGTGAACTACCATCTCTCTTATCCACCCAAATGTCATGTATGAATATACTTCTACGTGACTACGTGAGTTGTTTATCCATTTCCATTTGTATGTTCCAAGTTTCATCGTTTATTTTCTCAGCTAAGTACCTTCACTGTATTTCAGCATGCTTTGGTTTGGAAGTTACAAATTATGGACTGACTTCATGAAATCGAAATCGATCCCATAACCGGTTGCTATAAGAGACTATATAGTGTATCTATTCTTTGGTGGACCTGTTAGTATATAATCTTCCATCACCAGAAGAGCTTCAATTTATGCGATTCATTTTATGCTTGAGGCCTTGTGTGACGCCCCCAAATTCGGGTATCTTCCAACCCGACAGATGGTGCTACACGGTACTACCATTCACACATACATTCAATTGAAAAGTCTCAAAAGAACAAACATGTCTTCTATATATTCAAAATAATATTACATTTCCCCAGGTTCTTTATAACCCATTCATTCATTCTTGTCATAATATTCAATATATTACAAACATTCACCTATACTATTACATAAGTAATCTAAGGGTTCGTCTTCGCTGCCCTTATATCTTGTTGAGCCTTGATCCGCTCGATCTTAGTCATTGTGTTCATATGGTTCAAGCAAGAGTGAGCTTGACTAGCTCAGCAAGTACTACAATTCTAATAAACAACATGCTTGAAAAATAGAACTCATATATCTTCAATAATTGGACAATAGTTCTGAAGTACTATTGATAATTCAAAATAGCACCTCTTTTCATTCAAAACATTTTACAACAACGAAAGATTGAAGAAACATCAATTAGGTCCAAGACCTTGAGCATTTTATAAGTTCTTTTGAAAAGGACGTCCCGTCACTAAGTCCGTAAGTCCGACATTACTTACGAGCACGTCTAGGTGATCAGCCAATAGTACTTTATGTTGATCAACACTACATTCCTTAAACATGTATACGTTTAAGTTATGGCAACCTCACGTGTCTGTCGTTAAATGACAAAAACATTTTAGCATACTCAGTCTTCGTTTGAAAATCATACTAATATAACTCAGTAAACATTAATCATGCTTGATAGAAATATATTATAAGTCTAGCCGAAAGAATTGGCTTTGACTTCATTATACAATACTTTATGCGAAAGAATACATGAATTACAAAGCTTGTCCAGACTTGAATGGAACAAGAGTTAGAATACTTTCCTTTAGCGTCTGCTTACTGTTTGTCACACATACACTTTAAGTCTCTAAGTCTCTACAATATATGATCATATAACGTACCACGTTAGGTCATATATAATCAAGTGTGTATACTACTATATCTTACCCTTCATCTCAATCTAATCCTAACTTAGATTTGTTATTATTGGTTCTAGCTTTTCATTACGTCGTTCTCATTACGTTTATGATTGATTACTTATCTTCAACCTTTAGACAACATAAATAAGGTTTAACAATACCTTACCTTACCTTATTAAGTTCCTCAGTTTATTATTACTGAGTTACTGTTCATGCTATACATATAAACATTCATTATTGTCCAAAACCTAGGGTTGGTGCTCAGGCGCCACCCATTACTCTTCAAGCTGTATTTGTATGAGTTAACAATAGGCAAGTCGGGACTGGTATTTGCGGCCCTGAGTCTCCTTTATTCTTATCGCATAACTGCGGCCTTAGTTAGCGATGTGCTCTCGGCCTCTGACCCATGTCTTTGTGGCGCGACCTTTAAAGGTCATGGTAGCGGACTCTACGCCTCAGATAATTTTTTAGATTTTGCAATTTTGCGAAACTCCCGGACGCATAACTTCTTCGTTATAGGTCCGAATTGGCTCGTTCAAAAGCTTCTACGGTTCACAAATTACATACTCTATTCGTTCATGCAAGAATTTTATCTAATTTACTTTCGTTTGCTAAAATTTCACCTATTCGTTCATTTTTAACGAAAACGATAAACGCTCGTGAATGTTCAACGTTCGTTTCTTCGTTCTAAGTAGGAATTCGGTCATTTTTGAATCCGCAACTCTATAATGCCAAATATGACTTGTCTCCATCGAAAACCAACATTTCCAACTTCAAACATAAAATACGACTTCTATTCCGAGAATGTCATTTAATTGACGATTATTGTCCAATCAATTGTAAATTCTGGCGAAACCTCATTGCTAATCATTCTAAATGAATTTTAATCAACATATAAACATTTCAAGTTACTTATTACACCAACTTATTATCAAAGTAAGTTTTGACTTATTCTCATAAGTTAATGACTTAATCAACTTATTAACTATAAATTCCCTTGCTTATGACTTACTATGGACTTAAGTCCATCAATCAATGTTCTCATACCATATTGAATATACTAACATCAGATACAATCATATGATAAGTTCTTCATAAGTTTATCAACTTATTTAGGTTCAAGTTGATTATTCAACTTATTCCTACTTAAGTTCATTCTGTTAGTTCGATGAGGCACAATAGATCTAGAAGGGGGGGGGGGGTGGGAGGGGGTTGAATAGATCCTTTTTTTATTTTGTATTGCTAATAATTTAGCATATGACAAACATAAGAATCTTTTCAAGCACAGTGAAATAAGTAAAAGATCCCCTTCATTGATATAATCATAATCATACATACATTATTCGTAGAGTTAGTTCAGTGGTAAGCAGTTAAAACATACATAGCAGTTAATGTACATAATGTAAATGACATAAAGTAAAAGACACAAGAGGTTTTAAGTGGTTCAGAGACTCAAGCTCCTAATCCACTTTTCTGCTTTCAACTAGTAGGATTTCCACTAAGGAAGGGTAACACCCTGAAGAATCCTTCAAGGTCAGCAGCCTTGGGACTTTAGTTCACTAAGAACTCTTCATGGCCAACAGCCTTGGAACTTCTCTAGTTCCCTAGGAACTCTTCAAGCTCAGTAGGCTTAGAACTTCATTTAGTCCCTCCGGACATGGACCCCTCAGGCCCTGGCTTCTTGTTGTTATAGTTGTTGTTGTTGTTGGTGCTGAGCTTCTAAGATGTCATTAAGCTCTGAACATCTTTTGTACTTAGCAGCTTGGTGTGGTTCTCTTTGCATTCTGCTTTGAGTCTAGACCACATCTTCTTTGGTACAGCTGATCTTCATTCTTTTCTACTTAACCTTATCTAGTATCAGCTTTGCACCATAACCATCTGGGTTTGCTAAGTCTCTATGCTTTTAGTAGACTTTGTTTGACACTTAGCAATCCCTGAACCCTTCTTGAATACTTTGCAGATATGGTTCTGCACTTCTTCAGTTTTAGCTTTCGGTTCATGGTGATTTATAAAGTGGCTTTCTTGATCTTCTTTATACTCAACCACTTTTCTGAATGCTATCTGTTTGGCCTTCTCGGCTCTCAGCTTAGCTACCATCTTTAGTGGCATTCTCATCTTTGTTGAGTGAAGCTTGATCTGTTTGAGTTCTTCTTCAAAGTCGCTTCACTTCCACCTTCGTAGTCTCACCATCCTTTGAGACTTGTTACATTTTATCTTTGGTGGAACTCGTAGAGTCAACTATAGCATTCACCAACTCAACGATTCTGCAACTTCATAACTCTTTTCTTTAACTCTTGATCTTTGAAGCTTTGTTGATTTATACTACTTCCCAATCTTCCCGTTGGAAAGTAGCCGTTGAAAGCTATTCAAATTGCTTCGCAGATCTCGAGTTATTTGGTGCAGACTGCAGATGTGACATGACATCTTTTTCTGACTTCCTGTCACTGCAGTCTGCTGTTTCACCAACCCTGTTAGATATGTCACTTTGATGTCTTGGGCAGGTCAATGACATTATTTCACCCTTCTGATTTCTCGATCAGAGCTTGTCCTTGCATCGATGCTCTCAATAGGCTCTTGTTGAATATTATTCGCTGATTGAACCATTGCAAATGCTTGATCTTCATTTATTCGAACTCGCAGTTTCGGCGCATGTCCTCATGGACCTGATCGTAGTGTTCTTGTTGACTTGTAGAAACACCACTATGATCTTGAGGAATGTTCACTTGATATTTAGTGTAGAACACCTCTTCCTCTTTTGTGCGGTGCTTTCATTACTCGCTACATTTGCCTCATTCGTTCTCACCATCGATGGCTTGATTCCATGCTCTGGCCTCTTCTGAATAACAAGACACTTCAGATTTGTGGCGTGTCCAGCTCGCTTTCTCCTTGTGATCTCCCGTTCACTTATCATCAGTGGACTGACCCAATGCTTAATCACTTTAGCCTTGTTCTTTAGAGGCTGACCAGTATCTCAGTGTGTACTCCATCAGTTCCTTCTTTGTTTAGAAAACACTACGATCTTGGTTGCTTCCAAGATCATTGTCATCTTTTTACTTGACAGCTACTGCATATGCTGACTTTCCTTAGTCGGCTACTGAAGTCTTCTTATGATCATCTTGTGGAAGACTTTATCTCGAATGGCTTCATAACTCAATCTTGATGCTGATTGGGTTGGTGCTTAGGTCTTCTGTTAGCTTGCATGCCATTCGTTGAGTGCTCTCTGGCTTTCTTCAGGTGAGATGTATCTTTGTATTACCAACAAAAGGCTTCATTTCTTTGGATATTCTGGGAGTGCTCAGTTGTTGAGAATCGTGTTTTCTCTACGATTCTATTTTAGCTTTGTGAGCACATCTATTAAGGTCTTAGCTCTGTACTCTACGATTCAGCTTCGCCTGTGCAGACACTACGACCTTGAGATCAAATCTTGACACTACGATTTCTGTCGTTGTGTTTGTTGTCTTCATCTGATCTTGCTCGACTATGATTTCTGCCTTTGATACGATCAGTCGACTCTACGATTCTGAGTGCAGTCTACGATTCTTGAATTGGCTTTAACATTAGTAGACTTTATGACTCCAAGTGTAGTCTATGATTCTTGACTGGCTTTGGCGGATGCTCATCGTCCATTACTCGTAAGAGCTGCCTCTATGATGATTACGAAGCGACTTCCTCAAGAAACTACGGACTCGAGGAAGCTTTACTCGACACACTATGATCCTTCCTCGCTCTCCCGGCAATCTACGAACTCCGAGATCTACTATCTTGTAAAACTATGATTACGCCTTGATAGCTCTCGAGTTATCCTTGACTCTCTGGCGCACTATGATTTACAGTGCGCGGTGCTTTCTCGACGATCGACGAGCCTATCTATTACATCATAAGATCAATCTAACACATTTGATCAATTCATTCTAAGTCCTTGTACATATGTTTCATTATCTATCAAGGACTTTACAACTTTTCTTAATGCAAGCATACTTGCATATTCATTCATATATCATAATCAAATCATATGTAAATAGGAATATCATTCACATGTTTATTCACGACAATCTCCCCTATTTGATTATGACCAAAAACAATAAGTGCATATGCATGTTATGAATGAATCTATATATATAGTGAAAAGATGTATTTCTAAAATAGTTAATTATGAATGTCATTTATAAAGATGTGGAATGAATTTAATACATCGACATTTTACATCACGGATCGAGAACATACTTAACGAGTTAGAGATGTACCTCTTTGGCTCCATGATTGTTTCTGGGATATCCGCTTGATCATTTACTCATCTGCTGTTGATTCTTTGCTCCTGCTCCCCACAGGGTGTGGAGCTATTCCTTCTTCTTTTTTCCGGTTCAGCTTCTCGCTCCCTCAAATTTTTAGGCTCCCCTCACCGATGAACCATCTCTTTCTTACCTTTCTCCTTCTTCGTCTTCTTAACTTGTTTTCTCCTACTCTCCTTGCTCTTTGTAGAGTGCCTCTTTTCTTCCCTTTCTATACCTCTTTTTCTCCCCCTTTTTGTCATTAATCATTTAAGAGAGCTGCTCCATGTTGGACATAAGCTGCTCCATCATGTAGGAGGAGTTACCAACTTCAATCTTGAGTTCTTGTTGGCTTAACTCAAGTTGCATGGAGAAGGACTGATTCATGTTGTCAATCTCGTCAGAGAGGACTTTGAGTTGCTCTTCTTCATTTTTTTTGTGCTAGTAGAGCTTCAGCCTTTTGATCATGTAGAGCCTTAAGATAAATGTGATCTCTTTCTCTGATTTTGAGGGATACATCAGCCATAGTTTCTTGGAGTCTATCTTGAACTGAATTATCTCCAGCTGCTGTCACTCTCTTTGATTCTTAATGGATTAGAGATATCTTCTCAATCAGTTCATCGTGAGTTTTCATTAGCTCTTGCTCCATAGAGACTTTGTCATTTAGTTGGGCGTCTCTTTGTTGAACACAGATTGGACTCGATGACCGCCTCTTTGGATGATTTTTGAAGGTGTTGAGAATCAAGAATTGTTGAGTTCCAATCACTGGTTGAGGATGCAGGAATGTTAGATAGCTATGTTTGGGCAGATGGAGACATCTGATTCTGGACTTGATCATTATCAGTGGTAGAGTGAACAGACTCTACGATCAGTGTCTTGGCCAAATTCCTTTCTCCATCAGAGTCCATTCTATGATCATAAGGAATATAATGATTTTCAAAGACGCTCGGTAGATCTTCAGAGGGGCTTGTTGTTGATCATCATGGTTGCAAACTTCTTAACCACAGGAAAGTTTTTGTGATACTAGTTCCAAGTTTGGAACCGAGAGTAACACCAACTAAAGTAGCTCTCATCATCAACATTAGTATATGCCTTCAACCATGGCATCCACGGAAGAACCATCTCATCGGAAGGTCTTCAAAGTCATACAAGTATTGTTGTGTAGTCTAATTCCATGTTTTTCGGCCAGAAGTACTTCATACATGGTCATTCTTTCAACTTGAAGTTGTTCATTTCCTTGATTTATCCATCTTGTTTATGGTTTTGCTAGTGGCTCATCAAAGACTTCCACCACAATTCATCCGCTAATTTTGGCTAGAGAGAGAACAGGATAATATTCTAGTTCCTCGTATTCATCAATAGATTCTTCTTGCTGAACTTCATCTTCAGAATCCTCGTCAGCAATGGCTTCCTTGGAATCATCTCCTTCAATGCTGGTCTTATCTTCAGCATTCTCTCCCCCTGATGTGGATTCATCATTACTTAGTTCAATGATTTGATTAGATTGATCATTTCTCCTTCCAAAGGCAAATTGAGCTATCAATCTGGGACTCCTTCTTCTTGGAGGTTCAGTTATGGGTGAAACAGATACATCTTGTTCTTCAGATTCTGAGGTCTTTAAGTCAGCAGAAAGGCTCTCTTGATTTTCATCATTGATAGGGGCTGGTGTTTCTTTTTTGAATTCATCATCTTTTGAGCCATCATGAAGGCTTGTTGGAGCACTTGCATTTGGAAATTCCGATCGGTCATTTTGCAGCTTCTCTTTATCTTCAAAGTGAATACTCTGAGAGTTGGTCACTGGACTTGCATATTTCTTTTCTTCATCATCAACCTTGGTTCTTACTTCCATAGATTCAACTTCTTCTTCATTGTTGAACTTGCTCCTTGAAGGTTTAATTTTTGAACTTTTAGTTCCTTTCTCATCTTCAGACTCTTCATGTTCTTCTTGGTTGGATGGACTTTCTGAGGGAGTCAAATGATTTCTTCATCACTTTGCTTTCTTCTTGGGTGGTTCTTGAGTAGTCTATTACTCCTTCTTTTTGAGTTTTCAACAATCGATGCTTGTTCTCCTCCTGCTCCTTGTTTCTTCTTGTCAATGGAGACATGTCTTGAAGAAGCCTCTGCATTCTTCATATTTTTTAGGCTTCTTCTTTCTTTGGTGTTAAAAGAATCGATGCAGTAGTCATCAGGACTGAGCTTTCCACCTCATTTGCTTTTCTCTTCTTTGCAAAGACTTTCTCACTGACTCATTGTGTTAGCCTACGCTTTCCTTTGGGTTTTCTTCCAATTTACAATAAGTTGTGGTGACATTACTTTGTGCACATTTAGAGGTTCTCCTCATCATCCTTGATCTTGCTTTCCCAAACCTTCTTTTTTTCACAATGTTCAAAGCAGTTTTCCATGAAATACTTTTTGTAAGTGGTTTGTCTCGTAGATTTCTTCAACTCATCTGTTTTATCCATTTGGAGATTTGGTGAGCAGACAACTCCAAAGTTGATTTGCTTCTTGAACTATGGCGTATATAATCTTCAATCTGTTGGTCCGGTCACAGTGTCTTTTGACAAGATATATTTTTTCCCACTATCTCAAAGAAGGAACTCAAATTCCTCTGGAAACTCCTTTTTCTTCATGTCCTTCAGACTAGGGTTTCTTTGGTACCCCATAATCTCCTTTGCTTTCTCAATGTTAATCTCATCAAGGTTTTTCAGTCCTAGGTCAGGAAAATCTAGGCATTGGTTGATATCGGATGATTTCAGTTTTAGAGACTGACCTTTAACCTTGGTTGAAAGAGTTCTGGCATTTACGGATGCATTTGAGTAGAATTCCTTAACCAGTTCAGTGTCTACTCGAGTGCTTGCCTCAAGACATTCTGAGAATCCAGCTTTTTTTATGAGTTTAAGAATGTCTCTGAACTTCTTTTCGGATTTCTCAAATAACTTGGTTCTGAGTTGAATGCCAGTGATTACTCGCCAATCTTCCATTTGAATGATTCGAGGAATATGGATATTGATTCAGGGAGATTTATGAAATATGGCTGATTATGATTTGAACTCTGGAAGTTTTAGTGGTTTGGCTTCGAAGAGAATTCTAGGGTTTGAAAATGGGAGGGAGGGAGGTTCAATGGATTTTGGTAACTGTTTATGGATTTGAATCTGTCTTTATAACAGTTCCTTCTGACTCTGCATACACTATAACATGTCACCTAGTCATTGTTTTACGTTGCCCAAAGAATAAGTCAGAATTCCCGAAAGAAATCTGTCGGTTAGTTGTCTCTTTTAGAAGAGTGGACGTTTGATTGACGTGGATTGACCTTTGAACTCTTGAATTCGTGGAGTATCATGATAGGACAACTATTGATTCTACTTTCCTTTGTTGACTCAACGATCAACTCTCTGAAAGATGTTACAGTGGATGGTTTTGACATTACTTCTCATTTTGAACCTCCACGGCTCATCCACTGTTGTGCTTTATGAAGCCTTGGGCACTTTCCTTCAGCAGGACAACTTTATAACCAGCATTCGAACTTATCTCCTCACAATCTGAATGGTTGGGCAATTGTCTAGTTCTTCCGAGCTCCTCATGAGCTAGAGTATATCCTCTTGTAGGACTGCGATCGTCGAGTCTGCTTCTATGATCGCTGAGGTTGAACTACGATCATGAAGTTCTCTTCAACCTCTACTCTACGATCGTTGACTGTTTTGGTCCTTGAGATGAACTTGATTAAGCAATTCTTCTAGGATAAGGTAACTCAGAAAGGGCCAACCTCTTAGAGTGAGCTAAGGGTCAGGTTTGTCCCTGAGGCGCTTTCTAGATGAATTTGCTTTAGGAGTAATTTGTACTAATATCTATTTTGACCTTTTCTGGTGAGATGACCCTTTATCAACTTTAGACAATTGCATTTCTTTGTAATCGTGGTATCTTCGCTTTTACACTACTTTATCGTATGTTTGATTGTAGGTGCTCCACGATTTGAATTGGGTGGTCGATAGGTTATCAATAGTACATTTTGAGGACGTTCCTATTGACTATGGATTTTATTTGGTTCATCAACCACAAAGTTTTGGGACTCTGTGCCAAATGGTATGTTGCTTCATAAAACATTTCAAGATCTGTTGTTCCTTAATGAGATCTTTGCTCCCCATGGTTGATCTTTGTCTTTTTCAACGAGGTGTGATTCCTTTTCCTTATGTACATAAGGAAGCATCCTCAGATATCTCCTTACGATGAAGTCATTAAATCTTCTTATATCATAGAAATGAGTATCTTGAGGTTGATCACTCTCTGATCCTTTGATAACACTTCTGAACGTAGTCTTCCTCATCGATTTGTGTTCATGGAGTTCTGCCTCACGCAAAAGCGTAGTTACTAATGTTTGATGCTTTGTAGTTCTCTGATGTGAGCTTTCTTGAGAACAAGTTTTGCATGCTTGAGCATCTAAGACCCTTCGAGTGGCACGCTTTATATAAAGGTATGCGGCCATTTGAGCTTCATTTAGATTAGCTCAACAAGTCTTCAAATAAGAGCTTTGATATATAGGAATTTTGCGTAATTATTTACGAACGACCCTAAGCCTTCTATTTGGTTGACTCTTCTTGACTTAAGTCTTTTCTTTGTGTCATTCCTTAGTGTGGTCGGAAATAGACCAAGTACTGTGAGTTAGACATTTCTAATTTTTGGTTCCCATGGTTAGATGGGTCCTGCATACATACATTGTTCCAGTAGAGTTAGTTCAGTGGTAAGCAGTTAAAACATTCATAGTAGTTATAGCAGTTAATGTACATAATGTAAATGACATAAAGTAAAAGACACAAGAGGTTTTAAGTAGTTCAGAGACTCAAGCTCCTAATCCACTCTTTTACTTTCAACTAGCAGGATTTTCACTAAGGAAGGCAAGCACCACAATCAAGAAGATTCCTTCAAGGCCAGCAGCCTTGGGACTTCAGTTCACTAAGAACTCTTCAAGGCCAGCAGCCTTGGAACTTCTCTAGTTCCCTAGGAACTCTTCAAGCTCAGCAGGCTTGGAACTTCATTAAGTCCCTCCGGACAAGGACCTCGCAGGCCCTGGCTTTTTGTTGTTGTAGTTGTTGTTGTCGTTGGTGCTGAGCTGCTAAGATGTCATTAAGCTCTGAATATCTTTGGTGTGGTCCTCTTTGCATTCTGCTTTGAGTCAGGACCACATCTTCTTTGGTGCAGCGGATCTTCGTTCTTTTCTGCTTAACCTTTTCTAGTATCAACTTTGCACCATCACCATCTGGGTTTACTAAGTCTCTGTGCTTTTAGTAGACTTTGTCTAGCACTTAGCAATCCCTGAACCCTTCTTGAATACTTTGCAGATATGGTTCTGAACTTGTTCAGTTTTAGCTTTCGGTTCATGGTGATTTGTAGAGTGGCTTTCTTGATCTTCTTTGTACTTTCACCACTTTTACAATGCTATCTCTGTTTGGCCTTCTCGGCTCTCAGCTTGGCTACCATCTTTAGTGGCATTCTCATCTTTGTTGAGTGAAGCTTCGATCTATTTGAGTTCTTCTTCAAAGCTGCTTCACTTCCACCTTGGTAGTCTCACTGTCACTGAGACTTGTTATGTTTATCTTTGGTGGAACTCGTAGAGTCAAATATAGCATTCACCAACTCAACGATTCTACAACTTAATAACTCTCTTCTTCAACTCTTGATCATTGAAGCTCTGTTGATTTATACTACTTCCCAATCTTCCCGTTGGAAATTGCTTCGCAGATCTTGAGTTATTTAGTGCAAGCGCGGATGTGACGTAACGACATCTTTTCTTCGACTTCCGCTACCATGACCGCTATTTGACCAACTCTGTCAGATATGTCACTTTTAGTCTTGGGCAGGTCAATGACATTATTTCACCCTTCTAATTTCTCGATCGGAGGTTGTCCTAGCATCGATGCTCTCAATAGGCTCTTGTCATTCAATATTATTAAATCCGATTGAACCGTTACAATGCTTTAGTCTTCATTTATTCGAACTTCTGCGTTTACGATGCATGTCTTCGTAGACACGATCGTAGTGTTCTTGTTGACTTGTAAAAACACCACTACGATCTTGAGGAATGTTCACTTGATCTTTAGTGTAGAACACCTCTTCCTCTTTTTGTGTAGTGCTTCATTACTTCTATTTTCCTCGATTGTTACAAATAATGATGGCTTGATTCCATGCTCCGCCTCTTTTGAATAACAAGACACTTGATTTGTGGCGTGTCCAAATTTCGCTTTCTCCTTGTGATCTCCGTTCACTTATCATCAATGATAGACCGACCCAATGCTTAATCACTTTAGCCTTGTTCTTCGTGAGGTGACCGGTATCTCGGTGTGTACTCCATCGGTTCCTTCTTCGTTTATGAAACACTCACGATCTTGGTTGCTTCCAAGATCGTTGTCATCTTCTACTTGATGACCATCATATCACGTCGACTTTCCTTAGTCACTCATGAAGTCTTCTTATGATCATCTTGTGGAAGACTTTATCTCGAATGGCTTCATAACTCAATCTTGATGCTTATTGGGTTGGTGCTTAGGTCTTCTGTTAGCTTGTATGCCATTCGTTGAGTGCTCTCTCGGCTTTCTTGTGTGAGATGTATCTTTGCATTACCAACCGTGAGGCTTCATTTCTTTGGATATTCGAGGCCTTCGAGGTTGTTGAGAATCGTGTTTGCTCTACGATTCTATTTTGACTTTGTGAGCACATCTGTTAAGGTCTTAGCTTCTGACTCTACGATTGACCGGTACGTGCGTATACCTACGACCTTGAGATCGATCTTGACACTCACGATTTTGTCGTTGTGTTTGTTGTCTTCATCGATCTTTGCGACTTCTGATTTCGCTTTTGATCACGATCAATCGACTCTACGATTACGAGTGCGATCTATGATTCTTGAATCGCTTTGACATTAGTAGACTCTACGACTCAAAGTGTAGTCTACGATTCGACCGCTTTGGTAGATGCTCGCTCGGCTCGTGGCGAAATGTTGTCTCACGATTTGAATACACTTCCTCAAGAGACTTAGGCTCGAGGAAGCTTTACTCGACACACTACGATCCTTCCTCGTCTCTCTGGCAAGGGTTCACGAACTCCAGAGATCTACTATCTTGCAAACTATGATTCTGCCTTGATAGCTCTTGAGTTATCCTTGACTCTCTTGGCAAACTTCGATTTCGGTGCGATTGCTCGACGTTGCATGCAAGCCCATCTATTACATCATAAGATCAACCTAACACATTTAATTAATTCATTCTAAGTCGGTTACATATATTTTATTATCTATCGAGGACTTTACAACTTTTCTTAATGCAACCATACTTGCGTATTCATTCATATATCATAATCAAATCATATGTAAATAGGAATATCATTCACATGCTTATTCTGACACATTCATTACTTACTTCTTATATGTTCTTAGCATATAATCATACTTCTCTTATTACCCTACAATGATAGAGATGAATATATATTAGACAAGAGTCTTACCTAGAAGCACTTGTACTTCTCTTCTCTTTGAAACTAGCAAAGAACTTTTTGACTTATTCTTGACTTATGTGAGCTTATTCTCTCTAACACTTTAGCACTTAACTTGGGAGGAGTTGAATGAAATAAAACAAGCAACAAATGAAGTGTGGAGCCTCTATTTATAGGCTTGACAAGATGAGGGTAGTATGGTCATTATAACCTTGCACCTCCTCAACTAACCTCCTTAATCCACCTCCTTACTATTCATTGCTTTGGCTCTAAGTTAACTTGCTAGCCACTTCCCTTTCTTGCTCATCACAACACTTGATCACCACACAAAGTGCTTGCCCATCAAGACTACCCATATTACTCTTGGTTTGCTCCATGGATCATGGCTAACTAATTGGGCTTAATAATTATCTAGCATATTTCTTGTTGGGCTTGCATTACAATAGTTTGGACTCATGATTAACAAACACTTGGGCTTGCATATCACTTACTATTGGACTTCTACCAATATGCTAATAATACCATAAGTCCATTCCATTTAACTAAGAACCTGACATACATATATACACCATGTATAATTCTCGTATGCTAGCTCAGTATATTAAATTGTAATATCGATATTCCATTCTCCATACATAATAGTATAATACGTCATTATTATACTTACGTTCAATACCTCGCACAATGCCTACGCATTATATCGATTAATACTTTCTTTTCTTAACGATTAATATTCCTAACGTTCTCTAATTAAGTCCACATGCAAAATATTACGCTTTTCATACTTAGATTATTATTACATAATCAATATCACCTTGATATTATAACGTTACATATTTCTAGGAAATTCAAAAATAATTTCCGGCGGAAATCGATGAATAGTGTTTTCGGAAAAAATTTTGAAAGCTTTTATTTTCGCTCTAAAAAATTCAAACACTTTAATTCTCTCAACGAAGTTAAAATACTACGTCATTTCGACGCTTTACAGGTTATAGAAACAACATTCATCTTATCAACACATAATAATAATAAATAATATTATTTTATTCATTATTAAAAGTATTTATAAAAGTTCGATTTTCCGGGGCGTTACACCTTGTTTGGAAATACAATAGGTAGCTATCTGCTGAAAGGCACAGGGAAAAAAGAAACAAAAAAAAAAAAAGCACGGAGATTAAAAAGGAAAGGTAAACAATATATTTTGAAAAGATGACTTTATCCAGATACAAACATAGTTAAGAACAAAATTACTTATTCGAAAAGGTTATCTTTATTGTGCCTATATAACAAATACAGAGAGATAACAAATGAATTTGCAAAAAAAAATTATAATATATAATAAATAGATTAGATGATCAATGTTCATGAAAATTGCATATGATGATTATGTAATGCTAGGTAGTGCTTGGTTTTTCTTTACCTAGTGCACACGAGAAAAAAAATACAAAAAGATTATAATTAGGAACACCAGTGGATAAAATTCATTCTAACCATTTTCAAAAATCCGAAATTAGTTATCCCCTTCGATTGTCAATCGGCAAACGGATACAAGTTGCAGCATGTAAATTTTTGGACATCTCCATCTGCTTGTTAGTTAAGAAAGAAGAGAAAGCCTAGAATGAGTAGAAAGAGGCTGTCAGGATAGCAAGGATGACCTGCCTACGGAACCAGTCTAGCTTTGGGTCTTTATATATATATATATATATATATATATATATATATATATATATATATATATATATATATATATATATATATATATATCGAGAGAGAGAGAGAGAGAGAGAGAGAGAGAGAGAGAAAGAAACCATTAATAATTTAGATGGAAGGAGGAGGCAAGTCATCCTTGGCTACCAAACATGCCCTTATCTTCATTGTAGGAATCTCTTCCTATTTTGTCCAACCAACCTAACAACTTTCAGATGCACCAACGCATTATCAAGTCTGTGCGCTAGATAGCCTGGGAAGACAATGTCTTGCATGATAAAGAAGAGCGTGTGAAGCTAGCCAAAAATGCATGCCTGCCTGCCTGTCTGTAAACCAAGCAGAGACTTTAATCGGAAGGAAGCAGGCATGCAAGTCATCCTTGGCTTACCAAACATATATGGCCCTTCACTTCATGTAAGACCTCTCTCCCGAGTCTCTACTCAATTTGTACATCCTTAATATATCATTCTTTGAGTGGCCAGCTATATTTATAGCCACTTTCCCTGATTAATTGGTGCTAAGTCGAGTCGACGACATTCTCATATACTCTATCTTAGTTGCATGGAATATATTCTTATCAACAATAGGGATGGAGGACCTAATTTATCCCTACTCGATGTCGGACTTCCCTCAAAGAATCTTAACGTTTAAAATGCTCTTCAAGGCTTTAATCTGGCAAATTTAATTTACAGCTTGGGCACTATGCTCACTTTTTGCCAACACAGTTTGACTTCCAATATAGGATAGGGATGCATTTACTTACATGTTCAAAGTGAGGGGACCCCGGATCATTTGATAAGAATCCAAATTTAAGTAGAGAAACAAAGAGTATCACTATTGTGTATTTGTCTAGTTGACACATCTAAATGAATAAATGTCAGACTTAATGAATCTTTCGCAGTTTATTGGTCTGAAACCCTTAAGTTGAGTTATCGAAATTTTGTCAAAAATTGTCTTTCACATAAATAATTTTTAATTTTGTATGTCGTGTCAAGATTGCAATTTGGCATCAACCGATACCTATTCAATATGCTGATATTTTGACATAAAGCTTAATACTCTGAACCATGAATATTTTCTAGTATTTTTTTCCATTATAGGATATGTGAAGTAACGATTAGCATCTTATATACTTCTTCATTCCTTAATATAAATTCGTTTTAGTAATTATTTTTGTTCTTTAATATAAATCGCTTGAGAATTTCAAGTAATTAAGCATTAATTATTTAGTTTTCAATATTACCCCTAGTAATAAATATAACTTTGGTTCTACCACTATTTTTGCCCGATAAATAACACTCTTTTTTTAAATACAAGAGCAATATAGACAATTGATATTATATTTAATGCTATAATTATTTTTTAATCTTGTACACAACTCTAAAATGACTTATATTAAGGAGTAATAAGTAGTACATTATAATACTTTGAATAAATACACTCATTCCGATAGTTTGTTAATATTAATTAAGCGAATCAGGTTAGCATGAAGTGAACTTCAAGGTATGTTTACTTCATAGCATTATCTGATCTTGCGATATGCAGCGGAGATATCATCCTCATGCGCGTGTGTCAAGATCGCGATCGGGTATGAAGTGAACTTACCAGTGAAGTTCACTTCATGCTAACTACTTCATAATTAAACTATATCGCTTTTATCATATCCTCTTGTAAAGGAATTTTTTGTAGTATCGTGATTTTAGAAGCATGCACTTCTAAGTTCTAAAAAGTGACCCAATGATAAAACTCGTCTTTCGGTTTTGACGTTTCATAATCATATTTCCTCTCTCGTGTATTATTTTCAACTTTATAATGAAATCATTGATCCCCTTAGGCCATGCTTGTGAGTTTTGTTTAGGATGAAAGTGAAAAAAAATGGTGTTAACGCCCAAATTTTGTACGCTGACAAAATCACCAAAAAACAATGAGCCAAAATTGTGCCAATAATTGATTATATTGTTGTGAAATCAAACTCACGAAATACACTCACATAAGCATAAATAAGGGAATATAAAGTATGAACACAAGATTTACTGTGGAAACCCAATTGGGAAAAAACCACGGAGAGAGAGAGAGAGTAATCCACTATAATAATATTGGGAGTACAAGTTGTGTATTTGTGTTGTATCTCTTGTGTTCCTCTCCTCCTTTGTCTCCTCCCTTATTGTTGTATTTATATATGCCATATCCAACTGAATCCAATTAGGAGTAGAGTCCTTTGTAGAATCACCTTATAAAAACAATTAATGGTGATAGATTCCTTCCCAAATTAAACCTCCTTATCCCACTAAATAAGGAAACATAATCTTATTTTAATAAGGACTCTTTCAATCATTCAAAAAATATATTATGAGTCAACACCAAATCTAGACCATTAAATAAATTAGGTTACACCTTGGCTAGACCCAAATAATCACACTCCAACATTTCCCCCAGTCTCTTATTTATAAGAAACTTATTTATAAGAGAGTATTCAAAAAGTCTTCGTGGGATTTTTATCCTCAGGATTTTTATCCTCCGAATTTTTATCCGTAGAATGTTCATCCTTTTGGGAGATCAAAGCCTTCTCGAAGGACGTTTGGTGCTATTGTTGTTTGGTCCGCCGTCGAACCACGCTTGCGCCGTTTTTAATCCCAGCTAACTCGGAGATTGGAAACCGTGCATCATGCATAGCTGTTGGCTGCCACTTTTATTAAAAAACAACTTCATGGGCATGTCCCTCCAGTCTGTGGTTGATGATGAAACTGAAGCCGCCTTTAAAGCACTTCAATTATATAAAAGACTAAACTTTTATCTTTGTGTCTTTCATTTGAATTCATTATAAGTGCTGATTTACTCAACACCAATTTATCATCACCTTGACCAAAGTGTTAATGTTTAGATTTTACATGAATCATGTGAATACTATGACTACATGCATAATATAAGTGAGAGAGTATGTAAAGTTCAGATTAATAATCAATTACGATCATGCTTCAATTCTTTATTGGCATAATAAATATATACACACCTACAAGTATATATTTAATTTAATAAAAAAGAATCACTTATCTCCTTAGGTGAATCGGTGATTTTAAATTGACACTAGAACAAATGTCTTGTTTCCCACAGACGGCGCCAATGTTAACGCTAAATTTTGTACGCCTGACGAAATCACCAAAACAACATGCCAAAATCAAGGCATAACGATTGATTGTATTGTTGTGAAATTAAACTCACGAAATACACTCATATAAGCATAAACAAAGGAATATAAAGTATGAACACAAGATTTACGTGGAAACCTAATTGGGAAAAAACCACACAGAGAGAGAGTAATCCACTATAATAATATTGGGAGTATAAGTTGTGTATTTGTGTCATATGCTCTTATGTTCCCTCCTCCCCCTAGCTTGTAACCGTATATATAGAAGTAACCTCCCACCCACATCCAACTAGGAGAAGGACTCTTTATCCCTTCAAATAAGGAAACACAATTCTATTTTAATAAAGACTCTCCCACTGTCACAATAAATACATAAGGGCCATCACCAGATCCGAACCATTAAATAGACTGGGTTGCACCATGCTAGACTCGAATAATCACATCCCAAACAGATGGGAAGAGAAATTTCTTCATCATGCCTTTTCTCTAGGAGGTGTTCGTCTATACCAGTGGCAAAATGCACTTTGAATAGGCCATAATCTAATTCATATTATTGTATAAAGCCCTTGAAGCAACTCATGCTTATGCAAATTATTTTTAAACTTTCCCATCAGTCCTTAAACTCATCAATTGTCAATACTTTACGCACACATTTGTTGAAATCATTTTTATAATTCGGATGAATGGCATAAACTTGATGTAGTTTCTCAAAATATTTGTTCTTTAATGTGCCAATAAACACCGGGTGATGGGTAGATGAAAAACTTTTGTAATTGCATTATTATTAACTTTATATTGGTCCGTGATAATAACAACGGTCTTGTTTTTCATTACCAAACCAATTCTCAAATAAGCAAACAAAATTTTCACCCCGGTCTCATCTTTTAGAAGTGAAAACCCATAAAATATAGAATAATAATAATAATTTACACCCATGAATAGTACAAAAGGCATGAAATACTTGTACTTCAGATAAGTAGTGTCAAAAGGACATCGCCCAAATTGAGATATTAAATTTGGTTTCATATAATACTATTGTTCTAAAATTCCACTTAAGTCTGCTTTGAATCTCACAGAATCGCTTTATAAGGACAAGGATCCTTTCTATTTTAAATAAATGGAGACTTTTCATTTCATGGTCCAGATTTAAAATGTGTTAGAATGTGAAATGGATTTGCTAAGTCTTAAAAAATTAAATGTAAAATTTTACAATATTACATCTACCATATGTTTTTGTATAGTCCAACATGTATATATAATAGAAAAATAAATAAATGAGATCGCTTTAAGAAAGCCTTCACCTATATACTCATCGCCTAGGCAAACCGAATGATGTCAAGAGAAAGCGTGTCGAGTTTATGAAAAGATTTGATCCAGTTTATGGAAAGATTTGATAGATTATGGAAAGATTTGATCCAGTGGCAATTTGGTAATTTTTGTCAAGTTTGGAGTGTCAGATTTTGGCATTTTTGGAGCCTAATTTCATTAGAAACGGGTCAACGATCAAAAGTCACAAGCATTTTGCTTTTGAACTGCAAGGTTTTTTTGGTCAAATTCCATCGTTTAGGCCTTCAAAATTATATTTTATTATTTTTGGGTTATTTTTATAATTTTCTTTATTAGTTTTTCTTTTTCGTTTTATATTCCGCTTTTATGGTTTTTTTATTTAAACGTTTGTTTTGATGGGAAGAAACAGTTTTGATGAATAATAGACTTTTCTTATTTTTCAAAATTCTCTGAATTAGAATTTTGTTGCCTATTTCTTGGTATTCATAGAATCAACAGGATGTAGAAGGTTATCATTGGCAATAATGCGCGATTCAACAATCAATAAAAATTTTCATTTACTTCCTCTACACCCGGTTGGTATTAGAGCCTAAGCTTATATTCACCATGCCACCCGTAGAGAGCGGCGTGTGGGCGATTATGTTTATGGGCGTGAAGATCTGACAGAATGCTTGAGTAGCAATTGAAGCGATGAATCGAACAACTGGTGGAATAGGGGATGAACACTATGATAGATCGACTGACACTAAGGATGGGCGAGTTGTTGGCGAACCAAAATAGGGCAAATCCTAATCCTGGGAGGAACCCTAATTATGATTATCGGAGGAATCATTTCGCAGCAGAGACCGATGATGGAGATGACTTTGATGATGACTATGAGGAGGCACCTCATAGGCGTCGTCGACCATATGCAGTGGAGTATGATAGGAGACGTTGGGAGACTAGTATGAGTACTGAGATTCCTTAATTTTGTGGTACCCTCCAACCAAAAGAATTCATTAACTGGCTGGCCACGGTAGAAGAGATCCTGAAATTTAAGGGTGTACCTGAGGATAAACGAGTACCCTAGGTTTCTACCAGACTCATAGATAGAGCGATGGCTTGGTGGCAGCAACCCAGACAAGCGAGGGTTGGATTGGGAAAGTAAAAAATTACGAACTAGGAGAAGATGAAGAAACAGTTGCGGGCTACGTTCCCACCTTATAATTATCAACGCTTAATGTATTAGAGGTTACAGAATTTAAGGCAAGGAGGTTGTACAGTTGATGAATACATAACTAAATTCTATCAGCTGATTGCTCGAAACGAGGTGCATGAGACAGAAGATCATTTGGTTGCTCGATATATTCGGAGTTTACGAGAAAAAATTAAAGACACAGTCAACATTTTTAATCCGATGTCTGTTTCTGTGGTGCATCAGCGGGCTATGCACTAGTATCCTTTTCTATGGGAAAAAAAATACAAGGATGAGGTTTGGTGTGATGTAGTAGCTATGGATGTATGCCACCTCTTGTTGGGATGACCTTGGCAATTTGATAGAGAGGTGGTTACATAGCGCCTAGAAATTGGTCTATCTTCACACCTGGATTCCATCGACGTCATGATCCCATCTTCTTCCAAACATACATCAATATGTCTTTGAAATATAACAACATACACTCTCAAATCCTGTGTTTTAAAAACCATATAACCTTTTTTCATTACAAATAATGATAAATACATTATTCGTTTCATCTTACAAGAGTGACTTTTATTCGCCACCAAAGATATAGGTTATAAATCTTAGCTAAGAGTATCTAAGACTATAATCGTAGAGAGAGGGATAAGAAGATCACCACGTGATCATAGTGAATCGTAGTAACAGATGAGATATTAAACGATGAATGATTTATTGTACTACGAAGTAGTACTAAAGAAGAACTCAGATTGAGTTCTGAAGGATAGTATATGAATTAAAGAAAATTCGTATTAAGTTAAAAGAGATTTAGGAGTTGTAAAATTTCAATTGAGGACTCATGTGATAGCTGAGTTGTATGAACCTTTGTATGGGCAGAGGTTTGTGTTTGGTGTAACAACTGCTTAGCTTATTACAGTGATAATCATTGGAATTGGTCACGCTATCAATATGTATATGATGAGAAAGTGAATCTTTTCTCATGTATATACTTGATAGGTAGAGAAACGATAAGGTAGAGTGCGAGTTCTTGAAACTCATACTTATGGAATGCGTTCGTGACTCATAATGATATGGTATATTTTGAACTTCTCAAATGAATGGACGCTTATAGTGCATCTCGGATGGTTCTTAAACTTATATTATTGTGGAAAGTTCACGAACTCATAATGTGTGGTAAGTTGATGGACCGTGCTAAGGTAGAGGATGTTTAGGACCGAAAACAAGTTGTTTCAAAGAGGCTTAGTATTGAAGGTGCTAGTGAAGATTAAGTATTGTCGCAGTAAAGACAGACAATGAAGGAAGAAGGAGAATAGGATATTCAAGTCATCTAGCTATGCTAGATTTCAAGTTTATTGAACTCGTCTTGATAAGTACATTTTGAAAAAGGAAAGAATTGGTTTAACTTTTGGAACCAATAGATTTTTAAAGAGCTATTCTTGGTATGTCTATGCTAATTGTTTTGGCTAGAAGCGAAATTGATTTGAAATATCAAAATGAATTTTTAAATCATCGATTGCATTTGATACAAGGATGGTAAAAGGATGGAGTTATTAATGCAATTGAACACGGTGTTGGATGTGGTCTTAGGATCAACAACCCGCATTTATGGTATGATGTATAACGACGAAGTCACAAACTAACGAAGTCATCAACGCATCGTGAAAAGTACGGTATCATGTCATCGTAAAAGCGTTTTGATGTATTGCGAAAAGAATTTAAAGAAGTAGTCGATGTCAATTGAGTTGACTAGACTAATGTTTCACGTTGATATCCAATTTATTGTTATGGTACAAGCTTACTTGATTTAGCTAGACAAATGGTATGTCATGTTTAAAAGAAAATCAAGTTTTTCTTGAGAAGTTGTGCCAATCCAAATTATTTTGGTGCGTAATCTAATGATTAAGTTTGAGGTGAACACACCCTAAATGGGGTTATAAATGGGTTGATCGCCTACGTATGGAAGATGTAGTTTACCTTCTTGGTGATTAATCGCTAGTAAGAGTTCATGGTCAATTTGACCCCTCGTTAAAAGTATGAAATATTTTAAGGGGATTATATATTCCTCGTTGTTCATTCTACTTCATAATTCTTGATAAGTTGTGAAGGTGAGAGAATGTTTGAAAGATAGAAACTTGTTTGAAGAGAAGTTGAGAAGATGGGTAGGCTAAAATTTCGAGGACGAAATTACGTGAAGAAGAAGGGATTGAATGTGATGATTTGTATGGGTGTGGTTTTAAGAAATTCGAGGGCGAAATTTTATAAGAGGGAAGAGTGTAACGGACATTTTAAATTCGGATTTTCCGAAATTAAGTTTAAAGAATTAGTTATTAATAAAATTAATTTTTATTAATAATATTATGCTTATGTGTTTATTAATCGTTCTAGAACCTAGGATGATTATAAGTTGGGAGGATTTCGCTACGAAGCTAAACTAAGCGATTAAGAATTTTCAAGGCGAAAATGAAATTTTCCGAACAAAATATTTTCGAGGAAAAAGACGAAATAGGCAATTATTCACTCGGCGAAACCTAAGGGTTAGGGTTTGAATAACCTAAGCTCGCTCGAGAGTTCAATATGTCAAATGACATTCCGTCCAAAAGATTTGCCGATAATATGTCGTGAAAGTTAAAAGCCGATGATAAAAGTTTTCTCGAAAACTGCAGAAATCGAAACGAAATAAAATGACTAAAAAGTAATGCTGCATGTACTTTTTTGCTCATTTAACTACGTTAGGGTAAAAGCGTGAAGGAAAGCGTTTTAGCGTAAAAAGTGTTTTCGATTTTTCGAAATTGAAGAATACGTAAAAGTTAATCGGTAAAGGAAAGACAAAATATCCAAAAATATTTGGATTAGAGAATCGCAGATTTTTAAAGCGTCGGAGCGAAAAACTTAGAAAAGCGGAACCACGTAACTTAAAGGCTATGTAGACTTAAGGGCTAAGTTAACTTAACACTTAAGTAATGAATAGTATGGAGGTGTGAATAGTAAGGAGGTTAGGGTGAAATGACTATTTTGCCCTAGCTTTGGAAAATCTATAAATAGGAAGCTAGATTTTATTTAAATGAGATTTTGAAAAATCTACACTAGAGAGAGAGAGAGGATGGATGGAGAGGAGAAGAAAGAGCATGAGCATGAATGTTCGGATCAAAAATGTTAAAGTGAAATGGAAAAGCTAGCAAATCATTGGCTTTTGTCTATGGAAGAAAAATAAAGAGGAAAGGTATTAAAACCTAACTTATATGTTAGATTTTCTTTAAAGTTTTATATGTTTTAAAACATAACTTAATGAAGATAAGAAGTAGATGATGTTAGGAATGATTTCATATGGTTGAAATCATGAGAAATAATGAAAATAAGAATTTGAAGTTTAGTAAATAAATTTCTTAAGGAAGTATAAGATTCAGTAATGAATTAGAACAATCTGAGTGGATTATATCAATAAGTAGGTGTAATAAGTAAGGAATGATGATCTATAACATCAAATTCCAATAAAAAAGTGAAATCGTAATCAAAATATCGATTAAAATGAAGAGCGAGCGAAGAACACGCGAAGAACACGAAGAACGAAGAGCGTTGTTGATGGACAAATTTAAAACCATCGTAGGATATTTGTTGTTGATGGATAAGTTTAAAACCATCGTGTATAAGTTAGATGCATATTGCTTGGTTAGGAACGGTAGAAACGTTCATGAAGAACGGATTAAAACTTAGCTATAACGAAGTTATGGAAAAAATTTCATAAAAGACAAACGAGAATTAAAAAGTTAGTAAATGAACCCGAACATGTAGGTTTTCATAAGAATGTAAGAGAATATAGAAAACGTGAGTCGTGGACTCAAGAACAAACGAATTCCGAGTTCGGATGACCGAATTACGGACGAACAAACAAAGAGTGTTAAAAATGTAAAATAAACAAAGGGTGAAGATTAAGCAAATCGAATGGCACGTTAACGGATTCAGAACAAAGTTCTATCCGAGGGTATTGAAGTACATAAGATAAGGAAGAGAATGGCTTTAGAATGACATCGTTCCGAGTTATAATGAAGGAGTTGTGAGATCGGGAAGTAGCGTCTCAAAATGAAGTTAACACTTAGAAGAAATTATCAAGAATTATGGCTTGGCACGCTGCGGCTTGACGCCAACCATGCCTTGTGAGGTGTGAAATGCGCAGCACTGCAGAGTAGAGTCTGCATCGCAAACTCGTGCCATAGCATGAGAGATAGAAGGAGAGTGTAGCCAGCCGCCAGTAGGGAAAAAGCCAGAGAAGAGCTTTTAATGGCTCAACTCTTGGGGGAAACGTATGGGAAGATAAAGAACATAAGATTCGTCAAATGTAACACTTAATTTAGTGAATTAAACCTTTAATGAAGGTCGAACAAAAAAGGTTATGAGAGTAAAAGAGAAAAGAATGTAAACGCGGATTACGGAACCGGATATCAGGGGACCGTAGTTACGATAAACGAGCGTGGAGGATTGCTATGGTTGTGATTCCTTAAACGTTGAGCGACGAGGGTAATGAATAACATTTTGATGTTATGTCATGATAGTGAGAGATAAGTGTAAAGCGTATAGACGCTGCAAATGCAACGCTGTTGCGATAAATGAGTTGTCTTAGCATACAGCGAATGGTATGGCTTGGACATTAAGAATGACTACTGAACATGGGGTTCAAGTAATGGATAACGAAAGTAATAAGTAAGATATGAATGGTATTAAGAAATCCGTAATGAATGGTAATAAAATTAATGAAAGCCAAATGTGAGTCGGATAAGAACGTTAGAATAAAATGTATGCGTTAAAGACTTTAACCGACGTGAAGGTTGAGGGTACGCAAATATAAAATGGATAGAACCTACACCCCGTGTATGGTTTGACCGTAAGATGATGAAGATCAATGATTAAACCGTGAATGGTAAAGAAGTTGAATTAAAGATAATAACGTTTAACGTAACCAAGCCGAGTTAAGGATTAAAGGGAATGATCGCTCTAAGTATACAAAAGGTGTATGACTTAGGCGATAAAGAATGAATACTGAGGTGTGGCATTTAGTTGCCAGGAAGCCATAAGGAATGAGAAATTAACTTAACGAAGATTATATTTTAATAAGTTCAGATAAGTTACGATAAGTTTAAGTTGTAGTACAATCGCAACCTATGATGGTTGACATATGGGAGCTGGGCTAAGAAATCCCTTCAGAGAGCGAAGGTATATACAAAACTAGCAACCGATCTAACTTCTTCATGTTATGGAAGTGTAGGCAGAGGCGGGAACTTGTTTGTTGGTTGTTTATGGGAAACCACTCAGAGTACCATATGGACTATTAGCAGAGAAGCGATGTGTGCTGAGTCTTAGAGAAGTAATAAGAAGAAGATAAGATGAAAAACATCAAAGATGATGAACGTATAAGTAAGACATCTCCGTATGTCATGAAGCCGTAGAATGGTAGTGAAAGTGGTCACGTAAACTTAGGTTGCAAGAACGCGAACCCTAAGAAGTAAAGTTAAGTAAACTAATGCATAAGTCAAATATACATGACTAATTAATGTATATGTTGTTTTTTTCTTATGTGCTACATAGGAATTGAAATGAGATTTAACGTAAAATGTAGGTAGGCGTAAGGCAAGTTTCCTAACTTCATTCATATTTCAAATGAATGCTAGTTTCTTAAACTTCTCAAATGTTGAACTTGAGAAGTTCCGTCTATGAGCTAATGTGCGATATTTGTACAAGGTGGTAGAACGTATGAGGCCTTGAGCCACAATGTGAACACTTCGGTGTTTCTATGAAATGAAATATTCTGTGATTTAATTGTTCAATAAGAGAATGCTCTGTTTATACATGATCTATTATTGTTAAGTCTGTGCTAATGATTCTAGCCAGACAGAATGTGTATGAAAAAGGTAGAAGAATGAAAGTATTTTAAAATGAAAGTGAATATTGTTTTAAAATGATAGGAATCAAGATTATTCCTATTATTCAAGCGCTTCATAACCTTTGTTGGTTATTGAAGTCTTAAAAGAATGTTTAAATTCTTGAAGATGTTTGTTCATTGTGATGACTTCTTTGGGAAATTGAATGCTCACACTTGCTTTAAATGAAAAATATTTTCAAATGAACGATGTTAGAAGAACTTAAGGATCCGTAAAGATCGCATTAACAATTATCCGGATGAAGTGCCATTCGAGAATGTGGATGGCGAGAAGATTGAGTGAAGACTTGTAATATAGAAATATGAAATTGAACTATAGACTAGTTTAAGAAACTATTATGTATCCTTGGTGGCGGATAAAAGTCACTCTTAAGATGAAACGAATAAATGTATTTATCATTATATGTAATGAAAAAGGTTATATGGTTTTTAGAACCTAGGATTTGAGAGTGTATGTTGTTATATTTTAGTATATATTGATGTATGTTTGGAAGAAGATGGGATCGTGACGTACGGAATCTAGGTGTGAAGATAGACCGAATTTCGGGGCGTTACAGGTTCATAATGGTAAAATAAATACTGACAGCTTTGTTTTTGAGGGGGTAAAGATTTTGTTAGTGCTTGGCGAGGAAAATAAAGGCAGTGTGTAAGACCCCAACTTATTATAAATAAAATTCAATTTCTCTATTTATTATCTTGAAATAATAAGGTGATAATTTGATATAATACTTTGGTTATGGGTGAAATGTGAAAATTTTGCAAAATAAGCAAGTGGTTATAAAATATTCATTTTGTCAGGGAATATTCGTTTGGTCGTGAAATATTCTTGTTGCTAGGGAATATTCATACGACGGCGCAACCATTTGTGGGCCCCATAACAGAATAACTGTTAGATGAAGAAAACGACAAATTTGAGTTTTTATAAATAATGACGTAATTGTTACCATTAACACTGTTGGATTACCCGATGGTTAAAATATAGTAATACGCGTGATTGTACAGTAGCATACGGTATTGCACAGTATTGTTGAATTATTGATTCTTACGTAAGAAGGCACTACTCAATAATTATTACAGTAATTACTGTTCAATATTTTATCTTATTGGTCCAATAATAACTCCGTTGATATTTTATATTATTGTTGTTTCAATAATTGTCACGGCACAGTATTTCCCATTATCAAATCAATAATTTATATTATTTGAATAATATTATTAGATAACATTATTGGCAATGTCTAGAAAGTTCTGTCAAGGAGAGGTTTGGTCATCTAATTATGCACCAGTAAGGAGAAATCCTTATCGGAAAGCCCCCTCTTTCCTGGGAACAGCCTGGTTATCATTATTGTGATTCTATAATATTATTTGTGAATAATTAATTATTGATTTATATGATAAGAAAATATTTATTTTATGTGGATATATTTATTGTGGATATAAATGAAGGAATTTTGCATGAATTATTTGTTGAAATTTTGGCAATTATTTTTCTCCGATAAAACATGCATTCAAATATCACTACAAGAAAAAGCTTTATTTCCGACAGAATTATTGTCGACTAAACATATTTAGTCGATGTTAATATAAGACCGACTGAATATTTAGTCGATATTAATTCAGTTGTAATTAATGTATCCTCGATTGATATTAGTCGGATTTAAGATCTTCTCCTTGGCACGAGGGTTTCCCGCCAGCGCGAATATATAGTCGACAGAATATGTGTCATCCTTGACTGAATAATTTGTCGAGGTTATCCTAACGTCAATAGACACAACCCCGACGGAATTCCGTCGAAAATAAACCTAAAAAAACCCTTCGCCTTCCCTGCGCCCTCTCATTTTCATTTCCCTCTCTATTTCTACATTTCCCTCTCTATTTCATTCTCTAGCTGACACCTCTCTCTCTCTCTCTCTCATCCGTCAGACCCCTCTCCTGGGGTCCCCCCTCCCCTGGTGGGCATCCCCCACCACGACACCACCCCACCTGCCGGTGTACCCCCACCCCTCTCCCTGTCGGTCGTCGTCCCCCCCCCTTATGCGTCACGGTAGTCCGATACCCCACCCACCCACCCTCGTGTACCCCCACTCCCAAACCCCTTCCCGGTGCCCCCACCCCTCTCCCCAGGACCCCAGGCCCACCCGGCACTCACTTCTTGCCGGTCGCGACCCTGCTCTGGCCACGGTCCATGAGGCGCCTAGCAGACTTAGACTCTTCTTTCGTAATTTTCGGTATTTAGTATATATATATATATATATATGTTAGTAGTATGAAATTTAAGTATGAAATTTGTGTATGAATTTGGTATATATAATGTGATTAATTCTAAATTTATTTTATTTTTGGATTGATAATGTATAATGTATATATGAATTACATTTTTTTTGGTATTATAATGTATATATGAATTCATTTTTTGGTCATTTAGATTGCGAAATTGGTCTTTTAAACGACTTACATACATGTAAGCGATTAATTACGGTGTATATTTCTTTTATGTAATTTAGTGTAATTGGTCGTTTTTGATACATTATTGATTGGTTTTAATTATTTTATGTAATTTCGGTGTATATTTCTTGATTTCAATATTGTATGTTGTATGTTAATAATGATAAAGTAATTTTATGCTTGATATTTAAAATGAAATTTCCCACGGAATTTTGTTTGAATTCTTGAGATGCAAAATCTATTACTCTAATAACTATTTATTACTTAAATTTACTAATACTAAAATTCACTAATTAAGTAGCATTTACTTAATTAGTTTTAGACAAATAATTTATACTTCAAATATTAATTATTTTAATCAACTTAATTAAAAAATAAAATAAAATAAAAATTCACTATTTAATATACTAATATATAATTGAGAATAAAATAAAATAAAGTTTAATAAATGAAATAAATATAATTTAATATATAAATAGATTAAATTAAAAAAAAATTATTAACAAATAAATAAAACAATAAATTTCATTTAATTTAGTTTATTAAATAAAATAAATTTTAAAAATGAGATAATATAATATAATAAAAAAATAAATTAAATTAAAATAATTAATAAATTAAAATAACATAAAATAAAATAAAATAAAATAAAATAAAATTAAATTAAATTAAAATTAAAATTAAATTTAAATTTAATAATTAATAAATTTATATAAGGTAGTTTAATTTAATAAAAAAAATTTAAAAATTATATTATATAATACAAAATAAAATAAATTAAAATAAAACAAAATAATTAATAAAATAAAATAAATTAAAATAAAATAAAATAAATTATAATAAATTAAAATAATACATTAAATCAACTCAAAATAATAAACTAAGTAGCATTTGCTTAGTTGGGATGCAATTCAAAGAGACTGAATATATAAGAATGTTGTCGCGGAAATAAAATAATATACTTTGCAACTTAATTAGAAACCCGTTTGACAAGTAGGAGTGAATATCGAGCGATTAGTCTCTATAGATTCCAAATAACAATTCTATGAAACTAAGTAAAATTTACTTAGTTTATCATTAGCAAAATAAACTAAGTAGCATTTGCTTAGTTTGCCACAATTTTCAATAAACTCGATAATACTCTACCATCTACCTACATATATATGTACTCTTCCTTGTATGCAGGATTCGACGTAGCAGTTGCAGCTAATAGTACTCCAACCGGTTCCTCGACAACAATTAAAAAAAAGGGCCGTAGTTTCTGTTTGTGTCTTATACTCGAATAATAAAGTTAATTGAATTATTGAAGACATTCCTCATTGTTCCATCATAAGAGATGCCAACATACGGAAAGGGTTCCATTAAGTTGTTGAACAAAGTTATAGGTTAAGCAACCCTCTAAATGAAGCGACGATCACTTCTCTACTAGGAATGAAGCATTGCACGATATGGGTCGATCCATGACATAAGCGACTTCTCACACTCCAAATTCCTCGGATGGGTATTTGGGTGGTGAAAACTTCTATAACATGGATTGAACCCATATTCGACGATCATTCATTCGTAAAGAGAAGTGATCGTTCGTTCATCTAGAGGTTGCTCAACAGAACTTTGTTTAATAGCTTAATGGAACTCCTTCGGATGTTGTCATCATTATGGTGAAACGATGAAAATGTTCGCATGATAATTCAATTAACTTTATTAATAAGTATAGGACACAACGAGAACTACGACCCTTTTTTTCGATGCTACTGCCATGAGAACCAATTGGAGTACTATTAGCTGCAACTGCAACTAATATGAAACTTAGATTTGCAACTAATAAACTAAGTACGTAGCATTTGCTTAGTTTTCCACAATTTTCAATAAACTCAATGATACTCTCCCTTTGCTCTTCAATACACTCATAAAAATATATATATATAATATACTTTGAAACTTAGAAACCCGTTTGACATTCACTCAGTAGGAGTGAATGCCGAATAGTCCCCGATTTGGAATACATTCTTTAGATGTTATGTCTCTCACTTAGGTCGGTCTTAATTCACTGAGGTGCGTACGTGTTTATAATTTTTGAGGATTTTTCAAATTTGGTGTCTCTACATATGTTCTTGAGTGCATACTTAGACTAAGTTGTCTTGGTCTATTTCGTGTACTTGAAGACCATGGGGAGGTGATCTTTGAAATTTTCTTAAAATATTATAAACACGCACCTAATGAATGGCACTAATGAGGAGACGCATCGAGAGCAGGATAGAAACCTAACCCACAGTAGAGTGGAGATATATACTAGGTAAACTAAATACATGCATATATATTCTAATTGGGTATTTTCTTGATTAAAGATGTCGGTTGGCCAGGAGTTGGATGTCTTAGTAGGATACCAATTGATGGGAGGGATTAGTTGATACGTCTAGTGAAGGGTGTCAATTTTATGAACAAAGCAATAGAACATGTTGATGATCCGAGCGGAAAGATGAGATGCCCGTGTTCCAAGTGTAAGAACATGATATGGAAGGCTCGATGAAGTTAAATTTGACTTATATTCACGTGGGTTTGTGGATGGGTATTCGGTATGGATTCATCACGGGGAATCGGTGAGTTTAGAGAACGGACATATAATCTTGTAGACCACTCGGATCACGGGGATTATGCAAGTAGATAACTATGATGTCGATGCGGATGTTGGTTGATCGTATGGCCCTACCAATATTGACTGGCTGAAAAGCGAGCATCGTCAAGCGGTTTTCGACAAAAAGCTAAATGATTTATTGATTTGCTTTCTACAAGTTGCTATTTGAATCGGGTGTTCCATTGTATCCTGGAAATGACAAGCACACCAGGCTTTCTGCAGTTATGAAGCTTTTACATTTCAAGAATGAGCATAGCTGCGATGAGAGAGGATTCAATGATTTGCTTGATATTCTCAGCGAGTTCTTACCCAAGGATAATACGTTGCCCGTGAATTACTATGAGGTGAAGAAGATGGTTAAGGGGTTGAATCTCGGGTATGAGAAGATCGATGCTTGTGACGAGGATTGCATGTTATATTATGGGGAGGACAAAGATAAGGTGCGAGTGTGATATACGTAACTTGCCAAGGTACAAGATCACAAAGCGTGGAGGAAGGAGAAATATGTTCAAAGAAGATTTTCGGTATTTTCCTCTTCTGGCAGAGGTTGCGGTGGCTATTCATGTATGCTGCTGCTTGCTTTCGGCATATGAGTTGGCATAGAAACAAGGGATGTCGTGCACTGGTCGGTGACTCACCCATGTGAGATGGAGATGAATGGAAGAATTTTGATGCAATTTTCCATAATTTTTTAGAAGAAGTTAGGAATGTCGGGGCTTGGGATGGCTACTGAGATGGATTTTGTCCATTTAATAATTTTAGTCGACCTTATTTTGTTTGGCGATTGATTATGGTAGCTTATAATCTTCCACCGTCGATGTGCATGAGGGATCCGTATCTTTTCTTGACTTTACTTATCTTGGGGATAAGAGTCCTACAAAAGACATTAACGTGTACCTCGGTAGTTAGTCGATGAACTTAAGATCTTTGTGGGAAACAGGTGTTCAGACTTTTGATAAATTTGTCGAGGCAGAATTTTGTGATGAAGGCAGCCTTGTTGTGGACTATCACTGACTTTCCAACACTTGGGATGATTAGTGGTTGGTCGACTCATGGCAAGTTTTCATGTCCAGTCTGCATGGGGGATGTGCAAGACACTCAACTACGTCATGGCCGTAAAACTAGTTTCTTTGGGCCTTTCGTAGATTTTTGCACTTGAGCACAGTTATAGAAAGATGTCTACACAATTCAGCGAAGAAAGCAGAGAAGAAAGGGGTTGTTGGTCGCTTCCGAGGCGGCGACATATTAAATTTGGCTAAATGATCTAACATTTCCACCCACAGGAAGGAGCATGATACGTTGAGAGCTATAGGATATGGGAAAAGTCATAAGCTTGGACTCACTCGTTAATTTGGTTTGAGTTGCCATCTTTGGGTCACACTAGCACTTCGTCATTGTATAGATGTTATGCATCTGAGAAAAGAATGTATTTGAGAACTTGTTTTACACCGTACTAGATCTGAGTGGTAAAAACAAAAGACAATGATAAAGCACGTAAAGACTTGGAGGAAATGAATATCAGGCGACAATTGTGGCTCGACCTAACAACACAAAACCAAAAGCTCCATTTTGTCTTACCAAGCAACAGGTTGAAAACATTTGCAAGTGGCTTAGCGCATTGAAGCTCCCAGATGGATATGCTTCTAACATATCTCGTTGTACTAAGGTTGAAGCGGTTGAAAATTACGGCTTCAAAAGTCATGGTATCGTGTATTCATGCGAAGTTGATGCCAATTGCATTTCGTGAGATGTTACCGAGAATATTAATGATACTTTTATCGCACTTTCAAATTTCTTTCGGGATATTTGCTCGGTTGTTATAAGGTATAGTGATGTGGGCGAGATGGAGAAAAACATAGTGTTGACAATGTGCAAGCTCGAAATGATTTTACCATCGGGGTTCTTTTGTGACATGGAGCATTTGCCTATTCATCTACCATATGAACTTAAGCTTGGAGGGCCAGGTGTAATATCGATGGATGTATCCATTTGAGAGGTAATATCACATATATTGTGCAATATTCGTCATCTTTATATTTAACTTATCGGGTAATATATATATATACTTTTTCATGTGACGGTATATGTCGTCGATTAAAGTAGAAAGTTAAAAACAAAGCGTAGAGGGTTATTCTTTGAGCATTTATATGGAGGAAGAGCTTGTCAACTTTTGCTCGTTGTACTTTGATGATGTAGTCGCAACGAAGCATAACCGTCTAAGTTAGAATGAGGTCGGGATCCAAATGCAGTCGTGTGATGATGATGAGTTGGTTGTATTCACTTATCCGACTAAACCATTTGGACATGAGATGAAGACTTACCTAGCAGATAAAGATTTAAAGATTGTCTCTACATACATGCTTCTAAATATGCCAGAAGTATCGTCGTACATCAAGTATATATTATTACAAGTTAAAAATGATTTATCTATCCTTAATCAAAAATTAATTAATTGCCATATTATTATCATGATTCATTGAATTGGAAGCGCATGCTTCTAACTTTGGGGTCGACGAGAATCACGAGATGGAAGCATTCACAAATGCAAATTTTCACAGTGGTTTAAGAGAAGGGTGAAGAAGAAGAAAGCGTATGATCATTTTAGAGATGTCATTTTAGGCCGTGCAAACTTGTTAGTTCATTTCGAGGTTGTATCGTGAATGGGTATAGATTGAGGTTGATGACTTGAATGAATTGACATCGATCGACTCCGGCATTGTCGTGTTGGGAAGTTGTTATGGAGATTCTGAATCCAATTACTATGGAAGATTAAAGGAAGTGGTTGTGCTCAATTATCCAGGGGCTAAAGAGGTCATTACATTTAAGTGTTGCTGGTTTGATACTGCAAAGGGTGTTAAAGTTGATCGTAATAGAATCGTAACAGTAGATATAAAATCTATTTTACAGTCTGATGATGTATTTGTGTTAGCCAGCCAAGCAACTCAAGTGTACTACTCCCCTAATGTCGTTCATAGTAGAACCCCCTGGTATACAGTTGTGACAACAAAGATTCGGCCATTTGATGGTACTAATTTGTCTGGAACGGATGACCCGTTGCAAGAACAAGTTAGCAATCCCAGCCACGTTGTGGTATATAATGACGATGTGCTGGGTGATGATGTCGTTGACGTACTCGATGTTGACGAAGTGGAGGAAGATGTGGTTGTTGTTAGTCCGTATGTGATGGTAGAAGATGATATTGAGGAAGAAATTGATCTGAGAAGAGGAAGAGACAAAATTAGAGGATGAAAATGATTTTGACTTTGACGGGTTTGACGACGTACTACTTCTTCACTAATTGGTGTTTTGTAAATACTATACAACTAAAATCAATCATTATATATATATATTTCCCACACATAGGATGGCCATTTGACCTTTCATCGTATCTATGTCTATTATTTCAGTAGTACAGCTATATATGCCTCGACATAGCGGTGGAGGAGGGTGGTGGTGGTGTGCGGCGCTCGGATCGGGTGGTGGCTCGAGGAGGGTCGTCTTGAGATCTTTAGTGAGTTGATTTCTTTTTTGGCTCAGTAACATTATTTTCATAACTATATTATTCATTCATTTACTATTTTTGGACAATGTCATAACTATATATATTAACATACAGATGCTAGACGTCGGCGTTCGCGAGGGCCTAACCTCGGTCGATTAGGTAAATCCACCGGCGATGCGACACGATTCTAGTTGATGTCATTACAAATCTGTATGAGTTTTGACTATAATATATCACTTATGTTCAATTAGAATGATATTATCATGTGATTAATAAATTAAAATGTTCTTAATAAATTTTGTATTCTAGTATTATGGATCTTGTCGCGCATTAAGGCAATCAGTACCGCCCATCATCTGGCTGGCGCATCTCTCCTCTTGGTTGCATGCGATTTAGTCGATCTGTGCTACGATCTTTGGCTTCATGGTAGCGGTGTTGCGGGAGTTTCACGTAAGTCGACTTACATATATTAAATCAAGGTCCATGCATGTTATTTACATATTGTTCAAATAATAAATTATCGTATGTTATATACTGTTTGATAGAGATACTACTGAGATCTGAGGTAAGCATCACTAAAGGCGGATGGTGGCGCAGATTATCATTGCCCACATCTCGAAGAATTTCTTGCATTTGGTTATACGAGATGCGTGACGGAGAGGCGTCCGGGCGATAGAAGAAAGCGTCCGGGACTACTTTTGCGAGATCATCGGTACGCGGTAGTGATCGGATCACGGCATGGGGCATGATATATGCGTCTTTGGGATGATCTTTGCGTTCAAGACCAAGTCGGAGCGAGATGAAGAAGAATCGCTGACAAAAGTTGCGAGTTGTACATCTACGGCTCATGATCGTTTTAGGAGGTTAAGTCGGTATGTATTTCTCTTTAGTTTAGTTTAATCTTATATTGCAACTATAGTAAATTAAGGTGATCTTATTTAATGTATATGATCTAGGCCATGCGGAGTAGCTTGGGCCGACCTCCTACTATGATCGAGTTCTGGGATAGAGTCCATACGTCGAAGGGCTCTACTTCGGGGTCGACGATATCTCCAGCAGCACTAGCTATACGGGTAATACATTTACTATAATAGATATTATTTAGGATAATATTACATAATTTATATGATGATACCAAGATAACTCACTTGTATATCAAATTACAGGAGCGGTTTGAGAAGCTCATGACCCGGTAATATAGCGAGTTGCGAGAGCTCTAGAGGGCGATCTTTGAGACGTTAGATTCACCGTCCCTCAGCTTTAGAGATTAGTTTATCTCGGGACGAGGAGAGCGACTCTTTGGCTCGGCGTCTCGGGATACTCCCACTTACTGACCGGTGTCGAGTCTTTGGGGTTATCGAGGATACCTTTATACACTTTGCCGGGAGGTATAATATTTGTGTTTATTTCGTGTTTATGAATAAAGTAAACTTGTAATATTATTCATGTTATATTTATTTTTGTAGGCTCTAGCCAGCGTCTGCGTTTGAGAGCCCCCGTGGGAGCATCACATACGGGCGCTGGCTTAGATGATGCTTTATTCCAGCGTGTTATGGCTATGGTGTTGGAGAGGTTTGAGACCGATCCGTTGTTCCATCGTCAGGACCACCTTGTAGTTCTCGCCTCCATCGACTTCTTGCGAGACGTTGCTGTTGGTGCCCCGCGTGAAAATGCGGGTATCCCTCCGGAGTAGTGGGTTGCGATATGCGACTAGATTGTTCGGATGGTGGTTACCTTAGTCGAGGACGCGTTTGGGCCGATGTTGAGTCATCGCTCGACTGCTCAGGTACATTTCATTTTAAATACAAATATATATTCTGCATGTTATTTAATTTACATTTAGTTATCTTTTAACTGAATCATATATATGGACTAATGAGTTACATTATATTGTATCAACGAGGGTGTGGTGGATTTGTGAGGCGGGATGACACAATTTTATACTCAGGAGGCGGCGTCGGCCTTGCTTAGATGATCCTTCTCACTCCGGGGGCTCTACTAGATTGACTTAGTTTACATTCTTTTGTAGTTTAAATTCTTTTGTATTAATTTTACATTACTTTTGACGTACATATTGTTGTTTAAAGTACCTTATCATTAATTACTTTGGTTTTGTTGCGGTTTGACACTTAGCTTAATTTAGCTTAATGGGATGTTTGTTATAGTTAGTTTAGATTAATGGGATATTTTGTAATTTACCTTAGTTTTATTTACTTTGATTAATGCGGTTTTACATTTCATTACTTTGGTTTGTTGCGGTTATGCTAGTAGTAATGGGATGTTTTTGACATTTAGCTTTATTTAGCTTGTGTATGTGATGTTAGGAAAATAGGTACAGGTACAAGATGTGGGCTAAATCCCTGGATATTGCAAAAACAAAAAAATATATTTAAAAAAAAAAGTATCCTCGATGGAATAATGGTATTCTCGACGGATTACCATCGAGGTTATGGTTCTTCCCATTTTCGGTATATTTCCACGTGACATACATAGCCTCGTAATCGATTTAACAATTATAGAGTCGACGGAATTCCGTCGCATGTAAGTTGATTTTCAATTTTTGTCAGGTTGCCACGTGGCATGATTAACATTTACCGAATATCCTCGACAAACACATTTCAGTCAGGGATATATTATCTCCGACTGAATGTTCAGTCGACAATAGTTCCGTCGACGTTAAGTATTCCCGACCGAAGAATCAACGGACTTATTTTTCGACGTGCTTATATCGCATCGAATTCCGGCCAAGAATATTCCAAATCCCAAATTTTTATGAATAAAGATTTAAATTTCTCAAAATATTTTTTTGAATATTATGGTGTGAATTTGAGATAATGTTATAGTTGTGGGTAGTATTTATAAATTTTGCAAAGTATGCGAGTTGTTATATAATATTCGATTGGTGGGGAATATTCGTTTTAACGGGGAATATTAAATGCGATGACACAATCATTGGTGGACCCCCTAGCGGAATTATTGTCGGATTGAGAAAAGCGACAAAAATATTTTTATGAAAATAACGGCGGAAGTTTTCACAGATTTATCTTGTTGAACTACTCGGTAGTAAAAATACGATGTCTGGCGTGGTTGCGTAGTAGCACGGTATTGATTATTGATGCTTACGTGAGAAGTCACTCGGTTTTGTTCAATTATTGCTTGATAATTGTTGCATAGTATCTCACGTTATTTGATTGATTATTGTCGATATTTTATATATTATTAAATCAATAATTGAGATAGCGAGTTATTAATATTATTATTTGCAATATTAGCGATGTCTAGAAGTTACTACGCCGAGAGGTTTGGTCACCTAATTGCGGCATGATAGGAGAAATCCTTATTGGAAAAGCCCCCTCTTTCACAGGAGCGACACAGTCGATTAATAGTGTGAATTATAATAATGATGATGAAGTTTTGTTTTATTAGTATTATTAATGTAATAAAACAGAAAAACTTTTATATAAAAGCAGAATACTTTTATAAAGTTATTCGTTTTATTAGACTATAAATAGAATATATTATATTTTATTATGCATAGTGTTTTGCATAGTAAAATCTTTTTATATAAAAGCAGAATACTTTTATAAAGTTATTTGTTTTATTAAATCTTTTTAATAATTAGAATATATTATATTTTATTATATAGTGTTTTTATATAATTTGCATAGTGCGTAGTGTTTGTATAGTAAAATCTTTTATATATAAATAGAATACTTTTATAAAGTTATTCGTTTTATTAGATTATAAATAGAATATATTATATTTTATTTAAAAGATTTTGTTTTATTAGAATATTTTATAGTAAACCAATGGATAGTCAGTTTAAAAAGTAAATCAATCTGGATAGTTAGGAATTAGTTCTTATTAGGTCCATTCTCCTATAAATAGAAGCTCATTCCTTCATTATTTCTTACGAATTCTTTGAAACTCTAGAGAGAGAAACTATATAGAGAAAGAAGAAAAGTATTCTTTAGAGTTTCTACTTCTATATCGGTTTGTTCTAAGGTAAGGGATATTATTTTTTGTACTTAATGAAAGGTATTATTTCTTTTGTATTCATGAAGAGAACTTACATTATTCCATTCTTTATTATTTTATTGGAATAACATGTATCTGTGATTACTACCTATACTTGGTGAAATTCTTACATTATTCCATTCTTTATTATTATGTTGGAATAACTTTTATATGAAATACTGCATCTTGGTGAAATTCTTACATTATTATTCCATTCTTTATTTCTTATTATGTTGGAAATAACACATACATTCTTTATTATTATGTTGAACATGGTAAATTACTTGGTGTTATTCCATTCTTTATTATTACATTGGAACATCACTTTGTACATGAATCATTTGATTTATTTCATTATTTATTATTACATTGGAACATCATATGGTGATGTTCCATTCTTTTTGCGCACACGTGATTTTACATTATTTATTCCGTTTATTATTTTGGATTATTATGTTGCAATTTACTTTGACTTTGGTTTAATTATTTATTATTCATTGGCATCGTATGCGTTTGCGTTCTTGCGTGACTGATTTTCATTTATTTATTACATTTGAAATACTTTTATGCATGCGATTATATCGTATGCTGGTGATTTCTTTTGTTATTCCATTCTTTATTATACTCGGTTGGTTAAAGTTTTGACTTCTATACTCCATGAAATTAGTGGAATATCCTTGATATTTGCGCTTCATCGATATCTTTTCATGGAAATATTCTTACGAGCATTCTTGAATTTTACTCTACAAAAAGTATCATGTTGACAATTTGGGCGTTATTAGTTCTGGATAAATTAATTCTTGAACTTGTTTTATTGAATTCTTATATCATTGTCATCATCCTCATGTTTTATATTATGTTGAAAGTCATATATGTGGCTGTTGTAGTGCATAGATGGACTTGGTATGATTATGACCGAGGATTATTCGGTATAATCATGGTAGTAATGTTACAAATGATGTGGAAAAAGTCCTCATTGGCCGTAGTGCATTGATGGGCCGAGTTTTTTTGGTATGATTATGGCTATGGATTCTCTTGACCCGAGGGTGCGAAGATGAATTGTTTTATGGCATGATCGTGACCATTGATGAATACACGAATATCCTTGGCCGTAGTGCATGGATAATTTGTGGTCGTGATCTTAATGAATATCCTTTGGTAGTAGTGCTTGGATGGATGATGTGGATTATTTATTAATTTGAGTCTCGGTGATAAAATGATGAAAAACCTTTTAAATCATAAAAGATAGTAGATTTTATTCTCTACTTGACTCTTTTAATGGATTGCTTGTTCATTTGTGAGTTAAACTTGATGTCTATTTGTATTTTATCGGTTTAACATTGTTGAAGACTAATGATAATTTATTTTTGCATTATCTTAGTCATAATATTTCTTCTTGGGCTAGTTGAGCTCACCCTTTCCTTCCTTTATTCTCTTGAGGAAATGAGAATATGGTTGGGACGAGTCGGGAGAGCGGATTGATGAGTCGAGATGATAGCATTAGTAGTCCTCACTTTATTACATTAAATAGTGTGATAATAAATGTAATGATGAATTTGAGTTTGTATAATGAGGACTCCATTGAGAGTGGATATTATGCAGAAGGCAATATTCTTATTTAAACTCTCGATTTATGTTTTTGTCGTATTTTTTACGACAGTTGTATAATTAAGTTGTATTTGATTTATGTACCATGTATTTGGCGACTCGAGATGGGTGATGTATATACTATTTTGGGGGCGTCGCGGTTAGTATCAAAGCTTAGGGATATGATCACCTGGTGAGATGTGAGACAAGAACTAGGAGGAGAGAGGGGAATTCCTTCGCTAGTATGACCTACCTAAGTTTATTTGGTATTTAATTGGTCGGTCGGAGTATAGGGATAATATGTGATTTGTTAATTAACCCTTGTTTTGTGGCGGTATTTGAAAATGGCATCTGAAAATGTTGAGGTAGCAATGGAGCACATGAGACCAGTTGAGTCGCATTGATCGATAGCGAGGCGAATAATGTGCGGGAAGGCGATAATCCTCCTATGTAAACAACAACACCGATCAAATGATGAGCGATGGGATACGTTTAGGAGCTTTTAGAATTCATCTGACACAAAGAGAGAGAGACTCTATTCATAATGCGGTGGAAACAATGGCAACCCACGGTTGGTCACGCATAAGCGATTCAAGATTTGGGACCACAGGAGTTTTTGGAAAGCGAGACCACTTAAAGGCGGAGGCGTGGATTAAGCGAGATCACAAGATATTTGATGTCTTGGAATGCTCAGAAGAGCAAAAAGTTCCATTCGCCACCTTTATATTGCGTGAAAAGCGAGATCATTGGTGGGAATCGTAAAAGCGTACCCGACTGGCCTTTTCAAGATGTCTTGGGAGAAATTTCAAGAATTGTTCAGCGACAAGTACTTTCACGAAAGTATTCGTCACATGAAGGAGGTGGAATTTATCAATTTGGAGCAAAACAATATGGTGAGTGTCGCGATGCGAGGCTAAGTTTGCGGAATTATCGGTTTGCATCCCATTTGGTCGATAATGAGGGAGCGAATGGCCTTGAATGTTTCTGCGAGGTTTGAAACCCGATATCGTCGATACCTCATTTCTCACAAACTTTGTTTATATTAGGATGTTGTGAATAGGGCTCGATTATTGGGTAGCGATAATGAGTCAGCCTGACAAAAGGCGACAACCAACAACACGATAATAATTATGCGGTGGCAGCGACCATCGAACAATGATAACCATCGTGGGGAAATTATCATGCCGAGAATGGTAACCACTTGGTGGTAATCATGGCGAGATAATAGAAGTGGAAATTTCAAGAGAAGAAGGTTCAATAATGATGGAAAAAGCAACGACATCATGCACACCGTTTCAAAGGAAGAAGAACGACCACCGGTCGTATGTTTCAAATCTTGGACGGGAGGACACATCCGTCAAGCTATCTGTGACAATCAAAGCGTGTTTCAATTATGGAAAGAAGGTCACCTAGCTCGATTTTTTGTCGTGTAGTGAAGTCGAGTCCAATTTGGGATGGTGATGCAAAGGATGTCCCGAGACAAGTCGAAAGCCGGTAGTTTAAGTGAGAGTGTTTGTCGAGGAACGACGAGCGAAGTTATCACGGGTAAGTTAATCATAAGCGCTTCTGAAGTCTATACCTTATTTGATACGGTTCTACCCACTCTTGTATTTCACCTAGTTGTGTTCAATGTTTGAACTTGGCTATTGAGAAATTAGACTTTGACTTATCTGTTAAAACTCTGTTAGGAGAAACCTTCGTTACATCCATTATTTATAAATCTTGTTTGATTCAAATCGACACTTTCACGTTACCTGTCGATCTTATCTCTTTGAAAATACTTGCCTTTGATGTGATTTTTGGAATCGATTGGTTAACTACTCATCATGCTTTTTCGTAAGGTTGTTAGCTTTTATATTTCTAACCAACTTTGTTATGCGAATTCAAGCAACAAACCACTAAAGTCGATCTTTGTTATATCAAGCCATAAGTAAAGAGCCTAGATCCTTTCGTTGTTGACTTCCTTGTGTGGAATGACTGCCGAAAGCGGACTATCCGTAGGGGCGTCGTGAATAACGGTGGCAAGTTGATAGAGTATCGATGTGACGTGTTATCAAGTCTTGGATGAGGTCACGATTTTGAATGATATTTCTATCGTTAATAAATTTCTTGGCGTATTTACGAAGACTTCTTGGCCTACCCAGGCGTGAAATCGAATTTTGTCTTGACCCCGATACAAAACCCATTTCTAAAACCCTTAAATATTTCTTCAACTAAAATGAGCGTAACATCGCTAAAAAGCGTTGACTCATTTGTTGAAGATTACGATCGTACCATTGATACCATCGTGGAAAAGCGAGCGTGGTAGGGTGGCGCGTTGAGTAGAAGATCGTATATCGTTTATGAGTGTGAATATCACGAACCTACGTGAAGATAACTTGAATATCTGAGTAGAATCGACTTTAATCGATAAAGTTAAAAGCCGATTCAAACTAACGATACACGAAGGTGATGAATGTGAAAAAAGAAGGAAAAGAAGGAGGCGTTATTCTAGAAGCGAGAATTGATGAAGAGAGGAAATGTCGACCCTCGATTTAATTGGTCCATTTGAAATCCTCGATTAAGTAGGAGCGTGGCTTATAGACTCGTTTTACCGCCAAGTATGTCGGCGTGTTCATAACGTTTTTTTAACGTATCGATGTTACGTAAATATGTGGATGACCGAACCACATTATTGATTTAGAGCCGAGGACGAGATAGCGGATAATTTAACATATGAAGATGTACTGTTAAAATCTTGGATAAGAAGGATCATATTCGACACTCAAAGGTTATACCTCGAGAGTTAGAATCTAACGAGGTATCCTCATACATTCGGCATACCGAAGTGCGATACGTAAATTTTGAGGTGAAATTTCATAAGGAGGGAGATTGTAAAATCCCAAATTTTATGAATAAAGATTTAAATTTCTCAAAAATATTTTTTGAATATTATGGTGTGAATTTGAGATAATGTTATAGTTGTGGGTAGTATTTATAAATTTTGCAAAGTATGCGAGTTGTTATATAATATTCGATTGGTGGGGAATATTCGTTTTAACGAGGGAATATTAAATGCTGACGGCACACAATCATTAGTGGACCCCTAATGGAATTATTGTCGGATTGAGAAAAGCGACAAAAATATTTTTATGAAAATAATGGCGGAAGTTTTCTAGTTAATCTTGTTGAACTACTCGGTAGTAAAAAATGCGATGTCTGGCGTGGTTGCATAGTAGCTACGGTATTGATTATTGATGCTTACGTGAGAAGTCACTCGGTTTTGTTCAATTATTGCTTGATAATTGTTGCATAGTATCTCACGTTATTTGATTCAATTATTGTCGATATTTTATATATTATTAAATCAATAATTGAGATGATGAGTTATTAATATTATTATTTGCAATATTAACGATGTACAGAGTTTACGCGAGGAGAGGTTTGGTCACCTAATTGCGGCGATGATAGGGAGAAATCCTTATTGGAAAGCCCCTTCTTTCACAGGAGCGACTTGTGTCGATTAATAGTGTGAATTATAATAATGATGATGAAGTTTTGTTTTATTAGTATTATTAATGTAATAAAGCAGAAAAAGCTTTTATATAAAGCAGAATACTTTTATAAAGTTATTCATTTTATTAGACTATAAATAGAATATATTATATTATTATTATGCGTAGTATTTTGCATAGTAAAAATCTTTTATATAAATCTTTTATATAAGAATACTTTTATAAAGTTATTTGTTTTATTAGATAATAATTAGAATATATTATATTTTATTATGCATAGTATTTTATAGTGCTGCATAGTGTTTTGCATAGTAAAATCTTTTTATATAAAAGCAGAATACTTTTATAAAGTTATTCGTTTTATTAGATTATAAATAGAATATATTATATTTTATTTAAAAGATTTTGTTTTATTAGAATATTTTATAGTAAACCAAATCTGATAAGATAGTCAGTTTAAAAAAGTAAATCAATATGGATAGTTAGGGAATTAATTCTATTAGGTCCATTCTCTATAAATAGAAGCTCATTCCTTCATTATTTCTTACGAATTCCTTTGAAACTCTAGAGAGAAACTATAGAGAGAAAGAAGAAAAAGTATCTTGCTACTTTCTTACTCTATATCAGGTTTTTTCTAAGGTAAGGGATATTATTTCTTCTTACTAAGGTAAAGGGTATTATTTCTTTTGTATTCATGAAGAGAACTTACATTATTCCATTCTTTATTATTACATTGGAATAACTTTATATTTGTTGGAATGGACTACCTATACTTACTTGGTGAAATTCTTACATTATTCCATTCTTTATTATTATGTTGGAATAACTTTTGTCTATACATCCTCTGCATACATGGTGAAATTCTTACATTATTCCATTCTTTATTATTATGTTGGAATAATTGGAACATATCGTATACATGGTGAAATTCTTACATTATTTCATTCTTTATTATTACTGTTGGAACATATATACATGCGTTTGATTGCGTGACTGATTCCGATTATTTATTATACATTTATTATTACGTGAATTGGAATATGGCATATACTGTCATTTGGAAATATCACATCGTGTGAATGATTTTACTTATTATTATTTATTATTACATTTGGAATATCATATACATGCGTTTACATGACTGATTGATTATTTATTATTACATTGGAATAACACATGCATGCGATGATATCGCGCGTACTGGTGATTTCTTTTGTTATTCCATTCTTTATTATACTCGGTTGGTTAAAGTTTTGACTTCTATACTCCATGAAATTAGTGGAATATCCTTGATATTTGCGCTTCATCGATATCTTTTCATGGAAATATTCTTACGAGCATTCTTGAATTTTACTCTACAAAAAGTATCGTGTTGACAATTTGGGCGTTATTAGTTCTGGATAAATTAATTCTTGAACTTGTTTTATTGAATTCTTATATCATTGTCATCATCCTCATGTTTATATTATGTTGAAAGTCATATGTGGCTGTGGTGCATAGATGGACTTGGTATGATTATGACCGAGGATTATTCGGTATAATCATGGTAGTAATATTACAAAATGATGTGAAAAAAGTCCTCGTTGGCCGTAGTGCATTGATGGACAATTTTTGGTATGATTATGGCTATGGATTCTCTTGACCCGAGGTGCAAAGATGAATTATTTTATGGCATGATCGTGACCATTGATGAATAACACGAATATCCTTGGCGCGTAGTGCATGGATAATTTGTGGTCGTGATCTTAATGAATATCCTTGGTAGTAGTGCGGGGATGATGTGGATTATTTATTAATTTGAGTCTCGTGATAAAAATGATGAAAAACCTTTTAAATCATAAAAGATAGTAGATTTTATTCTCTACTTGACTCTTTTAATGGATTGCTTGTTATTTACTTGAGTTAAACTTGATGTTTATTATATTTTATCGGTTTAACATTGTTGAAGACTAATGATAATTTATTACGCATTATCTTAGTCGTAATATTTCTTCTTGGGCTAGTTGAGCTCACCCCTTTCCTTTCATTGTTCTCTTGAGGAAATGAGAATATAATTTGGGACGAGTCGGGGAGCGGATTGTGGTCCGGATGATAGCATTAGTAGTCCTCACTATTACATTAAATAGTGTGATAATAAATGTAAGGACTGAATTTGAGTTTTATAGTGTCATGAGGACTCCATTGAGAGTGGATGAAAGGCAATATTCTTGTTTAAACTCTCGATTTATGTTTTGTAAGTATTTTACGACGGTTGTATAATTAAGTTGTATTTGATTTATGTACCATGTATTTGGCGACTCAAGATGGGTGATGTATACCAATTTCTCGAATGGGTGATGTATACCTATTTTGAGGCGTCACCTGATCTTACTTTGTTGACTTTTGCTTTTGAGTTTGAGGAGGTGGTGCAAGAGACAAAAATAGTGTATGCCTTAATTGGGAGGATGGTTGACAAGGAGGTAGAGGTTCACGATGTAGTCAAACCACTTCTAGATGAGTTCAGTGATGTATTTCTAGAGGAATTGCCTGAAGGATTACCCCCGATGCGTGATATACAACATCAGATTGATCTGGAGCCTGGGGCAGCCTTACCCAATCGTCCTCATTATAGGATGAGTCCCAGAGAGCATGAAAAATTAAGGAACCAGGTGGAAGAGTTACTAGCCAAGGGGTACATTCAAGAGATTTTAAGTCCTTGTGCGGTACCAGCCCTTCTGACTCCAAAGAAAGATGGTACTTAGTGGATGTGTATCGACAGTAGAGCCATCAACAAAATAACGGTCAGGTATCATTTTTCTATTCTGAGATTGGATGACCTGCTATATCAGCTTAGTGGGGCTACTGTTTTTACTAAATTAGATTTGAAGAGTGGGTACCATCAACTCCGAATTGGTGATGATGAATGGAAGACAACTTTTAAGATGAGGAAGGATTATGCAGTGGATGATCATATCGTTTGGATTGTCAATGAACCTAGCACCTTTATCACGAGTTATGAATCAGGTTTTGAGGCCTTTCATTGGTAAGTGTGTTGTCATGTATTTTGATGACATTCTAATATCGATGTTAACGTGCGAGCATCTTAGTTAGTTCATGAAAAAAGTTCTTGGTCTTTGCGTAGGGAGAAATTGTATGCTATAGTTAAAAAGTGTGTATTTCGACACCTAGGGTGTTGTTTCTTGGTTACATTATATGCGATGTGGGAATTTGCGGTAGATGAGTCCAAAGTAGAGATCGTAAAAGATTGGCAAGACCTAGTACCATTACTGAAGTGAGGAGCTTCCATGGGTTGACCTCCTTTTATCGGCGTTTTATTCCTTATTTTAGCAGCATTATAGCTCCTATTACTGATTGCATGAAGCAGGATGGGAAGTTTTCTTGGACATATGAAGCAGAAGAGGCATTTGAGCTGATTAAAGTCCGTGTTACCACAACTCTATTCTAATATTACCAGATTTCCATTAACCTTGTGAGTTGTATTTTGATGCTTCCAAGGTGGGAATGGGGGAAACATTTTGAGTCAAAACAGCAAACTAGTGGTTTATTTTAGTGAGAAATTGTCGGGTGCCAAGTTGCATTATAACACTTATGATGTTGAATTTTATGATGTGGTTCAGGCTATCAAGCATTGGCGCCATTATTTGTTTCAGCGGGAGTTTATCTTGTATACAGATTATGAGGCTCTAAAACATTTGCACTGTCAAGATAAAGTTTCTACTAGACATACGAGCTCGGTTGCTTACCTTCAAAGGTTCACTTTCGTGGTGAAACATAAGTCAGGAGTTACCAATAGAGTGGTTGATGCCTTGAGCAGGCAAAAGAGGTTGATAACTCGACTTTACGTGGAGGTACTGGTTTTGATTCATTTCTTTGAATTAGGCTGATCCATATTTTTCTAGTATTTTGGCAAAGGTTTGGGCGAGGAGAGGACAAATTTCCATTTGTGTGATGGATATTTGTTTAAAAGAAATCAACTATGTGCTCCAGATTTTAGTTTCTGAGTTGAAGATCCTTAATGAGATGTATGGCAAGGGACATGTAGAGGCGAGGACAGGACCTTGTAGTTAGTGCGGTTTAACTACTTCTGGTCTACTATTCCGAAGGAGGTTGAAAAATTGGTGCAACGTTGTCGGGTTTGTCAAGTCGTTAAGGTAACAATAACTAATGCAGACTTATATATGCCTTTACCAGTTCCATCACAACCATGGGTAGACATCAGAATTGATTTTGTGCTTGGATTACTGGCATTACGTGAGGTAATGATTCTATTTATGTGGTAGTTGATCATTTTTCCAAGATGGCGCACTTTATTCCATGTAAGAAGATAGTAGATTCTGTTCGTGTTTCTCAATAATCCTTTAGAGAGATTTATAGATTGTATGGCTTGCTAGTGTTTAATTTGTTTGACCGTGATACTCGATTTCTTAGCCATTTTGGCATAGTTTGTGGAAGATGGTGAACACACAGCTGAATTTTAGTAGTGCCTACCACCCACAGATGAATGGGCAGACTGAAGTGGTGAATTGGTCTTTAGGAAATTTGTTGAGGTGTTTGGTTGGAGAACATGTGAAGAGTTGGGATCTGAAGTTATGTCAGGCAGAGTTTACCCATAATTATGTAGTTAACAGAAGTAATGACTTTAGTCCTTTTATCGTAGTGTACTCTGTTACTCTGAGGGACCACTTGATTTCTTTGCCATTACCAAAGAAAAAATGAGTTCATGGGATGGTAGAAACCTTAGTGATAGTTTTGCAAGAAGTTCATAGGATCATCCATGATAATCACTTTCTGTCATGAAGCAAGTATAAGCAAGCTCACGATAGGAAGCTTGGCGTCGTATGGAGTTGAAGTGCGTTATTATGTGTGGGTTGTTCTTACTAAGGATAGATTTTACTGCGGTGACTATAATAAGTTATCCGCCAAGAAGATTGGGCTGTGGAAATCATTGAGAAGATCAATCCTAATGCATGTATAAACATGACTAACTGAGTCATATTCATCTGATGGATGTGTTAAAGCATTTGATTCCTTACAAGCGATTCTTCCGATGATGACAATTGAGGGAAAATTTTGTCCACCACCGGGAGAATGATGTGGTTGAAGAGCAAACATGTCGGTTTATGGAAAGATTTGATAAATTTGATCCGGTTTATGGAAAGATTTGATATGTTATGGAAAGATTTGATCCGATGGCAATTTGGTAATTTACATCCAAGTTTGGATTGTCGATTTTGGCATTTTGGAGACCTAATGTCATTGGAAAAGGGTCAACGATCAAAAGTCACCAGTGTTTCATTCTTGAACTGTAGGGTTTTTTGGTCAAATTCCATCGTTTAGGCCTTCAAAATTACATTTTATTATTTTTGAGTTATTTTTGTAATTTTCTTTATTAGTTTTCCTTTTTACATTTTGGATTACGCTTTTAGGGTTTTGCTATTTAAGCGTTTGTTATAATGGGAAAAAGCGGTTTTGATGAATAATTGACTTTTCTTATTTTCCAAAATTCTCTGAATTAGAATTTTGTTGTTTATTTCCTGGTATTCATAGAATCAACAGGTTGTAGAAGGTTATCATTGGCAATCGTGCGCGATTCAATAATCGATAACAATTTTTGTTATACTTCTACTACGTCACAAACTAAGCGCTAGGTGTAAAAGCTTCACCGCTTAGGTCCACCTAACAATTTTAGAATTGAATCGCGATGCTTTGTGAATTTGGGTGTAGAATTATAAAGTTTACATTCTTCCCTTCTTGAGAATGGAGTCAAGTCGCTTGAATATTCAAGGGAATATCAATGCAAAAAAAAAAGGTCCAAGCTATGACAAAAAGTATATGCGATAGTAAATTTTGTTCGCTAATAATTGTATTCTTAGCATTCGCTAGCTAATATAGTCACTAGTTACTATCAACGACCGCATGTGATTCCTGATCGTAATTTAATTTTACCTCCTAGAATTTAGAGCAAATGATGGCGGGGAGGTTATCTGTGACCTTGTAAGTTAGTAAGACCAGAATACGGTCGCTAATACATCCACATCAATAAAATTCAACGACCACATATGGTCATTGTTAGCAGTTGATAATTCTTTTAAATATCAGAACCAAACAGTCAACCAAGCATACCAGCAAGCAAAAAGAAAAATGAGATGGAGAGGGAGAAGAGGGAAGAAAAAGTCGCCGCTGCGGCCGTTGCTAACGCCAGCCAAGCCCATGCCGCCATAATGATAAGGTAATCCTATTTTTAGCTTTTTTACTCTACATATGGTGTAATTAATGAAATTAATTTATTTGATATATATATATATATATATATATTTATATATAGATGAGTAAACATAGTTCATGTGTGTCTCTCTTTCTATATATGGTGTAATTTGAAGATTAGGGTTTGTGATATATGTTCGTATTTTGTATATATATTTCATAATTTAACATATAGTGAAAAGAGAAGTATATATATATATATATATATATATATATATATATATATATATATATATATATATATATATTATTTGAATGTATGTATATTAACGTGCGTTAAATATTAAAATTGTAATATCTAAAAGCTGCATGTATGTGTATTGATATTGGTTATATAAATGGGGTTTGTGAAATTGATATTGTGAATATATATGTATAGATATTGGTTATAGAATTTTGTGTTGTAAATGTAGTTGTTCTTTTGTAATTTGATTAAGTAAAATTTGTATTGATATTGATTATTTAATTATATTATTTTAAATTGAACATAAATTAATTAAAATAATATAATGTCCATTATTATTGATAAGTAGTTTTATTCCTAATTATCTATTATCTATTGCTTGAATTAGTTGTTTAAACCTATGTGTCGTAGTTACTTTTCATGCATTTTGTGTTCATTTTGTAGATCTTATGCTTGGGAACTGTGTGAGCGATGATTGGCATGGTAAAGCAGGGAAAAGTAATTCGGACATCGTTTGGAGTACAATATGCAAGCAAATGCAAGAAGGAGAGAATATAGGACTTTCAATGCCAAGTTGGATTCTTGGCTTGGAACTTGGATTTTAATGAAGAGCTTCTTCTTAACTTTAGAAACATCTTGAATCATCCCAATCGGAGTTGGGATGCGAAGTATGACCTTTGTACCAATGGACATTGAACCTCAGCGTTTTGGCTGGGCCGTTTTTGAAGCGATCACTTGGAGACCAATTTGACCTTTATCCAACCATTATTTCTAAATTCTCAAATAATGAATGTTGTAGAACTCGTTGAGATCTTGATTTGATAGGTGGTGTAATTTGTAGAGAAAATCGGATTATTTGTAAAATACTTTTATTTGATTAAATAATGAAAAATTATTTTATAATGAGTAAAGCAAGATGAATGTCATACTATAACCTAATAGTGTTGGAATGTCGTAGTATTTTGGCTACGTGGTAGAATTAAAGTGTTTGAATTTCCAAGACGAAAATAAAAGTTTTTTGATTTTTTTTTTCCAAAAACACTATTCATCGATATCTGCTCGAGAATTATTTTTAAACATTCGATAAATACGTAATGATAGAATACCAAGGAAGGATGGATTATATAATAATACTTCACGTATAGCAAACACAGATTTTTGCCTACGGACTAAATTCGAGAATGTTAGGGAAAGTAAAGCGTTAATGAGTAAACAATGATCGTATGATACGTAAGTATTAATACGAGGGTATGGAATATGAGTATGATCACAGGTATTATACTGAATATGTATGAATGATGGTATGTCGTATATAATGAATAAGTATACAAGTTAGCATACGAGAAGAATACGTAGACAATACGTTATAACCTTTAATCCTAATGGTATTGGACTTGTAGGATTTGTGTAGAAGTTGTTCAAGCCCAAGTGTAGGAAATGTTAAGGCCCAATGTTTAATAATGTAAGCCCAAAGGATAAGTAAAGTTATTGAAACTTAAGCCCAAATTAAGAACCGGATCCGTGGATCAAACCGACGGGTAAGAAAAACCCATGGGGCAACCCATGTGGGCCCCATGGATCACATGGCACCATCTTGGTGACCAAGTAAAGTGGTTTTACTTGGAGATCAAAGATGAATAGTAAGGAGGTGATTAATGAGGTGGAATATTAAGGAGGTAGGATGACTTTAAGTCCATTATGCCCTCACATTGGATTTTCTATATATATAGGAAGGTTGCAAGATTATTTTGCTTGTTCAAAATACACCAAAAACTTAGAAGCTTTCATATTATTGAGAGAAAAGTGAGAAACGTTAGTACTTTCCTATAACAAAAGGAAGAAGAAAAAAAGCAAGAGAACTTCGAAAAGGTAATGATTCCTAACCATGATTCTCCTCTCTTCATTTGATAGAGAAGTGAGTAGTGGTAGAAGCATGCTTGTTAAGGAGTGATAAGGATGGTTGTTAATGGATGAAACCTTAATAAACCATGAGAAGTGAAATCATAAGTATAAAATCTATAAACCATTAAAATTCATTAAAGAATTGGATTATGTTGTTGTTGATGGACAAGTTTAAAATTTTCATTTGTAGGCTTAGATTGTACATGTTGTGATAATGGAATGAATCAATTTGGAACGGTGTAAAAATCTTAAGTAACGAGGTTATGGCAGAATTTACGAGATTAGACGATAATCGTCAAAATCGTGAAATTCTCGGAATTGAACTCAAAAGTTAGCATTGAACTCGAAAACGTTGGTTTTCGATGGAGAATAGTCTAAGTTTGAATTTTAGAGTTGCAGACTCGAAAATGGTTAAATTCTGACTTAGAACGAAGAAACGAGCTATGAATGTTCACGAACGTTTATCGTTTTTGTAAAAACGGACTTAAACGGTGAATTCCATGTTTACGGATTCAAAATGAAAATTCTTACATGAACACTTAGTTCATGTGATTTGCAAGCTAATGGCTTTTTGAGCAGGCAATTCGGACTTAAAATGAACAATTATGAGACCGGGAAGTTCATCAAGCAATAAGTCTTTAAAAATTTTCTGAGGCTCAGGGTCCGTGTCGTAGCACGACCCAGAGAGTTAAAGCCCATAGCCGCATGACCAGTAGAATGATGAGTTCTTGGGAAGTGGCACAACGCGACCCCCTAGTGCGAGAGTGAGTGTGCATGAACGCCAATGTTGAGCATCACATCTGAAACTCGCATACTAAACAATGAAAGTGTTGTATGAGAAGAAAGGCGTCATGGCGCTAGCACTATGTAAGGCGTAGAGAAGAAAGTTTTTGAATATAAAGAGAAAAATAATTGATTGATGATGAATTAATTACTTAATAAACTTGAAGTAACATCCTTAAATGATGTTAAAAACCTTAAGTAATACAACTAAAGGTTAAAGAAAGATTACTTGAACCAATTTTAAACAAATCTAATGAGAAATTAGATTGAAAAGGAGGGTAAGATACATTAGGAACCATACATGTTTATTCATGACCTAATGTGGGATGTTATGTGATCATGTATTGTAGAATCCTTAAAGACTCAAACAGAAAGTATTTAATCGATAGAAGACGCTGAAGGCAAGTGTTCTAACCCTTGTCTATGTTCATTCTGGACAAGTTATGCAATTCATGTATCTTGCACATGAATTTATGTATGATGAGGTCGAAGCCAGTTCTTTCGGCTAGACTTAATGTATTTACTAGATTTCTTATAATCTATTGAAATATTATCAAAGTTGTTATCTTTTGCCAAACTATTTTGGTATGGATTTCAAAGAAAGACTGAGTATGAATAAACAAACGTTTTGTCGTCAAACGAAAGGCATGTGAGGTTGCCAAAACTTAAACGTAAATACGTTTACAGAAGAAGTGTTGTACAACATAGAGTACTATAGGCTGATCACCTAGACGTGCTTGTAAGTAATATCAGACTTACGAACTTAGTGTCGGGTTGTCCTTTTTAAAGAAAGAATGAATGCTCAAGGTCTTGGACCGAAATATATATTTAATGAATGTGGTTCATTGTGAAATGTTTTAAAGGAAAAGAAGTGCTATTTTGAATTATCGATAGTACTTCATAACTATTGTTCAGTTATTGGAGATATATGATTCCTATGTTTTAAGTATGTTGTTTAAATGAAATTGCCATACTTGTTGAGCTAGTTATGCCCACTCTTGCTTGAACCATATGAATGCAGCTAAGACTGAATGACCTGAAGGATCCTCTAAGGATAAAGGAAAGACTAAGTTAGACCTTTGAACTATCAATGTAATAGTATAAGTTTAATGTTGTAATTATTTGATATTATGACAAAGAAACAAATGTATTGGTTATAAAGAACACAGGAAGGAATATTATTTTGGAATATAAAAAGATATAATCAGAAGACCTAATTTTATGAAATAAGAGTATTCAATTTTTTTATAATTATTATTGAAGAAATGGTTAAATTGATAAAAGTTTAAAGTTAAGGGTGATATATATAAATTTTTTCAAAATAAGCAAGTGGTTATAAAATACTACTCATTGTTGGCGGGAATATTCGTTTGGTCGTCGGAATATTCTTTTTTATCGGGAATATCCGTATCTGATTGCAATCATTTAATGGGCCCCATAAAGAATAATTGTCGATGAAGAAAATGACAAGTTTGAGTTTTTATAAATAAGCGGTGTAATTATTCTTAATTAACTTATTGGATTACACGGTGGTTAAAATACTGATGTCTGGCGTGGTTGTGTAAAGAGCACCCTGCGGTATTGCACATTATTTTGAATTATTGATTCTTACGTGAAGACATTACTCAATAATTATTACAGTGAATTACTATTCAATATTTTATTTTATTGATTCAATAATTACTACGTTGATATTTTATATTATTGTTGTTTCAATAATTGTCACTACACAGATATTTCCATTATCGGATCAATAATTCATATTATTTGAATAATATTATTAGATATCATTATTGGCAATGTTCAGAAAGTTCGTCGAGGAGAGGTTTGGTCACCTAATTACACGCCAAGAGGAGAAATCCTTATCGGAAAGCCCCCTCTTTCCTAGGAACTACCGTTGTCATAATTGTGATTACGTAATATTATTTGTGAATAATTAATTATTCATTTTATATGATAAGGAAATATATATATTTTATATGGTTATAAATGAAGGAATTAATCTTTGAGGTGTTTAATTAGTATTTTTGTCGAAATGAGGAACAAAATTTGGAAATTTTCGGAAAATTAGTTTATTACTTGATTTAGTAAAATCTATAACTCTTTGTGTATAATGAGTTAGGAGAAGAGCCATATATCAAAAGAAAGCCACGGAAGTAATCTAAGCAGTAGAAGCGGAATCACCCAAAAAAATTCATTGTGGATTTTTGGTGACTGTTATTTGAAAAGCTGGTCTGAAGGACTCATAATCCGAAAAATCATTGTTCTTGAGATATATTGCGTGAGTTATAATTTTTAATCTGACCGTTGGATCATTGTGATTTTTGGATATATTATACATATATAAGTTGAGCATATGTCCATAAATTTTAAACTGTTAAACATTAAACGTATGATTTGTTATGAATTTTAAAAGGTGACTGATTCAGAAATTATGTTTATAAATGATTTTTGGAGGAAAATTCTAGAATGAGTGGGCCCCACCTTTGGTTGGTGAAGAAATGTGCTCAAATTTTATTTCAAAAGTGGTGGGTGGGATTAGTAGCAGGTAAAGCCATCAGGTAGTAGGTCAAGTCTACTTTGGCATTCTAGCATTTTCCTATAAATAAGGTGCTGAGTTAGAATTGAAAATCACACCAGAAATATAAGTTTTCTCTCCCTATATTATCGAGCGTATTTTGTGAGTATTTTGATACTTTGAGAGTTGCTAATCAGTGCAAGTTTCCTTCAACGTCATATCCGATATTCTAGTCGAAATCATCGCTCTTTTGAGGTAAGGGATTGTAAGGGATTTTAAGGGTTATTATGTTTTTCATGTTTCGTAATTTTTCTGACCTTCAAAAATTCTGGAAAAATTTGAAATGATAATTTGATGAGTTTTCTAGATTGTGTCCAAAAATGGCGATTTTTGGATGTATAGATTAGAGTTATGAATTTTATGAGAAAAGACTATTTTAAAGTAAACCCTTATAACTCCTTGTGGTTAACTCTTAAATTGGTGAAATTTTTATTGGGAGTACATATATATAATAGCGTTATACTTTGTAAATTTTGGAATTTTTGGACAAAAGTACAATTTATGATAAATGTCTAAATATTGGCGATTTTGGCCATATGAAAAATAGTAAATGAATTTTAAAAATTTTGAGAAAATATATGTTCAATATGGGACTATTTTCCGCTAAATTCGTAAAAGAAAATTTGTTTGTACTGCTTTGGTATTTTTCATGAAAATGGACTAGTTATGAGTAAATGAATTAAATATGTTATGTGAAGTAACATAATTGAAAAATAGGATTTTATGGCTAGGGAATCATATGTAAGGTATATGCAGATTTTTGATGAGGGTTTTGGTTATTGGTGATGAAATTTTATGAGTTTGGTATTTTCGGATGATTAAATGCATTAATTAGTAAAGTGTAAACAATTAAAATAAATTATTTATAAATTTAAGAAATGATTAAAATATTGTGGTAATATTAATAATATTAGATTATGTGATTATTAAGTGATTTATAACATTTGGATTAAGGTCTTATGAAATCGTTGATTTATGAATCTTACTCTTGAAATTAAATCCATATTTTGATCATATTGTTTTTATTATCATATATAACATTTTTATAATCCTAGTGAAGAAAAATTTTCTTTCATTTGAGTGTAAATGTGGGTAGATTATTGGTATGATCGTGACTATGGGTTCTCTTTGGCTAGTAGTGCAAAGTTGAATTGTTGACTGGTATGATCATGACCATTGAATTTACAATTGAATATCTTAAACTAATTAAATGCAAAGGTGAATTGATCAACATGGTTATAATTATGGTTTATATAAATTCGAAATGATTATATATTTCTTTGAGATAATAATATCTTTTGGCACGTAGTGCGAAAGATGAATTATTGATGAATATCTTTGGCTAAGTAGTGCAAAAGATGACCTGATGATGAATATCTGAATATCTTTGGCCAGAAGGTAAAAGATGGTCGTTGTTGAATATTTTTGCCCTATAGTGTAAAGATAAGCTGTTAATGAATATCTTTGACGTAGTGCAAAGATCAACTTATTAATACGATTATGAGCAGGGCTGTGATTGGTATAACCATGATCTTTGATGTTTGTGTAAGAGCGGGTGATGAAAATTATCTTCGTGCATGGATGAGAAGAGAATTTAGAACTATAATTAAGATTATGAGTTATTCATATATTTGTGGATGTGAAATTGTTGATTGATGTTACGAGGATAAAACATTGTTGGTGGACTTTTAACATGAAGAAGATAATAGACTTTATGTTCATTTGACTCTTCTAATGGATTGCTTGATTCTGCTGCAACTATGGTTGAAAAGTTTTATCATCTACCATATGTTCTAAATCTCGATTCATTCTTGATGAAGGCTATTGATAAATTATTTATCTTAGTCATGATATTCTTTATTAGGCTAGTTGTGCTCACCTTTTTGCTTCACAATTCCTTTTAGGTAACAAAGTAGTAAATGTGAATTGGCTGGGTAACATGGGAATAGAATCGTGGTCTATAGGCGCATTGAGGTTCTCCTAAATAGTATGGAAATAATTTTATTGAGAACTTTAGATAAGTGTGTCGATTGTATACGTCATTTAATATTTAATTTTGGTAAACCGAATAGGGTGAGGTGATCCCAACTTTGGAAGGTGATACGCCACTATCATCATACAAGATGTCTAATGACCTACGAGTTATCCTAAGACATGGTTTTGCACATTCGATTCTTTGAGTATATCTCTGAGCACTACCTATATAATCTTGGAGTTTGGATTTGAGATATAATTCTCAATTGGAGACAATGGAGATAATTATATGTCGAGAGAAGACTCACCATTGGAAAGAACATGATAGCAATCTTCTCATTTTTCTTTCGGGGTCTATTGGGTCAACGAGGATAATTCTCCGGTCATATGATATCTATTATAACTTAGATCATGGCCTCCCGTATACGAAGGTTTTTTGAGAATTTTCCAAAGATTTTAATTTCTAAAATAGTTATTGATTGTACCTTTATGTAATGTATCAATGTGAGGTGCTGACACAAGTTGGTGTCCAGAGTCACAGTTGGTATTTAAACTCACAGTATATGTGTTGTCGTATTTTGCACGACAATTGTAATAATAAAATTATAGTTGTTTTCTGTACCATGTATTTGGCGACTCAGAATGGGTTGGATGGATTGGATCTATTTTGGGGGCGTCACATTTGGTATCAGAGGTTAGGGATATGATCTCCATGGGAGATCCGGATTAGAACTAGGAAGGAAAGGAGAGTAATATCCTTGCTAGTGTGTGTCCTACCTAAGTCAATTTTCTTACTTAAGTTAACAAATTGTGATATGTCAATTAACCTTTGTTTTGAAGTTGTATTCTAGAATGATATCCGAAATCTGAGGAGATGAAAGCAATGGAAAAATCATGATGACATGGAAGATGGAATCGAAATGAAAGTAAAAGGTATTCTCAACTCTTTAAAATACAGTGTACGTAAATTTCGGAGACCCGAAATTTCATAAGGAAGGAGATTATAAGACCGAATTTTATGAAATAAGAGTATTCAATTTTCTTATAATTATTATTCCAAGTAAATGGTTAAATTGATAAAAGTTTAAAGTTAAAGGGTGATATATATAAATTTTTCAAAATAAGCAAGTGGTTATAAAATACTCATTGTTGTTGGGGAATATTTGATTGGTAAGTGGAATATTCTTTTTGTCGGGAATATCCAAATCTGACGACGCTTGATCATTGTGGGTCCCATAATGAATAATTGTGGATGAAGAAAATGACGAGTTTGAGTTTTTATAAATAATAGCGTAATTATTATTAATTAACAGATTGGATTACACGGAGGTTAAAATAAAATAATACGGCGTGGTTATACAGAGAATATTAGCGGTATTACACGTATTTTTAAATTATTGATTCTTACGTGAGAAGGCACTACTCAATAATTATTACGGTAATTAGTATTCAATATTTTATTTTATTGATTTAATAATTGCTACGTTGATATTTTATATTATTATTGTTTCAATAATTGTCACTACACGATATTTCCATTATCGATTAATAATTCATATTATTTGAATAATATTATTAGATATCATTATCGATGATGTCTAGAAAGTTACATCGAGGAGGTTTTGTTACCTAATTGCTTGTGAAGTAAAGAGAAATCGTTATCTGAAAGCCCCTCTTTTCGGGAACGAATGGTTGTCATAATTGTGATTCTGTAATATTATTTGTGAATAATTAATTATTAATTTATATGATAAGGAAATATATATTTTTATATGGTTATAAATGAAGGAATTAATGTTGAGGTGTTTTATTAGTATTTTGTCGAAATGAGGGCGTAAATTTGGAAATTTTAGAAAATTAGTTTATTACTTGATTTTATAAAATCTATAACTCTTTGTGTATAATGAGTTGGGAGATGAGCCATATATCAAAAGAAAGCCTGGAAGTAAACTAGCAGTAGAAGCATTGGAATCACCCCAAAAAATTCATTGTGGATTTTTAGTAGTATTGTTGAATGAAAGTCGGTCAGAAGGACTAATAATCTGAAAAATCGGTGTTCTTGAGATATATTACGTGAGTTATAATTTTTAATCCGATCGTTGGATCGTTGTGATTTTTGGATATGTATATATATATAAGTTGAATATATATGGCCACAAGTTTTGAAACAGATTTAAACATTAAGCGTATGATTTGTTATGAATTTTAAGTGGTCGATTCGAAATTATGTTTATAAATGATTTTGGAGGAAAATTCTAGAATGGTGGGCCCCACCTTTGGTTAGTGAAGAAATGTGCTCAAATTTTATTTCAAAAGTGGTGGGTGGGAATAGTAGCAGGTAAAGCCATTGGGTAGCATGTGCGCCCCCAAAATTAGGTATACACCACCCATCTTGGGTAATCGGATACATAGTGCGAGAATTTAATCTGACTTACTAATATAAGCGTCGTGTATAATCTGACATAAAGCGTGAGTTTGAATACAAATATTGTCTACTAGATATTATACAAACTCAAAAGGAGTCCTCATTACAATTATTATCACCTTTATTTCACGAATAGTGAGGGACTACTAATGCTTATCCTCTCGGACCATTACTCAGGTTCCAGAGCTCGTCGGCCTATATTCTCATTTCTGAAGAGAGCAGTGAAAGAAAGGTGAGCTCAACTAGCCCAAGAGTGAAATATTATGACTAAGATAATGCGAATAAATTATTATTAGCCTTCAACAATGTTAAACCGATAAAATACAATTGTGACAAGTTTAGCTGCAGTAGGAATAAGCAATCCATTAAAAAGAGTCAGTAGAAAATAAAATCTACTATCTTTTATGATTTAAAAAAAGGTTTTTCATCTTTGTTATAGTGGACTCAGAATTTTTTAATAAATATTCACATCATCGAATCACCTGCACTTTTCTCGGCCGAGGATATTCTTTAGTATCGCGACCATAATTATTTACGCACTACGGCCGAGAATAGTTGTGTATTCATTAATGGTCATGATCATGCCAACAACCCTGTTCATCAATGCACTCACGGGTCACAACCACAAATTATCCATTGCACTCACGGCCAAGGATATTCAGTATATTCATCAATGGTCGTGATCACCAACAATTTGTCCATCGATGCACTACGGGCCAATGAGGACTTTTACCACATCATTTGTAACATTACGGTCATGATTACACGAATAATCCACTGGTCATAATCATACCAAGTCCATCGATGCACTCTTCACCCACAGGATGACTTTCAACATAATATAAACATGAGGATGATGACAATGATATAAGAATTCAATAAAACAAGTTCAAGAATTAATTTATCTAGGAACCAATAACATCATTTGTCAAACATGATCTTGCTTTGTAGAGTAAAATTGAAGAAATCTTGAAAGAAGAATATTTCCATGAAAGGATCTTTGGATGAAGCGCAAATATCAAGAATATTCCACTAATTTCATGTAGTATAGTAAAGTTTTAACCAACTAGGTATAATAAAGAATGGAATAACAAAAGAAATCACCATGCATGCGATAGACCGCACAGCATGAGTTATTCAATGAGAATAATAAATAACGGAACCCAGGTTGGTAGTAAAACGATATGACAGGATATTCAACGAGAATAATAAAGAATGGAACCGGTCCGATTGTAAAAACACATGACGAGGATATTCAGCAATGAATAATAAAAGAGGAACAGTCCGGTGTAAAACACGCGAATAGGATATTCAAACGTAATAATAAAGACGGAATAATATAAGGATTTCACCAAGTATAGGAGTCTCAGCATATCAAAGTTATTCCAATGGAATAAATAAGAATGGAATAACATAAAGATTTCACCAAGTATGATGTATTGCCAGATATACAAGGTTATGTATAGGGTATATTGCATATACAAGTTATTCCAAAAGAATAATAAAGAATGGAATAACGAAGTTCTCTTTTTTTGAATACAAAGAATAATATCCTTACTTACAATACCAACAAATAATATCCCTTACCTTAGAAGAACTGAATATTGGCAAAGTGAAGTAAGAATACTTTTCTTCTTTCTCTATAGTTTTCTCTGTAGTTTTGGTGAATTAAGTAAGAAATAATGAAGGAATGAGCTTTCTATTTATAGAAAACCGAGGTGGCTCTTGGTCTTAACGAAGGGTCAAAATGACTCTTAGTAATATTGAAGAGACAACTAATATTATGCGAAGGGTAATTAACCCTTGGAACACCAAGAGGCGGTTAACTCTTGGTAATATTGAAGGACAACTACTATCGACGGAGGTAAATACTATTGAAGAAGGTAATTACTATTGACGAAGGTAAATACTATTGTGAAGGTAAATACTATTGGACGAAGGTAATTTCTTATTCACAAAGGTAATTACTATTCACAAAGGTGGTAATTACTTATTAACGAGAGGTAAATACTATTGTGAAGGTAATTACTATTCCACAAAGGTAATTACTATTAGCGGAGGTAAATACTATTGACGAAGGTAATTATTACTATTCACAAAGGTAATTACTATTCAAAGGTAATTACTATTGGCGAAGGTAAATACTATCGATTGAAGGTAATTACTATTCACAAAGGTAATTACTATTCACAAAAGTAATTACTATTGTGAAGAGACTCTTAGATGATGACATATGGGCCCCCATAAAATAATCAAACTTACCATAAACGCCTCAATTAATAATATAACATATTATCTGAGATGATCTTTGACAATAATTGAATCAATAATATAAGAGATATGATCAAACAATTCTTTTGTAGCAATAATTGAGTATAGCTAAGTGACTTCTCACGTAAGCATCAATAACCAATCTTAGTGTCTGCTATGCAACCACGCGTATTACTTTTACCACCGGGTAGTTCAAGCGGTTTTAACGGTAACACCTCATTGTTATTTTTATAGAAAGATAATTTTGTCATTTTCTAACTCTAATGATACTTCCGTTATTGGGGTCCACTAATGATTGAGCCGTCGTCTACGAATATTCCCCTTGAAAAGAATATTCCCCGACCAAGCGAATATTTTATAACAACTTGCTTACTTTGTAAAATTTATAAATATTACCCACAACTATAACATTATATCAAATTTATTCCATAATATTCAAAAATAATATTTATAGAAAATTCATCTTTATTTATAAAAGCTGGGTCTTACAGCCTCCCTTCTTATGAAATTTCACCCTCGAAATTAGGGTGCGATACACGGTATGTCGAAGAGGTAAGGATACCTTGATTTCATTTCGATTCTAACTCCCAAGTCATTTCCTCAACACGTGGTTCCTCCACAAAACTTTGACTTGAGGTATAACCTTGGAGCGTAGAATATGTTCCTTCTTATCCAAAATTTGAACACGAACCTCTTCATACGCCAAATCTTCCGCTATTTAAATCGGTTCTAACTCAATAATATGGTTCGGGTCTTTCATATTTACGTAACATGGATATATGAAAGCGTTATGAACACGAGACATATTTGGCGGTAAGCGAGTCTATAGCCCCACAGTTCCTACTCGATCGAGGATTAAAATGGGGTAGATGAATCGAGGATTAAGTTTTTCCTCTCTTCCAAATCTTGTAACTCCTTTCCATGGAGCAACTCTTAACAACATACATGATCTCTATATCGAATTCCACGTCCCTTTCGATGAAGATCAAAGATAACTCTTTATCGATTTTGTGAGAGATTTTTATACGTTGTCGGATCGTTTGAATCTTTTAAAGTAGTCATAATTACCAACTCCGGTCCCAACAACGTTGTCACTAACCTCATCCCGAGATCTTTGAGAGCGACACTTTCTTCCATACAACGCCTTGAATGGAACCATACAATACTTGTTTGATAAGCTGTTGTTGTAGGAAAACTCCACCAATGGTAAGAACTTGTCCCAACTCCCCTTGGAAATCAAGGACCACGAGTCTTAATAGATCTTCAAGAGTTTGAATAGTCCTCTCCGATCGTCTGGTCTCAATCGAGGATGATATGCCGAGCTAAATCTTAAGTCTGTGCCCGTAGCTTTTTGCAACTACCTTAAAATCGTGAAGTGAATCTTGGATCTCGATCGAAACTATGGATCTGGCATACCATGCAATCTTACAATCTCGTTTATATACGTATCACGAGTAAGACGTTCAAGTGTATAAGTTTCGTATTGGTAAGAAATGAGCAAACTTGGTCGATCTATCAACAATGACCCCAAATCGATCAACGCCTTGAGAAACCTTAGGAAGGATACTAACGAAATCCATGGTAATGTGCTCCCACTTCCATTCGAATTTCAAGTGGTTAAATGGACCTTTTGGTACTTGATGCTCGCTTTAACTCGTTGACAAGTTAGACACCTTGAGATAAACAACGCTTTATCTCTCTCTTCATATCGCTCCCCAAAATGTATGACGAATATCATGATACATTTGGTACTCCCCTGTGATGGATTGCAAATGGTGTGTCAGGCGCTCCATCATGATATTATACTTTAAATCGTGGTCGTTAGGAAACACGAAAGTCCGGAGTCGACTTTCGAAGTATTCCTTCTTCATCGATTCTTGCTTTCAGGCGTAGCACCTTCTTGCACTTTCTTCCTCATACGCATCGACTCCAGTGCCTGGCTTTGAGACTTTAACTTTATCGATTAAAGTCGGTTTCTACTCAGATACTCGCTTATCATCGTCGTCCTGGAGTCTTTAACTCTATCTCCATCCTTTGCAAGTCACATGTAAAATAGGCCTTCATACGTTGACAATAACGCCTTTCGTACTTGCATACGATCTTCTACTCAATCGTCGGCTACTACTACCGCTTTTCGAGGATGGTATTGGATGGGTATGATCATAATCTTTCAACATTCAAGCCAACGTCGTTGTCGATGTTGAGTTCCCTTTTGAGTGAAGAAGAAATATTTGAGCTTTATACGATCCGTAAAGATCTCCACTTTCTCCCCATACAAGTAATGCCTCCAAATTTTAAAGTGCAAAAGACAACATTTATTGCCAACTCTAGATCATAGAGTAGGATAATTCCTCTCATATTCTTTCGAGTTGTGTCATGAGGCATAGGCTATAACTTTTCCATGTCGCATGAGAACACATCCCAACCCTTTGCAGGTTCAAGCATCATTTTATAGATGACAAATCCTTCCGAGCTAGATGGTATTGTCGTAACAGGTCTTAAATAAGTCTCCTTGAGTTCTTGAAAACTCTTCTCACATTCTTCGCC
>CM035152.1:115717393-115862022 GCA_020205615.1 Panax quinquefolius
CCCAAAATAGGTCCATTCCATCCAACCCATTACGAAGTGCAAATATATGGTGCGAAAACAACTACAACTTTATTACAACAATTGTCGGTACAAAATACAAAAACACGTATCTTATGAGTTTGGATACAAATATATACCAAGCGTATGTACGTCCATGATGACACCTTACATAAAGGTATAGTCAAAAAAGCTATTTTAGAAATTAGAATCTTTGGGAAGTGCTCAAGAAACCTTCATACATGGGAGGCCGTGCTTTTAGGTTATGGTAGATATCATATGGCCACAAAATTATCCTTGGTTGACCCGATAGACCCTGAAAGAAAAGCGAGAAGATTCTTATCGTATTCTTCCCGATGGTGAGTCTTTTCTTGACGTATCATTATATCTCCTTTGTCTCTAATTGGGTATTATACTCCAAACAAACACAAGATTATATAGGTAGTGCTTGTAAATATACTCGACAAGTGGATGTGCACAACCTTGTCTTATGATAACACGAGTTTGTATGTCATTAGACATCTTGTATGATAGTGGCAAAACACCCTTCCAAAGTTAAATTCACCTCACCCTCGACATCTATAGACCACCACTTCTATTCCTCATTATCCCAGCTCGACCCGGCTACACTTTTATTACGAAAGAAATTGTGAAACAAAAGGGTGAGCACAACTAGCTTCGATAAAGAATATTATGACTAAAGATAAATAAATTATCAATAGTCTTCATCGAGAATAAATCGGAGATTTAGAACATATGGTAGATGATAAAACTTTTCAACCATAGTTGCACGATTGAATGAGCGATCCATTAGAAGAGTCGAATAGACCATAAAATCTATTATCTTCTCCATGTTAAAAGTCCACCGATAATGTTTCTATCCTGTAACATCAATCAACAATTCCTGTCCACAATCACTTGTATAACTTATAATCATAATTGTAGTTCTAAATTCCTCTTCTTATCCAGGACGAAGATAATTTTATCACCTGTCTTTACCTGAAACATCAAATATCATGGTTATACCAAATCACAGTTCCTGTTCATAATCATACTAATAAATTCATCCTTGCACCACGGCCAAAGATATTCATCAACAGTTCATCTTTGCACTACATGCCAAAGATATTCAACAAAAAGTCATCTTTGCACTACGAGCCAAAGATATTCAACAACAGGTCATCTTTGCATTACGAGCAAAAGATATTCATCAATAATTCATCTTTGCACTACTGGTAAGATATTCATCAACAAGTCATCTTTTGCACTACGAGCCAAAGATATTCATATATCAAAAATACATAATCATTTTCGGAAGTTATATAACAATAATTATAACCGTGTTGATCAATTCACCTTTGCACTTAAGCTAAAAATATTCAATTGTAAATTCAATGGTCATGATCATACCGATCAACAATTCAACTTTTGCACTCATGGCCAAAGAGAACCTATAGTCGCGATCATACCAATAATCTACTCATCTTTACACTCGAGTCAAAGAGAAATATCATCATTAGGGTTATAAGAATGTTATATAAAAATAATATAATCAAAACATGGTTTTAATTTCAAGAGTAAGATTCATAAATCAACGATAATTTGGCCGGAGAGGAAACCAATTTAGAAGTGAATAGTACCGTATTTGTACATAGTACCGTGCAGTACGCGTCACGTAAGTAACCTCGACATGAAAAGATAAAGTTTCATAATAAAATCCATATCAATATTTATAACACCTTAATCCAAATGTTATAAAATCATTTAATAATATCAAAATCTTAATATTCTTAATATTACAACAATATTTAATAATTTCTAAAACTTATAAACAATTTAATTAAATTGTTTACACTTTACTAATTAATGCATTTAATCATCATAAAATGCCAAACTCATAAGATTTCATCACCAATAACCAAAACCCTCATCAAAAATCATATATACCTCATATATGATTCTCAAGCCATAAAATCATATTTTCTAATTTTTTTACTTCACATAACATATTTAATTCATTTACTCATAACTAGAACATTTTCATGAAAAATACCAAATTATTTCCAAAAATATTTATTTTTGGGATTTAGAAAAATATAGTCCCATATTAAATATATATTTTCTCAAAATTTTTTAAAATTCATTTACTATTTTTCACATATTTAAAACCACCGAATATTTAAACATTTATCATAAATTATACTTTTGTCCAAAAATTCTGAAATTAATACGTTATACTGATATTATATAGATGTACTCCCAATAAAAATTTCATCAATTTTGGAGTTAACCACAAGGAGTTATAAGCGGTTACTTTTAAAATAGTCTTTTCTCATAAAATTCATAACTCTCAATTTATACATCCAAAATCGCCATTTTGGACACAATATATAAAACTCATCAAATTATCATTTCAAATTTTTCCAGAATTTTTGAAGGTTCAGAAAAATTTCGAAACTAAAATATAATAACCCTTAAAATCCTTTACTATCCCCTTACCTCAAAAAAGCGATTGCCGACATTGGAATACTTATTTGAAACGAACTTGCAATTGTATAGAAATACTCAAAGTATACTCAAAATACTCACAAGAATACGCTCGATAATATAGAGAGAAAACTTGATTTTCGGTGTGATTTTCAATTCTAACCTAAGCACCCTATTTATAAGAAAATACTTAGAACACCAAAGAGAAAATTTAATAAAATATTAATATATATTATTTTTTATTCCAAAGCACACTTATTTTGCTTCAAAACCTCAGCCACCAAACAGCCCACCTCACAAGACTTACACAAAAAACGTTTTGTTATTTAAATTATTTTAAACTTCCAAAAATCAATTATTTCGAGCTTCAGAACTTCAATAATTCATAATAAATAGACCTTTTATCAAAAAATTCGAATCTCGCTAATTTTTATAGGAAATTCAATTCTCTACAACTTTGCAGAAGAAAGTTTTCCAAATTCCAAGCGAAATTTGACCGAAATTCATAAGCAGACGATTTTACGAAATTTTATAATCAAATTTCGGTCGATAATTGTGTCCACTAACACACAAAATATGTGTTAAACATTTATTACCACAAAATACTCTTCCTCCTCATATACTCATATATCCCACATTCATTATAAAAATATCACCGTTAATATATTATTAAAATAATATATTTAAATAAATTATTTTATCGAAAAAGATAAAATATTAATTTTCAACAATTGTTACTTTAAAATTTTCTCCATCTATATCCACATAAAATAAATATTTTTTCTCATCATAAAATCAATAATTAATTATTCACAAATAATATTACATAATCACAATATTGACAACCAGGCGGTTCGAGGAAAGAGGGGCTTTCAATAAGAATTTCTCACTTCGTGGCCTTGATTAGGTGACCAAACCTCTCCTCAGACAGAACTTTCTAGGCATTGCCAATAATGTTATCCAATAATATTATTAGGATAATATGAATTATTATTCGATAATGGAAAATCATCGTGCAGTGACAATTATTGAAACAATAATAATATAAAATATCAACGTAGCAATTATTGAATCAATAAAATAAAATATTGAGCAAAGAATTACATGTAATAATTATCGAGTAATGCCTTCTTACTTAAAAAAAAAAATTATCATGCTTCATGAATAGTACTCGTGAATAGTAACTCGTGAATAGTAACTTCGTGAATAGTAACTCGTGAATAGTAACTCATGAATAGTAACTCATGAATAGTAATTAAAAAAAATTGAATACTTTTATTTCATAAAATTCGGGGTCTTACAAACTTGCCTTGTCTTTAGTCTACCGATTTAAAAATAAATATATTAGGTTAGCGCCTATCTACCTTCCTTGAAAGACATTTAATCGACCTTAGATTAGCAAAATAATATACCATTACTTATATTAAATTACCTAATATTTAGTCACGAGTTAAATATTAGTTATTACATTATTTCCTTAGTAATATTACTATCCTCGATAATATTACTATTACGTAAACATTATCCTAAACTCGGCCCAATATTATTACATTTAATAACATTTTACTTATTCCTCATTATTATTAATCAACTAATAATACTTTATTCGCTACTAATATTATTAATATTTTAATAATATTTTATTCATGTATTAATATTATTAATTATTTAATAATATTTTATTCCTTTATTAATTTTATTATATTTTTAATAACATTTAATTTTGAATATTAATAATTATTTAATAATATTTTAATCATCTAATAATACTTTAATATAATATTATTAATATTTTAATATAATAATATTAATCTTTTAATAATATTTTAATCTTATATTATTAATTATATGAATAATATTTTAATCTAATATTAGTAATCGTTTAATAATATTTTAATCATTTATGAAGGTTTTAATCTAATATTATTAGTCATCTAATAATATTTTAAATAAATTTTAATTTCAATATTCTTAATTATTTAAAAATATCATATTATAATACTATTAATATCATAATAACATTTTAATAATTTATTAGGTAAATGAATAATCTATTCTAATTGTTCACCCTTTATTAAACCACTTATTTAATACCCATAAAAGGTCATAAATAATACTTCTTATTATAAATTACCAAAATACCCTCAAATAGTAAGAATATTATATATTAGGAGTAGTCAGCATTAAAATAACATTTTCTTTATTTATGACATCATTTAACTATTTATTTCCTTTTATTCATAACTTCATCATTTTTAGGAAAATACCAAATTGATTCCAAACATTCTTCTTTTTCCGGATTTGGACAATTGTATGACCCAATAATGATTGTCAAATTTTCCGAAATTTTAGAACTTGTTTTACTATTTTTAAAGTGTCAAAAACACCTAGATTTTGTTACATTTTTAATAAATTGAGTTTTGCTCAAAAAATTCTGAAATTCTCAGGGGATGCTCTCATAACATATAATAACTCACTATAAATATTTCAGTTGTTTCTCAGCTATACACAATGAATTAGTTTGATTTTCTTTTTAAAGAGTCCTTTACGGTAAACACAATTCCTTCCATTCTATACATCGAAACGTGCCCGATCTTTTTCCTGCGTGTAGATAACGCATCAAGGTACCTCCCCGATTTTTCCCAGAATTTATAAGGGTACAAAAATGAATAAAACTGCCCTTGGAAAAATGGGGTGAACGGCTTAGCTAGTTTTAGCTTCTATCTCGACTATTTTGGGAAAGTCAGCCCATATGGCTTCAAAACTTGGTACACTTGTGTGCTATAACAATTTACTAGATAAATCATGTATCTAACACCCCTTGAGGCGGATCACAAATCGGAGTTGTAAAATTTTATTTACACAAGATTTAAGGGAAGAAAAAGCTAGGGTTTCACCCCTTTACACTACAACAAAAAGGCTTATTTCAGACGAAATATTCCGTCGATAATAAGGTTATTCCGTCGAGGACAACCTTATTTAAGACAGGATATTCCATCGAAAATTCGGTTGTATATAAGCATGTCAAAATTAAGTCCGTCGGTTTTTTGGTCGGGAATACTTAGGGTCAACGAAATTATTCTCGATCGAATATTCAATTGGAGTTAATATATCACCGACTGAAAACAGTCTGTCGAGGATTTTCGGTCGATGATAAGCATACCACGTGGCAGTCTGATAAAATTGGAAAATAACTTAAACTCGACAGATTTTCGTCGATCATACCACCATTACTTCGAGGATATTCGGTCGATGATAAGTATGCCACGTGGTAGTCCGATAAAAATGGAAACAACTTAACCTCGACGGATATCTCGTCGAGAATAACACCATTAAAATCAAGGATAGTGTTTTTTTAATATTGTATTTATTTTTGCAATATCTAGGGATTTAACCCACATCTTGTACCTGTACCTATTTTCCCAACATCACATACACAAGCTAATAACATGGCCAATAACATGAATTACAATTACAATCACCTCATCCAACAATATATCAAAAACCAACTAATTAAATGAGAAGTAAAAAGGTCAAAAACATCCCATTAATCTAAACTAAACTATAACAAACATCCCGTTAAGCTAAATTAAACTAAGTGTCAAACTGCAACAAAACCAAAGTAATGACAAGGTTTAAACTACAATATGTACGTCAAAAATTATGTAAACTACAAAAGAGTGTAAACGCCTAAGTTAAGCTAGTAGAGAGCCCCGGTGTGAGAGGAGGATCATCGAGCGTCAAGTCGACGCCCTACGGAGTATGAAAATCGCCATCATCGTCATCCCGCCACGTCGCCGCAAGCTCATCACCTCTGTTGATATAATATAATGTAACTCATTAGTCCATATATATGATTCAGTTAAAGATAACTAAATGAAAATTAAATAACATGCATAATATATATTTATATTTAAAATGAAGTATACCTGAGCAGTCTAGTGCTGACTCAACATCGGCCTAAACGCGTCCTCGACTAAGGTAACCACCATCTGAACAATCTCGTCGCGTATCGCTGCCCACTGCTCTGGAGGGATACTCGTACTCTCAACGGTGGCACTAGCTGCAATGTCCTGCGCAAGCTGATGGAGGCGAGAACGGCTGGGAGGGTCCTGACGATGGAACAATGGATTGGTCTCAAATCTCTCCGACACCGCAGCCATAACACGCTGGAACAAAACATCATCTAAGCCAGTGCCCGTATGTGGTGGTCCCACGGGGGCTCTCGAACGCAGACGCTGGCTAGAGCCTACAAAAATAAATATAACATGAATAATATTAAAAGTTTACTTTATTCATAAATAAGAAATAAACACAAATATTATAACTCATGGCAGTGTATAGGCTGGTATCCTCGGTAACCCCAGCATTCGATACCAGTCGGTAGTACTAGTGGGAGTATCCTGAGACGCGACCCAAAGAGCGGACTCCTCGTCCTGAGATAAACTAATCTCGGGTGGAGGGATGATGGAATCTAACGTCTCAACATCGCCCCTAGCAGCCTGTAACTCTGTTATACACTGGCTGCGGAGCTTCTCAAACCGCTCCTGTAATTTGATATACAAGTGAGTTATCTTGGTATCATCATATAAATTACGTAATATTATCCTAAATAATATTTATTATAGTAAATGTATTACCCGTATAGCTAGTGTTGCTAGAGATATAAATTTAATTTCCAAGTAGAGCCCTTCGGCGTATGGACTCTATCCCTGAACTCGATCATAGTAGGAGGTCGGCCAAAGCTACTCCACATGGCCTAAATAATATACATTAAATAATATCACCTTAATTTACTATAGTTGCAGTATAATATTAAACTAAACTAAAGAGAAATACATACTGATTTCTTAACCTTCTCGAAGCGATTGCGAGCCGTAAGTATGTACAACTCACGACTTTTAGCGATTCTTCTTCTTCATCTACTCGACTTGGTCTTGAACGCAAGATCATCCAAAGCGCGCACATCATAGCCCATGCCAAGATCTCGATATCGCGGTGGTCGATGATCTTGTAAAGTAGTCGAGCGACTCTTTTTCTAGTGGACTACGCCTCTCGTCAGATCTCGCATAACTAAGCCTAAGATAATTCTTTGAGATGTGGGCAATGATAACGACGTCACCATCCACCTCAGTGATGCCGGCCTCGTATCTGTAGTATCTCTATCAAGCAGACATAATATACGTATAATTTATTATTTGAACAATATGTAAATAACATGCATGGACCTTGATTTAATATATGTAATTCGACTTATGTGAAACTCCCGCAACACTGTCACCATGATGCCGACATCGTAAATAGCGCGTCTTTAGCTAAATCGCATGCGACCAAGGGGAGATGCGTCAGTGATGGCGTGTCAATGTACCACCTTAGCGATAGGATCCATAATACTAGAATACAAAATTTATTAAGAACATTTTAATTTATTAATCACATGATAATATTATTCTAATTGAACATAAGTGATATATTATAGTTGAAACCACTACGGATGTTTGACATCAATGGGCGTGTCGTGCACTGCAGGATGGGCGACCTAATTAATGGAGGTTGGGCCCCCCATGACAGCGACGTCTAGCATCTGTATGTTTAATATAGTTATGACATTGCCAAAAAATAGTAAATGAATGTATAATATAGTTATGAAAATAATGTTACTGAGCCAAAAAAGAAATCAACTCACTAGCATCTGAAGACGACCCTCCCTGGGAGCCGTCACCCGATCCAGAGCGGCCGCCACCACGGCCACCTCCACCGCTATGTCGAGGCATATATAGCTGTACTACTGAAATAACAGACATAGATACGATGAAATTAATTAAATTTCAAGTCTTTTATTATATATAATGATTGATTTTAGTTGTATAATATTTACAAAACACTAATTAGTGAAGAAATAGTACGTCGTCAAACCCGTCAAAATCAAAATTATTTTCATCCTCTGATTCTGTCTCTTCCTCTTCTGTATCAATTTCTTCCTCAGTATCATCTTCTACCATCACATACGGACTAACAACCACATCTTCCTCCACTTCATCAACATCGAACGACATCATCACCCAATACATCATCATCATATAGCTCAACGTGGCTGGGATTGCTAACTTGTTCTTAACGGGTCATCCATTCGCATAAATTAGTACCATCAAATGGCCGTAGTCTTCGTTGTCATGGCTATTGTATACTAGGGGTTCTAATGTGAACGACATTAAAGGCGTAGTATACTTGAATTGCTTAGCTAGCTAACACAAATACATCATCGATTCATAAATTTAATTTTATATCTCTTTGTGATGATTCTATTACGATCAACTTTAACATCCTTTTGTAGTATCAAACCAAATGACACTTAAATGTAACGACCTTTTTACCTCTTGGATAATTGAGCACAACCACTTCCTTTAATCTTCCACAAGTAATTAGACTCAAGAATCTCCATAACAACTTCACAACACGACAACACACAGGAGTTGATCGATGTCAATTCATTCAAGTCATCAACCTTGAATCTATACCCATTCACGATACAACCCGGAAATGAACTAATAAGTTTGTATGGGCCTAAAATGACATCTCTAAAATGCTCATACGCGTTCTCTTCTTCGACCCTTCTCTTAAACCACTGGTGAAAATTTACATTAGTGAATGCTTCCATATGTGTTTTTGTCAACCCCGGGTTAGAAGCATGCGCTTCCAATTCGAATGAACTCCGTACAATAATATGGCAATTGATTAATTATTGATTAAGGATAGATAAATCATTTTCAACTTGTAATAATACATACTTGATGTACGACAATACTTCAGGCATATTTAGAAACACGTATGTAGAGATAATCTTTAAATCTTTATCGGTTAGGTAAGTCTTCGTCTCATATCCAAATTGTTTAGCTGGATAAGTGAATACAAACAATTCATCATCAGAACGAGCAGGTGGATCCCCGACCTCATTCCGACTTAGACGATTATGCTTCGCGTTGCGACTACATCGTCAAAGTACAACGAGCAGAAGTTGACAAGCTCTTCCTCTCGTATAGTGTTCAAACAATAGAACCCCTACGCGAGCTTTATTTTTAACTTTCCGCTTTAATCGACCCATATACCTGAAATATAAAAGTATGTAATATATATTACCTGATAAGTTAAATATAAAGATGACGAATATTGTACAATTTATGTGATATTACCTCTCAAATGGATACATCCATCGATATTGCACCGGTCCTCCAAGCTTAAGTTCATATGGCGGATGAATAGGCAAATGCTCCATCGTCATCGAAAGAACCCGATTGGTAAAATCATTTCGAGCTTGCACATTGTCAACACTATATTTTTCTCCATCGCTTCCACATCACTATACCTTATAACAGTTGAGCAAATATCCCGAAAGAAATTTGAAAGTGCGGTAAAAAGTATCATTAATATTCCGGGTAACACCTCACTTTAAATGCAATTAGCATCAACTTACGCATGAATACATGACACTCGTGACTTTTGAACCCCAGAATTTTCAAGCGCTTCAACCTTAGTACAACGAGATATGTTAAGCATATCCATCGGGAGCTTCAATGCGCTAAGCCACTTGCAAAATGTTTTCAACTTCGTTGTTTGGTAAGACAAAGTATATTACATATATATATTATTGAGTGTATTAAAGAGTAAAGGGAGAGTATTATTGAGTTTATTGAAAATTGTGGCAAAATAAGCAAATGCTACTTAGTTTATTTTGCCAATGATAAACTAAGCAAGTGGTACTTAATTAGTTTATGAGAATTGTTATTTGGAATCTATAGAGATTACTGTTCGACATCCACTCCTAAACACTATTATCAAACGGGTTTCTAAGTTTCATAGCAGTTGCAGCTGTAATGACTACTAGGAGAAGAGTCAATCTATGTTTCACATTAGTTGCAGTTGCAACTAATAGTACTGCAACCGGTTCCTCGGCAGTAGTCGGACAAAAAAAAGGGTCGTAGTTCCTGTTTGTGTCCTATACTCTATTAATAAAGTTAATTGAATTACTACGGACATTCTTCACTGTTCCATCATAACAGATGACAACATCCCGAAGGAGTTTCATTAAGCTATTGAACACAGTTCCAAGTTAAGCAACCCTCTAGATGAACGAACGATCACTTCTCTATTAGGAATGAATCATTATCTGATATGGGTTCAATCCATGCCATAGACAGCTTCTCACCACTCCAAATTCCTCGGATGGGTAGTTCTCATAGAAAAAGAGGTGAGACATTCTGTGAGCACTACCCATCTGAGGAATTTGGAGTGGTGAGAAGATGTCTATGTCATGGATTGGACCCATATCAGGCAATGATTCATTCCTAGTAGAGAAGTGATCGTTCGCTCATCTAGAGGGTTGCTTAACCTATAACTTTGTTCAACAACTTAATGACACTCCTTCCATATGTTGGCATCTGTTATGATGGAACAGTGAGGAATGTCTTCAATAATTCAATTAACTTTATTATTCGAGTATAAGACACAAACGTAAACTACGCACTTTTTTTTTAATCATTGTCGTCGAGAACAGGTTTGAGTACTATTAGTCAGTAATCTTCACGTCGAATCCTGCATACAAGGAAGAGTACATATATGTAGGTAGAGTATTATCAAGTTTATTGACAATTGTGGCAAACTAAGCAAATGCTACTTAGTTTATTTTGCCAATGATAAACTAAGGAAGTGGTACTTAGTTTATGAGAATTGTTATTTGGAATCTATTGAGACTACCGTTCGATATTCACTCCTACTTGTCAAATTTGTTTCTAATTAAGTTACAAAGTATATTATTTTATTTTCACGACAACATTCTTATATATTCAGTCTCTTTGAATTGCATCCCAACTAAGCAAATGCGACTTACTTTATTATTTTAATTTGATTTAATTTATTATTTTATTTTATTTTATTTTTATTTTAATTTATTTTGTATTATATAATATAATTTAAATTTTTTATTAAATTAAATTAAATTTATTAATTATTAAATTAAATTAAATTTATTAAATTAAATTTATTTTATTTTATTTTTATTTATTTATTTATTTTTATTTTATTTATTAATTATTTTAATTTATTTTATTTATTTTTTATTATATTATATTATCTAATTTTTTAAAATTTATTTTATTTAATAAACTAAATTAAATTAAATTAATTATTTTATTTATTTATTAATGAATTTTATTTTTAATTTAATCTATTTATATATTAAATTATATTTATTTCATTTATTAAACTTTATTTTATTTTATTCTAATTATATATTAGTATATTAAATAGTGAATTTTATTTTATTTTGTTTTTAATTAAGTTTATTAAATCAATTGATATTTGAAGTATAAATTATTTGTCGAAAACTAATAAGTAAATGCTACTTAATTAGTGAATTTTAGTATTAGAAAATTAAGTAATAAATAGTTATTAGAGCCAACAGATTTTGTATCTCAAGAATTCTGACAGAATTTTCGTGGGAAATTTCGTCGGAAATATCAAGCATCACATTCCTTTACTGTTATTAACATACAACATACAATATTGAAATTGAAGAAATATACACTTCAATTACATAAAAAAAATAAAACCAAATAATAAAATGGATGCTATACATGTACAGAAGCTGCAAATGACCAATTTCGAACCCCAAATGACCAATTTCAGATAAATTATAAACAAAAAACATAATTCATACATTATAATACCAAAATTCTAGTAATATCAATTCAAAAACAAAATAAATTTAGACTAATTGACATTATAATACTAAATTGCATACACAAATTTCATACTACTAATATATACTATATACTCAATACTTGGAAAATTATGAGAGAACAGTGGGTGGCCCGTGACCATGCAGCTTTGGGTGGGGGTGGTACTGGGATATGGGGTGCAGGGGAGAGGGGTGGGGTGCTGGGGAAGGGGTTGGGAGTGGGGGGGTACTAGGGGTGGGTGGGTGGGGTACCTGGGACGACAGGGTGGGGGACGACAAAGGGAGAGGGTGGGGGTACAGGCAAGGTGGGGCCATGGGGGACAACTGCGGGGGGAGGGAGTGGGGGTATTCGCAAAGCAGGTGAGGGACCTGGGGAGAGGGGTTCAGTGGGACGATGCATGAGAGAGAGAGAGCAGACGGGTATTTAGAGAGAGAGGAGAGATATGAAAATGAGAGGGCGCAGAGGAGGAAAAGGTTTTTAGGTTTATTTTCGACGTAAGTTTCTGGTCGGGTTTAGGTCCTCGAAAGTATCCTAAAGCCGATGGATATTCTCTTGAAATAACCCTCGTTAAAATCGAGGTTATATTTGGTATTGGCGGGAATCTTGGCACCACCGGTGGAGCCCTACTTGCATTTTGAGTTCGATTAGGAAATAAATTATTTTCGAGGGACATATGTCCAATGATTATTCTCGAAAATATACTAATGTTGATTGGAATGTAAAAAGGCGGAAATAATTCCGTCGAATTAGCCTATTTTCTTGACATGTTAGTTACATAGTTTCACTTTTCTCCATTTAAATCACCATTCTAACACTTAAGATACTTAGATCCACATATGAGATATGTAGATCTAAGGAATTTTGGGTCTTAGAACATAACCCTCATAATTTTGAAATAAAAAAATAAGGAGAAGGAAAATTAGAAAGAATTCTTGTTCTTCCAAGGTAAGTGATGAATTTGGGATGCATGAACTAAGCTAAGCTCTTCGTTTTTTTTCCTCTCTAAATTTCAGCCCTCTCTCTCTCTCTCTTTGCTCTCTTTGCTTTTGCAAGGCTTGGGAGAAAATGAAAGGATGAGAGAAAATGAAGTACTTTGAAATGAGAGTATACTAAAGAATACTTGCAATATGGAATAGATTTAATTACTCATTCCTCCTACTATCCCCCATACTTTTATTACTCCTTGGTTAAAACGCTTCACCTTATCTCTTAGGATTATAATTAACCTTAATCTAGATTTCCAACCAATGAGAAGGTGAAAACACTATAGTATTGTAAGAAAGAGATAAGATTTGCAATAAAAAGGAAAGTTGATTAGCAAGTTTCATGGCCATAAAAGGCACCTCAAAAACCGTCCATATACTCCCCCTTTTCCCCCATTTTTGATTTATTTTTATTACCAATTTTTGATTAATCAATGGTCTAAAATGTCCCTAATCAAATGGGCTAAGTATTGGTCTTGCATTTTAATTTCTTTGGGCTTCTTATTTAATTGTTTGGGCTATGCAAGTAACCTAGTCCAATACTTTTAATTCTCTCACCCTAATAGTTTATTTAGGGTTTCTATCCCATCTCTTTTGAAATTTAATTACCTACACATGACTCTTTAACTTATAACCTAATTAGGTTTGAAATAAATAAGCAATTGAGATGAATAAAATTAAGCTCTTAGGTTAGTATACATTTTAAATACTAACATTTCTTTAATACCATAACCATTAGGTTATTTAATTACCTCACCTAATGTATAATTAGGTTATGTGGCTTCCCTTTTAATTCAATTCATATAATTCGTAAGTATATATATCAACACATACATATATATATATATATATATATATATATATATATATATATATATATATATATATATATATATACTCCTTCCATCATATGTCATCACATATTTACTCACTATTTGTATTGACTTAAAATTCTTGGTTATTTCAGTCCAATGTCAACATTTTTAAATGGGAAATGATATTTTTTTCATGGCGTGAGGAAAGTGCACTTTTTGCATTTTTATTTTATTTTTATTTTTGTGCAAGTAAAAGATGGGTTCATGCCATGGAATGGAGTGGTCGTAAAAATTTGCGGATCTCCTATAGTTCCTTTTGAAGTTGATGGATCCAAGTAGGAATAGTCAAAAGTTATGGGCCTATTAAGTTTCCTCAAGGTAGTGGTCTCAATGTGTGGATTTTTTTTCGCAACTTCTTTTCTTTCTCAAGAAAAGTAAAAGGGTATGTCTAAGTCGCTATATCATATTATTCGTGATAGAAGGTTTTCAATGGCAAACAGGTCCGTGGATGTTTGGCTATATTGTTCCTATGGATAAAAGTAAGGTTGCTCTAGACATGCTGAAGAAGTGGAGCCAGAGCTCTCTTTCTGGAGTCATAGCTGAGCCTGAAAACTTGGTTTTCTCAATCTGGTATCCCAAGTACTATTTCATTGAGTTGTTGAATACAGTTCTGTAAATATATTTCAAAATAAAAGTCATAAAAATTCTTGGACGAATTAAAACTTCTACTTGTAGAGGCGATCTTCTTGTTTTTAAATGCTTCCAAATCTAAAATGTATGGATAAGGCCAAAACAAAATTACACATGTCTAAAATTTGTGAAAAGATATCCCTACAAAACCTCAAAGGAATTACAATTATTCCCATACTCAAAATAAGTTAACAAATCTCGCAAATATAACATGAAAAGTTCCATTCTATATCAAACAGAAGAAGTTTTCATAAATATTAAACTGAGGAACAATATAGGGTCCTTTAAATAAACCTTTGAAAATCCATATATATGCCACCCCCTGTTAACTGCAAGCTATCAAAGTTAACATAAAGAAGGCTCCTCACAACAGGTTGATGGCGGTGTGGCTCGTATGTTGTCTGCTTTATATAATGATATATACACGCAAGTGCAGTACTGCGGTTAATCAAGTAATATAGTAATAAAGAGAGTGTCGAACTCACAGAGAGAACAATTACTAATAATTACTTCAATTACCAAATTTTACCAATTTAATTCCACTTAAACAATCACTCTACCGATTTGTAAAAATTATTTTAAGTTAAGAAATAAATAAAACTAAATAAACCGACAAATATTGATCACCATATAAGTAAAACATGTGGAATATAACTCTCTCAAGTACTTTGCAAAAATCATCTTATCATATTTTAATTTTTAATTCAATGTGTGTTGCAAGGTGCTAACTAGAATTGCCATTCAATTTATTAACATATGTCAATGAGTAATAAAAGACCTATTTCAGGTTATTTTGTTATTTTCATGCAAGTCACTTTAAATAAATTCATTAAGCCACAAACTCCTAACAAAGTTACGCATTTATATACAAGTATTTTTGTTTCATACACTATTTTGTTATCCTTAACAAGAATCAACAAATTCATGTGTTATTATATATATTCTAGCGCCCCCAAATCTGGGTATCTTCCAATCCAACAGATGGTGCTATACTGTACTAACATTCATACATTCATTTAATTGAAAAGCCTTAGAAGAATGAACATCTCTTATATATTATCAAAATAATATTTACATTGTCCCAAGTTCTAAACCCATTTCAAAGGTTCATTGTCATAATATCAATAACATTACAACAATAACCTATACTATTACATGGCATGTACTTAACGATGCGCCTTTAGCTTTTCCTTTATACTTATTCGATCCTTCTCGACGTGCGATCTTAGTCGCATTCATATGGTTCAAGCAAGAATGAGCATAACTAGCTCAAATAAGTATGACAATTTCAATAAACAATATGCTTGACATACATACATAAACGCATATCTTCAATAATCGAATAATAGTTATGAAGTACTATTGATGATTCAAAATAGCACTTCATCTTCCTTTCAAAATGTTTTACAATAATAACAATATTCAAGAAACATTCACTCCCACAAAGACCTTGAGCATTTCATTCTTCTTTAAAAGGACAACCGGAACTAAGTCCGTGAAGCTCGATATTACTTACGAGCACTTCTAGGTGATCACCTATTGTACTTTCTATGTTGATAAACACTACATTCATTAAACGTATATACGTTTAATTGGTGGCAACCTCGCGTGCCTGTTGTTTTACCGACAAAACATTTGTTTAACATTTTAGTCTTCTTTTGAAAACCATATCAAGTAGTTGACAAAAGATAATAACATTTGATAATAGATGAATAGATTATCAATAATCCACTCAATATATCAAGTCTAGCCAAAAAGATTGGCTTTAACTTCATCATACATTAGTTCATGTGTAAGAATACACGAACTTCAAAACTTGTTCAGATTAAACTGAGACAAGAGTTAGAATACTTTCCTTTAGCATCTGCTATGGTATAAATACTTTACATTCAAGTCTCTACAATACATGATCACATAATGCCTCACATTAGGTCATATATAATCAAGTATGTATATGACTATCTTACCCTTCATCTCAATCTAATTGTGTATTAGATTCATTTACTATTCATTCCGGTTTATCATTATACTTGCATTTATATTTGACTAGGTTATCTCAACCTTTATACAACATCCTTAAGGTTTAACAAAGTTTAAACAATGTTAAGTTATGTTCCTTAAAGTATGTTTACTTTTAAATCCATTACCATTCTTTCTTTGTACTTAGAAATATTCTTCACTATCCTTGTTACGAGACTCATGCGTTGCGGTGCCGCCTTTATAATCATAAATTTCAACACTGCATGAGTTAACAAATGGAGAGGTCTGGACTTGGCCGCTGCTGCTGAGTCCTTACTTAGTGGATCGGGCATGGCGCCACTCTGCAGAGAGGGTCCTTTCGCTCATAGCACGCTGACGCCACAAAATATGCTATAGTTCGCACTGCGGCGTGAGTTTCTAGTATGCTCGGTTACTGTTATGGTGCTGCGGCGCCATCATTTGTACTAGGGTTGGCGCTGCGGCGCCAACTCTGTGCACCAGAAATTTTTTTCAAACTTTAAATTTTGTGAACTTCCCGGATGCATAACTTCTTCGTTATAAGTCCGAATTGGCTCATTCAAAAGCCTACGGTTCACAAATTACATAATCTACGCGTTTATACAAAATTTTATCTATTTGACTTCGTTTGCTAAAAATTCACCTATTGGTTCATTTTTAACGTAAAGCGATAAACGTTAAATGAACGCTCAACGCTTCGATTCTTCGTTCTAAGTCGAATTTGATCATTCGTGAGTCCGCAACTCTAAAATGAGGAACATGACTTGTCTCTATTGGAAAATAACATTTCGAGTTCAAACTCAAAATTTGACTTCTAATCCGGAATTTCATTTAATTCGACGATTATCTAATCGCTCGATTTCCTAAGAAATCTTCATTACTTATGATTTGTTCATTACTTTCATTGCATTCAATTCATTATATAAACATCTTCACATACTTAATACAACAACTTATTTTTATTGTTGTATTTTGACTTAATCTTTATGAGCTTATAACTTATTCAATTATAAACTACTTATAGCTTCATTTCAGTAACTTATGAAAGTTATAGTCTTTTAATCACCATTCATATATGTTCTCACATACAGTTTCATTCTTGTATATATATGATACATATACATACAAATTCTTTACTTCCATATTACTTCTATTAATAAACTCATTACAAGTTCATAATACTTTCACATAAGTTTATAACTTATGCTAGCTTAAATGACTTATTACCAACTTATGTGGCTTAAGTTCATTACTTACACATTCTTTTATTTATTAACATCCATGTTCCCTAATCCATCTTTTCTTATCAACCTATCATGAATAGAGATAGAAGATAATTTAGAGAAGAAGTCTTACTTTAGAAGTCTTGGTAAGTAGCTTCTTCTTCTTCTTGCTTATGGAAGTGACTTATTCAGTAACTTAAACTCTCTACCAATTAAGCACTTTGAGATGTTTGGATTATTTGAACAACAACAAATGGCTTGTAAGCCTCCTCTATATATAGATTTTCCAAAGTTAGAGTAATTTAGACTTTAAAATAATCCCACCTCCTTAAGCACCTCCTTACTATTCATTACTTTGCACGGCACAAAACTTATCCTTTACTTGGTCATTACTCATTTAACTTGGTGATTACATAACTTGGTTACTACATTACTTTGGTCCCCACTTATCTTGGTTATCACATATTAACCATATTAGTATGGTTTGCCCCATGGGTCATAGTAATCCATTGGACTTTAATTTAGCTTAAATTAACCTATCTTTTGGGCTTGCATTAATTAACTTGTTCATTAATTAATATTGGGCCTTAACATTTAATTCAGTTGGGCTTGTACCAATTGTTAACCAATCTTCCAAGTCCATTAACATTACTTAATACATATACATATTGTACATGTATTATTCTCAGATATACTTCAGATACAACTTCATTATATACGATATTCCTTCCTTCATAAAACTTCGTATAATACTTCAGTATTATACTACTCGCTTTTCATTCCTTGTACAATACCTAAGTATCATACAATTAATACTTACTTACTAATACTTCGCCTCCTTAATATTCTCGAATTAAGTCCGCAAGCAAAATATTACATTTTCCATAACTATATTATTATTACATAACTACCTTTACTGATATTCTATCATTACGTATTTCTCAAAAATTCCAAAAATAATTTTAGAAAATAACCGATGAATAGTGTTTTTCGTAAAATTTCTAGGAAAATTTTTATTTTCGTCTTGGAAATTCAAACACTTTAATTCCTTCACGTAGCTCAAATACTACGACATTCCAATATCAATATGTTATAGAATGGCAACCATCTTGATATCACATAGAATATGATTTTATTATTATTTAATTTAATTAAATTATTTTACAATAAAATCAGAATTTCTGGCAAGTTACATATATTCAAATCTAATTTAAGATTTTCACTTTTAATTCCATCAAAATATCGATTAATTGCTAGCTAGACAATTAATATCTTAAGCACAAAATATAATAATCAACTCAATAGAATCAATAAGTGAAAATAATGTTAATTAAATTATTGAATTGTAAAAAGTTTCATTGTGCCCTTATTGGGAAATTAGTTCATCAAGATAATAAAGACAAGAATATTAAAATTAAAAAACCATCTCAAGTACGATATAAAGAAATTAAGAGAAGAAGAAAAACTCTATCAAAGAATCTCCAATCTCTAAGTTCAATCTACGCCTTGTGTGCTCTCCAATGATATGTCCAAGTCTCCACAAGGTGACTCTCAATTAATTGCGCCAAAAAATCCCTTCAACAACTCCCAAAACATTTATTTATATAATCCCAATAAACCCCAAGACAAATGGAAACTATCAATCTTATTACCGGTAGATTTGAAAACAAAGAAACAAAATAAGCAACTAAATCTTCCTAAGACACCACAAACGAAGTTCAAATTGTATGGTCCTTCCCTCCACACCACGCTTTTAACAAACTACTCGGCTAAATCCTAATTTCTTAGGATCCGAGAATCACCGGCATTGCAGTCAGTTGTAATAATCAGCTTAGATAATTGACATGGGCATGAAGAGCTTGAATCCAAGTCATTTCATTCTCAAGTAATGTGTTATGGTACTCAAGAATTTGTTCATCCAAATACGACAACCGGTTTGAGGGTCCTATTCTTCATCATTCAAGTCAAAGTATGTTAAATAAGTCGTCGAGCATCAAACGGTAGGTTTTTTGGGGGTAAGTATCAAAGCCCCACATCGTAGTTTCTTCCTTGCTCAATATCGATATAAGAAGTTATCATAAATCTTTGCATGAATAACACCTTCCTGCTTTTGCCTTTTGCTTGCAATTATATCTCTTTTTCCAACTAGCACCAAGCATATAGAGACATCAACTTAGAAATTCATCCCAATAGAAACTTAAATTTTATACTACTAAGATCGGATTCTTTAAATTCAAACCACCGAGATTATGATGATAGGCAAATCACAAAGCCCTGCTCCCAAATAAAGTACACTAGAAAAGAACTCCCTCAACAAGCGTTACCCTCCCACTCACCTAAAAAATTAACCTGAGCTAATGAAAGTGAACTACCATCTCTCTTATCCACCCAAATGTCATGTATGAATATACTTTTTCCGTGACTACGTGAGTTGTTTATCCATTTCCATTTGTATGTTCCAAGTTTCATCGCTTATTTGCTCATTAAGTACCTTCACCGTATTTCAAAGATGCTTTTGTTTGGAAGTTACAAATTGTGGGATCGACTTCATGAAATCGTAAATCGATCCCATAATCAAGTTGCTATAAGAGATCGAGAGTGTATTCTATTGTGGTGATCGTTAGTATATAATCTTCCATCACCGTAAGAGCTTCAATTTATGCGATTCATTTTATGTTTGAGGCCTTGTGTGACGCCACCAAATTCGGTATCTTCCAACCCGATGATGGTGCTATGCAGTACTACCATTCACACATACATTCAATTGAAAAGTCTCAAAAGAACAAAACATGTCTTCTATATATTCAAAATAATATTACATTTCCCCAGGTTCTTTATAACCCATTCATTCATTCTTGTCATAATATTCAATATATTACAAACATTCACCTATACTATTACATAAGTAATCTAAGGGTTCGTCTTCGCCTTGCCCTTATCCTTGCCGGAGCCTTCGGTCCGCTCGATCTTAGCTGTGTTTATATGGTTCAAGCAAGAGTGAGCTTGACTAGCTCAGCAAGTACTACAATTCTAATAAACAACATGCTTGAAACATAGAACTCATATATCTTCAATAATTGGACAATAGTTACTTAAGTACTACCGATAATTCAAAATAGCACCTCTTTTTCATTCAAAACGCGTTTTACAACAACAAGATTTAGTAAACATCAATTCCCATCCAAGACCTTGAGCATTTCATAAGTTCTTTTGAAAAGGACGCCCCAAGCACTAAGTCCGTAAGTCCGACATTACTTTATGAAAGCACGTCAGGTGATAAGCCTATAGTACTCTATGTTGATCAACACTACATTCCTTAAACATGTATACGCTTAAGTTGTGGCAACCTCACATGCCTATCGTTAAATGACAAAAACATTTTAGCATACTCAGTCTTCGTTTGAAAATCATACTAATATAACTCAAGAAACATTAATCATGCTTGATAGAAATATATTATAAGTCTAGCCTAGAAAGAATTGGCTTTGACTTCATCATACAATACTTTATGCTTGAAAGAATACATGAATTATAAAGTTTGTCCAGATCGAATGGAACAAGAGTTAGAATACTTTCCTTTAGCGATGCCTTCATCGCTTGTTGTCACACATACACTTTAAGTCTCTAAGTCTCTACAATATATGATTATATAACGTACTACGTTAGGTCATATATAATCAAGTGTGTATACTACTATATCTTACCCTTCATCTCAATCTAATCCTAACTTAGATTTGTTATTATTGGTTCTAGCTTTTCATTACGCCGTTCTCATTACGCTTATGATTGATTACTTATCTTCAACCTTTAGACAACATAAATAAGGTTTAACAATACCTTACCTTACCTTATTAAGTTCCTCGCTTTATTATTACCTTGAGTTCATCGCTCATGCTATACATATAAACATTCATTATTGTCCAAAACCTAGGGGTTGGTCTTTGCCGCTACCACCCATTACTCTTCATGTTGCATTGCCATGAGTTAACAATAAGTAAGTCCGGACTTATACGTATGCCGAGTCTCTTTGTTACATAATTGTGGCAGCAGTTAGTTAAGCAGTGCTCTGGGCCTCACTTCATGTCATCAAGCGGCTGCCTTTTATCGTTGTGAGTCATGTGCTGCTGGCGCGCTGACTCTATGCCTCGATAATTTTTAGATTTTGCAATTTTATGCGAAACTCCGGGATGCATAACTTCTTCGTTATAGGTCCGAATTGGCTCGCTCAAAAAGCCTACGGTTCACAAATTACATACTCTATTCGCTCATGCAAGAATTTTATCTAATTTACTTCGCTTTGCTAAAATTTCACCTATTAGTTCATTTTAATCTAAAACGATAAACGTTCGTGGAATGTTCAACGCTTGCTTTCTTCCTTCTAAGTAGGAATTCGCTCATTTTTGAATCCGCAACTCTATAATGCCAAATATGACTTGTCTCCATCGAAAACCAACATTTCCAACTTCAAACACAAAATACGACTTCCATTCCGAGAATGTCATTTAATTCGACGATTATCGTCTAATCGTAAATTTCGCTAAAACCTCATTACTAATCATTCTAAATGAATTTTAATCAACATATGAACATTTCAAGTTACTTATTACACCAACTTATTATCAAAGTAAGTTTTGACATATTCTCATAAGTTATTGACTTAATCAACTTATTAACTACAAATTCCTTGATTATGACTTACTATGGACTTAAGTCCATCAATCAATGTTCTCATACCATATTGAATATACTAACATCATATGATAAGTTCTTCATAAGTTTATCAACTTATTTAGGTTCAAGTTGATTATTCAACTTATTGACTTTTAAGTTCATTCTGTTAGTTCCGTGAGATACACAATAGATCTGAATGGGGAGGGGGTTGAATAGATCCTTTTAATTTTAAATACTTTTCGGTTTATTTTGTATCGCTAATAATTTAGCATATGACAAACATAAGAATATTTTCAAGCATAGCGAAATAAGTAAAAGATCCCCTTCATTGATATAATCATAATCATACATACATTATTCGTAGAGTTAGTTCAATTGGTAAGCGGTTAAAAACATACATAGTGAGTTATAGCGAGCTTAATGTACATAATGTAAATGACATAAAGTAAAAGACACAAGGGGTTTTAAGTGGTTCAGAGACTCAAGCTCCTAATCCACTCTTTTGCTTTCAACTAGCAGGATTTCCACTAAGGAAGGGTAACACCCTGAATCACTAAGATTCCTTCAAGGTCAGCAACCTTGGGACTTCAGTTCACTAAGAACTCTTCAAGGCCAGCAGCCTTGGAACTTCTCTAGTTCCCTAGAAACTCTTTAAGCTCAGCAGGCTTGGAACTTCATTTAGTCCATCCGGACAAGGACCCCTCAAGCCATGGCTTCTTGTTGTTATAGTTGTTGTTGTTGGTGGTGCTGAGCTTCTAAGATGTCATTAAGCTCTGAACATCTTTTGTACTTAGCAGCTTGGTGTGGTCCTCTTTGCATTCTGCTTTGAGTCTAGACCACATCTTCTTTGGTGCAGCTGATCTTCATTCTTTTCTACTTAACCTTATCTAGTATCAGCTTTGCACCATCACCATCTGGGTTTGCTAAGTCTCTATACTTTTAGTAGACTTTGTTTGACACTTAGTAATCCCTGAACCCTTCTTGAATACTTTGCAGATATGGTTCTGCACTTCTTCAGTTTTAGCTTTCGGTTCATGGTGATTTATAGAGTAGCTTTCTTGATCTTCTTTATACTCAACCACTTTTTTGAATGCTATCTGTTTGGCCTTCTCGGCTCTCAGCTTAGCTACCATCTTTAGTGGCATTCTCATCTTTGTTGAGTGAAGCTTCGATCTATTTGAGTTCTTCTTTAAAGCTGCTTCACTTCCACCTTGGTAGTCTCACTATCACTGAGACTTGTTCTGTTTATCTTTGGTGGAACTCGTAGAGTCAAATATAGCATTCACCAACTCAACGATTCTGCAACTTCATAACTCTCTTCTTCAACTCTTGATCATTGAAGCTCTGTTGATTTATACTACTTCCCAATCTTCCTGTTGGAAATTGCTTCGCAGATCTTGAGTTATTTGGTGCAGACTGCAGATGTGACATGACATCTTTTTCTGACTTCTTGTCACTACAGTCTGCTATTTCACCAACCCTGTCAGATATGTCACTTTGAGTCTTGGGCAGGTCAATGACATTATTTCACCCTTCTAATTTCTCGATCAGAGGTTGTCCTAGCATCGATATTCTCAATAGGCTCTTGTCCGAATATTATTGGTCAAATTGAACCGTTGCCAATGCTTCAGTCTTCAGCTATTCGAACTCTGCGTTTCTGATGCATGTCTTCATAGACCTGATCTTAGTGTTCTTGTTTACTTGTAGAAACACCACTATAATCTTGAGGAATGTTCACTTGATCTTTAGTGTAGAACACCTCTTCCTCTTTTTGTGCAGTGCTTCATTACTTCTGTTTGCCTCGACTGTTCTCAGATACTGATGGCTTGATTCCTTGCTCTGGCCTCTTCTGAATAACAAGACACTTCAGATTTGTGGCGTGTCCAGCTCGCTTTCTCCTTGTGATCTCCCGTTCACTTATCATCAATGGACTGACCCAATGCTTAATCACTTTAGCCTTGTTCTTCAGAGGCTGACCAGTATCTCAGTGTGTACTCCATCAGTTCCTTCTTCGTTTAGCAAACACTACGATCTTGGTTGCTTCCAAGATCGTTGTCATCTTTCTACTTGATGACTCATCGACATCTTCGACTTTCCTTAGTCACTCATCAAGTCTTCTTATGATCATCTTGTGGAAGACTTTATCTCGAATGGCTTCATAACTCAATCTTGATGCTTATTGGGTTGGTGCTTAGGTCTTCTGTTAGCTTGCATGCCATTCGTTGAGTGCTCTCTGGCTTTCTTCAGGTGAGATGTATCTTTGCATTACCAACCAGAGGCTTCATTTCTTTGGATATTCTGGGAGTGCTCAGTTGTTGAGAATCGTGTTTGCTCTACGATTCTATTTTGGCTTTGTGAGCACATCTGTTAAGGTCTTAGCTCTGCACTCTACGATTCAGCTTCGGCTGTGCAGACACTACGACCTTGAGATCAGATCTTGACACTACGATTTCTGTCGTTGTGTTTGTTGTCTTCATCTGATCTTGCTCGACTACGATATTCTGCCTTTGATACGATCAGTCGACTCTACGATTCTGAGTGCAGTCTATGATTCTTGAATTGGCTTTGACATTAGTAGACTCTACGACTCCGAGTGTAGTCTACGATTCTTGACTGGCTTTGGTAGATGCTCGATCGGCTCGTAGGCAGGCTGTCTCTACGATTCTGAACATGACTTCCTCAGTAGATTTAGGCTCCGAGGAAGCTTTACTCGACACACTACGATCCTTCCTCGTCTCTCTTGGCAGTCTACGAACTCCGAGATCTACTATCTTGCAAACTATGATTCTGCCTTGATAGCTCTCGAGTTATCCTTGACTCTCCTGGCAAACTACGATTTCTGGTGCAGTGCTCGACGTTCAGACAAGCCTATCTATTACATCATAAGATCAACCTAACACATTTGATTAATTCATTCTAAGTCCTTGTACATATGTTTCTATTATCTATCAAGGGACTTTACAGCTTTTCTTAATGCAAGCATACTTACATATTCATTCATATATCATAATCAAATCATATGTAAATAGGAATATCATTCACATGCTTATTCCTGACACATTCATTACTTACTTCTTATATGTTCTTAGCATACAATCATACTTCTCTTATTATCCTACAATGATAGAGATGAATAAATATTAGACAAAAGTCTTACCCTAGAAGCACTTGTACTTCTCTTCTCTTTGGAAACTAGCAAAGAACTTTTGACTTATTCTTGACTTATGTGAGCTTATTCTCTCTAACACTTAAGCACTTAACTTGGGAGGAGTTGAATGAAATAAAACAAGCAACAAATGAAGTGTGGAGCTCTCTATTTATAGGCTTGACAAGATGAGGGTACTATGGTCATTATAACCTTGCACCTCCACAACTAACCTCCTTAATCCACCTCCTTACTATTCTTTGCTTTGGCTCTAAGTTAACTTGCTAGCCACTTCCCTTTCTTGCTCATCACAACACTTGATCACCACACAAAGTGCTTGCCCATCAAGACTACCCATATTACTCTTGGTTTGCTCCATGGATCATGGCTAACTAATTGGGCTTAATAATTATCTAGCATATTTCTTGTTGGGCTTGCATTACAATAGTTTGGACTCATGATTAACAAACACTTGGGCTTGCATATCACTTACTATTGGACTTCTACCAATATGCTAATAATACCATAAGTCCATTCCATTTAACTAAGAACCTTGACATATATACACCATGTATAATTCTCATTATGCTAGCTCGTATATTAAATTGTAATATACGATATTCCATTCTCCATACATAATAGTAGTATAATACGTCGTATTATACTTACGTTCAATACCTCGCACAATGCCTACGCATTATACGATTAATACTTTCTTTTCTTAAGGCTTAATATTCCTAACGTTCTCTAATTAAGTCCACATGCAAAATATTACGTTTTTCATACTTAGATTATTATTACATAATAAATATCACCTTGATATTATAACGTTACATATTTCTCGGAAATTCAAAAATAATTCATGAAAGCGGAAATCGATGAATAGTGTTTTTCAGAAAAAATTTCAGAAAGCTTTTATTTTCGTCTAAAAAATTCAAACACTTTAATTCTCTCACGTAATTAAAATACTACGTCATTCCGACGTTTCTAGGTTATAGAACAACATTCATCTTATTAACACATAATAATAATAAATAATATTATTTTATTCATTATTAAAAGTATTTACAAAAAGTTCGATTTTCCCGGACGTTACACCTTGTTTGGAAATACAATAGGTAGTTATCTCTTTGAAAGGCATAGGAAAAAAAAAGCAAAAAAAAAAAAAAAAGCACGGAGATTAAAAAGGAAAGGTAAACAATATATTTTGAAAAGATGACTTTATCCAGATACAAACATAGTTAAGAACAAAATTACTTATTCGAAAAGGTTATCTTTATTGTGCCTATATAACAAATACAGAGAGATAACAAATGAATTTGCAAAAAAAAATTATAATATATAATAAATAGATTAGATGATCAATGTTCATGAAAATTGCATATGATGACTATGTAATGCTAGGTAGTGCTTGGTTTTTCTTTTACGTAGTGCACACGAGAAAAAAAAATACAAAAGATTATAATTAGGAACACCAAAGAGATAAAATTCATTCTACCATTTTCTCAAATCCAAATTAGTTATCCCTTCGATTGTCAATCTAACAAAACGGATACAAGTTGCAAAGATGTAAATTTTTGGACATCTCCATACGCTTGTTAGTTAAGAAAGAAGAAAGCCTAGAATGAGTAGAAAGAGGTTTGTCAGGGATAGCAAGGATGACCGCGCCACGGAACCGATCTAGCTTGGGTCTTTATATATATATATATATATATATATATATATATATATATATATATATATATATCGAGAGAGAGAGAGAGAGAGAAAGAAACCATTAATAATTTAGATGGAAGGAGGAGGCAAGTCATCCTTGGCTACCAAACATGCCCTTTTTTCATTGTAGGAATCTCTTCCTATTTTGTCCAACCAACCTAACAACTTTCAGATGCACCAACGCATTATCAAGTCTGTAAGCTTAGATAGCTCGGGAAGACAATGTCTTGCATGATAAAGAAGAGCGTGTGAAGCTAGCCAAAATGCTCGCTTTCATCATTGTCTGTAAACCAAGCAGAGAGACTTTAATCGGAAGGAAGCGTGCATGCAAGTCATCCTTGGCTTACCAAACATATATGGCCCTTCACTTCATGTAAGACCTCTCTCCTAGTCTCTACTCAATTTGTACATCCTTAATATATCATTCTTTGAGTGGCCACTATATTTATAGCCACTTTCCCTGATTAATTGGTGCTAAGTCGAGTCGACGACATTCTCATATACTCTATCTTAGTTGCATGGAATATATTCTTATCAACAATAGGGATGGAGGACCTAATTTATCCCTACTCGATGTCGGACTTCCCTCAAAGAATCTTAACGTTTAAAATGCTCTTCAAGGCTTTAATCTGGCAAATTTAATTTACAGCTTAGGCACTATGCTCACTTTTTGCCAACACAGTTTGACTTCCAATATAGGATAGGGATGCATTTACTTACATGTTCAAAGTGAGGGGACCCCGGATCATTAATATAAATCGTTTGAGAATTTCAAGTAATTAGCATTAATTATTTAGTTTCCAATATTACCCCTAGTAATAAATATAACTTTGGTTCTCTCACTATTTTTTGCCCAATAAATAACACTCTTTTTTTAAATACAAGAGCAATATAGACAATTGATATTATATTTAATGCTATACAATTATTTTTTTAATACTCGTACACAACTCTAAAATGACTTATATTAAGGAATGTAAGAAGTAGTACATTATAATACTTTGAATAAATACACTCATTCCGATAGTTTGTTAATATTAATTAAACGAATCCGGTTAGCATGAAGTGAACTTTAAGGTAAGTTTACTTCATGGCTAATCTGAAGGTTGACATGCGAAAGGAGATATCATCCCATGCCGTGTGTCAAGATCGCGATTGGTATGAAGTGAACTTACCATGAAGTTCACTTCATGCTAACTACTTCCTAATTATACTATATCAGTTTTATCATATCCTCTTGTAAAGGAATTTTTTTTGTAGTATCGTGATTTTAGAAGCATGCACTTCTAAGTTCTAAAAGTGACCCAATGATAAAACTCGTCTTTCGGTTTGACGTTTCATAATCATATTTCCTCTCTCGTGTATTATTTTTCAACTTTATAATGAAATCATTGATCCCCTTAGGCCATGCTTGTGAGTTTTGTTTAGGATAAACGTGAAAAAATGGTGTTAACGCCAAATTTTGTACGCCTGACAAAATCACCAAAACAACAGGCCAAAATTGTGCCAACAATTGATTATATTGTTGTGAAATCAAACTCACGAAATACACTCACATAAGCATAAATAAGGGAATATAAAGTATGAACACAAGATTTACGTGGAAACCCAATTGGGAAAAAACCACGGAGAGAGAGAGAGAGTAATCCACTATAATAATATTGGGAGTACAAGTTGTGTATTTGTGTTGTATCTCTTGTGTTCCCTCTCCTCCTTTGTCTCCTCCCCTTATTGTTGTATCTATATATGCCATATCCAACTTAATCCAATTAGGAGTAGGAGTCCTTTGTAGAATCACCTTATAACAACAATTAATGGCTGATAGATTCCTTCCCAAATTAAACCTCCTTATCCCACTAAATAAGGAAACATAATCTTATTTTAATAAGGACTCTCTCGCTGTCAAAAAAATATATTATGAGTCAACACCAAATCTAGACCATTAAATAAATTAGGTTACACCTTGGCTAGACCCAAATAATCACACTCCAACATTTCTCCCAGTCTCTTATTTATAAGAAACTTATTTATAAGAGAGTATTCAAAATGTCTCCGTGGGATTTTTATCCTCAGGATTTTTATCCTCCGAATTTTTATCCTCCGAATATTTATCTTCCGAATTTTTATCCGTAGAATGTTCATCCTTTCGGGAGATCAAAGCCTTCTCGAAGGACGTTTGGTGCTATTGTTGTTTGGTCCGCCGCCGAACCACGCTTGCTCCGTTTTTAATCCCAGCTAACTTGAAGATTGGAAACCGTGCATCATGCATAGCTGTCGACTGCCACTTTTATTAAAAACAACTTCATGGGCATGTCCCTCCAGTCTGTGGTTGATGATGAAACTGAAGCCGCCTTTAAAGCACTTCAATTATATAAAAGCCTAAACTTTTATCTTTGTGCTGGCTGAATTCGTTACAAGTGCGGTGACTCAGCACCAATTTATCATCACCTTGACCAAAGTGTTAATGTTTAGATTTTACATGCATCATGTGAATACTACACTACATCACATGCATAATATAAGAGAGAGTATGTAAAGTTGTATCAATAATCAATTACGATCATGCTTCAATTGCTATTGGCATAATAAATATATACACACCTATAAGTATATATTTAATTTAATAAAAAAGAATCACTTATCTCCTTAGGTGAATCGGTGATTTTAAATTGACACTAGAACAAATGTCTTGTTTCCCATGATGGCGCCAATGTTAACGCTTAAATTTTGTACTTTGATTTAAATCACCAAAATAGCATGCCAAAATCGCCTAACGGTTGATTGTATTGTTGTGAAATTAAACTCAATAAATACACTCATATAAGCATAAACAAAGGAATATAAAGTATGAACACAAGATTTACGTGGAAACCTAATTGGGAAAAAACCACAGAGAGAGAGTAATCCACTATAATAATATTGGGAGTATAAGTTGTGTATTTGTGTCATATGCTCTTATGTTCCCTCCTCCCCCTAGCTTGTAACCGTATATATAGAAGTAACCTCCCACCCACATCCAACTAGGAGAAGGACTCTTTATCCCTTCAAATAAGGAAACACAATTCTATTTTAATAAAGACTCTCCCACTGTCACAATAAATACATAAGGGCCATCACCAGATCCGAACCATTAAATAGACTGGGTTGCACCATGCTAGACTCGAATAATCACATCCCAAACAGATGGGAAGAGAAATTTCTTCATCATGCCTTTTCTCTAGGAGGTGTTCGTCTATACCAGTGGCAAAATGCACTTTGAATAGGCCATACTCTAATTCATATTATTGTATAAAGCCCTTGAAGCAACTCATGCTTATGCAAATTATTTTTAAACTTTCCCATCAGTCCTTAAACTCATCAATTGTCAATACTTTACGCATACATTTGTTGAAATCATTTTATAATTCGGATGAATGGCATAAACTTGATGTAGTTTCTCAAAATATTTGTTGCTAATGTGCCAATAAACACCGGGTGATGGGTAGATGAAAAAACTTTTGCAATTGCATTATTATTAACTTTATATTGGTCCTTGATAATAACAACGGTCTTGTTATTCATTACACCGAAACCAATTCTCAAATAAGCAAACAAAATTTTCACCCCGGTCTCATCTTTTAGAAGTGAAAACCCATAAAATATAGAATAATAATAATAATTTACACCCATGAATAGTACAAAAGGCATGAAATACTTCAGATTCGATAAGTAGTGTCAAAAGGACATCGCCCAAATTGAGATATTAAATTTGGTTTCATATAATACTATTGTTCTAAAAATTCCCACTTAAGTCTGCTAAATCTCCGGGTAACTGCTATAAGGACAAGGATCCTTTCTATTTTAAATAAATGTAGACTTTTCATTTCATGGTCCAGATTTAAAATGTGTTAGAATGTGAAATGGATTTGCTAAGTCTTAAAAAATTAAATGTAAAATTTTATAATATTACATCTACCATATGTTTTTGTATAGTCCAACATGTATATATAATAGAAAAATAAATAAATGAGATCGCCTAAGAAAGCCTTCACCTATATACCTACTGTCTAGGCAAACTGATGCGGTTGAAGAGAAAGCGTGTCAGTTTATGAAAAGATTTGATCCAGTTTATGGAAAGATTTGATAGATTATGGATAGATTTGATCCAGTGGCAATTTGGTAATTTTTGTCAAGTTTGGAGTGTCAGATTTTGGCATTTTTGGAGCCTAATTTCATTAGAAACGGGTCAACGATCAAAAGTCACAAGCATTTTGCTTTTGAACTGCAAGGTTTTTTTTGGTCAAATTCCATCGTTTAGGCCTTCAAAATTATATTTTATTATTTTTGGGTTATTTTTATAATTTTCTTTATTAGTTTTTCTTTTTCGTTTTGGATTCCGCTTTTATGGTTTTTTTATTTAAACGTTTGTTTTGATGGGAAGAAGCAGTTTTGATGAATAATAGACTTTTCTTATTTTTAAAAATTCTCTGAATTAGAATTTTGTTGCCTATTTCTTGATATTCATAGAATCAACAGGATGTAGAAGGTTATCATTGACAATAATGCACGATTCAACAATCAATAAAAATTTTCATTATACTTCCTCTACACCAGTTGGTATTAGAGCCTAAGTTTATATTCACCATGCCACCCTCAGAGAGAGCGACGTGTGGACGATGTTTATGGGCGTGAAGATCTCATAATTGAGTAGTGGTTCGAGCAAAGATGAATCGAACAACCTGGTGCAATAGGGGATGAACACTATGATGGATCGACTGACACTAAGGATGGGAGAGTTGTTGGAGAACCAAAATAGGGCAAATCCTAATCCTAGGAGGAACCCTAATTATGATTATCGGAGGAATCATTTTGCAGCAGAGACCGATGATGGAGATGACTTTGATGATGACTATGAGGAGGCACCTCATAGCGCCGTCGACCATATGCTTGATGGAGTATGATGATAGAGACGTTGGGAGACTAGTATGAGGACTGAGATTCCTTAATTTGTGGTACCCTCCAACCAGAAGAATTCATTAACTGGCTGGCCACGATAGAAGAGATCCTGAAATTTAAGGGTGTACCTGAGGATAAACGAGTACCCTAGGTTTCTACTAGACTCATAGATAGAGCGATGGCTTGGTGGTAGCAACTCAGGCAAGCGAGGGTTGGATTGGGAAAGTCAAATATTACGAACTGGGAGAAGATGAAGAAACAGTTGCGGGCTACGTTCCTACCTTATAATTATCAACGCTTAATGTATTAGAGGTTGCAGAATTTAAGGTAAGGAGGTCGTACAGTTGATGAATACACAACTAAATTCTATCGGCTAATTTCTCGAAACGAGGTGCATGAGACAGAAGATCATTTGATTGCCCGATATATTCGGTGTTTACGAGAAAAAATTAAAGAGACAGTCAACATTTTTGATCCGATGTCTGTTTCTGTGGCGCATCAGCGGGCTGTGCAGATTGAGAAGAGGAGTCCTGGTGGTTTCTGTGGCGCATCAGCGGGCTGTGCACTGGTATGCTTTTCTATGGGAAAAAAATATAAGGATGAGGTTTGGTGTGATGTAGTAGCTATGGATGTATGCCACCTACTGTTGGGATGACCTTGGCAATTTGATAGAGAGGTGGTTCTGTAACGCTCCGAAATCCGATCTATCTTCACACCCAGATTCCGTACGTCACAATCCCATCTTCTTCCAAACATACATCAATATGTACTGAAATATAACAACATACACTCTCAAATCCCAGGTTCTAAAAACCATATAACCTTTTTCATTACAAATAATGATAAATACATTATTCGTTTCATCTTACAAGAGTGACTTTTATCCGCCACCAAAGATATAGGTTATAAATCTTAGGTAAGAGTATCTAAGACTATAATCGTAAGGAGAGGGATAAGAAGATCACCACGTGATCATAGTGAATCGTACTAACAGATGAGATATTAAACGATGAATGATTTATAGTACTACGAAGTAGTACTAAAGAAGAACTCAGATTGAGTTCTGAAAGATAGTATATGAATTAAAGAAAATTCGTATTAAGTTAAAAGAGATTTAGGAGTTGTAAAATTTCAATTGAGGACTCATGTGATAGCTGAGTTGTATGAACCTTTGTATGGGCAGAGGTTTGTGCTTGGTGTAACAACTGCTTAGCTTATTACAGTGATAATCATTGGAATTGGTCACGCTATCAATATGTATATGACGAGAAAGTGAATCTTTTCTCATGTATATACTTAATAGGTAGAGAACGATAAGGTAGGTACGAGTTCTTGAAACTCATACTTATGGTACGTTCGTGACTCATAATGATATGGTATGTTTTTGAACTTCTCAGCGAATGGACGCTTATGGTCTGTCTGGATGGTTCTTAAACTTATATTATTGTGGAAAGTTCCTGAACTCATAATGTGTGGTAAGTTGATGGACTCTGCTAAGGTAGAGGGATGTTTAGACTGAAAACAAGTTGTTTCCAAAGAGGCTTAGTATTGAAGGTGCTAGTGAAGATTAAGCATCGTTTGTCGCGAAGAAGACAATGAAGGAAGAAGGAGAATAGGATATTCCAAGTCATCTAGCTATGCTTAGATTTCGAAGTTTATTGAACTCGTGCTGATAAGTACATTTTGAAAAAGGAAAGAATTGGTTTAACTTTTGGAACCAATAGATTTTTAAAAGAGCTATTCTTGGTATGTCTATGCTAATTGTTTCGGCTAGACAGAAATTGATTTGAAATATCAAAATGAATTTTAAATCATCAGTGCATTTGATACAAGGATGGTAAAAGGATGGAGTTATTAATGCAATTGAACCTGGTGTTGGATGTGGTCTTAGGATCAACAACCCGCTATGGTATAATGTATAATAACGAAGTCACAAACTAACGAAGTCATCAACGTACTGTGAAAAGTACGGTATCATGTCATCATAAAACGTTTTGATGTATTGCGAAAAGAATTTAAAGAAGTAGTCGATGTCAATTGAGTTGACTAGACTAATGTTTCACGTTGATATCCAATTTATTGTTATGGTCTAAGCTACTTGATTTAGCTAGACAAATGGTATGTCATGTTTAAAAGAAAATCAAGTTTTTCTTGAGAAGTTGTGCCAATCCAAATTATTTTGGTGCGTAATCTAATGATTAAGTTTGAGGTGAACACACCTCAAATGGGGTTATACAATGGGTTGATCGCTTACATTATGGAAGATGTAGTTTACCTTCTTGGTGATTGTAAACTGCTAGTAAGAGTTCATGGTCAATTTGACCCCTCAGCAAAAGTATGAAATATTTTAAGGGGATTCTTATATTCCTCGTTGTTCATTCTACTTCATAATTCTTGATAAGTTGTGAAGGTGAGAGAATGTTTGAAAGATAGGAACTTGTTTGAAGAGAAGTTGAGAAGATGGGTAGACTAAAATTTCGATGGACGTAAATTCGTGGAAAGAAGGGGTGAATGTGATGACCCGGGTATGGGTGTGGTTTTAAGAAATTCTGAGGACGGAATTTTTATAAGAGGGGAAGAGTGTAACGACCCGGAAATTCGGATTTTCCAGAATTTAAGTTTAAAGAATTAGTTATTAATAAAATTAATTTTTATTAATAATATTATGTGCTATGTGTTTATTAATCGTTCTAGAACCTAGGATGATTATAAGTCGGGAGGATTCTGGCTACGAGCTAGACTAAGCGATTAAGAATTTTCAAGACGAAAATGAAAATTTTCCGGGAACAAAATATTTTCGGGGAAAAAGACGAAATAGGCACTATTCACTCGACGAAACCTAAGGGTTAGGGTTTGAATAACCTAAGCCGTTCTGAGAGTTCAGTATGTCAAAATGACATTCCATCAAAAGATTTGCCGATAATATGTCGTGAAAAGTTATGAAGTGGCCGATAAAAGTTTTTCTCAAAAACTTGCGAAATCGAACGAAATAAAATGACTAAAAATCATTGTGTACTTTTTCGCTCATTTAACTAACGTTAGGTAAAACGTGAAGGAAAACGCTCAACGCTAAAAAAAGTGTTTTCGCTTTTTCGTAAATTCAAGAATACGTAAAAGTTAATCGGTAAAGGAAAGACAAAATATCCAAAAATATTTGGATTCCGAGAATCGCAGTTTTTAAAACTGTCAGACGAAAACCCAAAAGACGGAACCATGTAACTTAAAGGCTATGTAGAGTTAAGTGTTAGGTTTGTAATATTCATGAAAGCAATCAAATTGCAAAATTAATGCGGAAGCGTGTAAAATCAGAGTTTAAAAAATTTACAAACCATATACCCGGATCACCCTTTATGCACAATTATTAATTAAACGAAAAGATAAAGAATAAATCATACCCTTGAAGATCGAGCTTCCTCGGGTACAAGTTCACCTCCAAATCCTTTCGCGTCCAACTTGAATCCACCGGGTTTGGTTCCTTCCTTTGATCAACGTTAGCCACCCATGTGTTTGGCCTCTAGAGGTGATCCACCAAGGAAGAATAGGAATTCAAGAAGAAGGGTGGTTGGCTAAACCCTAGTTTTTCTATCTCTATAGAAAAAGGTGTACTCTCCCAACAATTGGAATTATGTCGTATGTTGAAAAGTCAACAACCCCCACCACCCATAATAAGACTCCTCTTATTTATAGATGTGGGCAACCCACCTTAACAATTAAGGAATTGGGTTTTATTTAATTAATTAAATTCTTTTAATTAATTAAGCTCCCTAATCTTATTAGGGATAATTAATTAAACTCCTTTAACTAATTTTCCTTCCTAATCCAATTAGGAATAAATGAGAGTACTTATATTAAATTAATTCTTAAACTCTTTTAGAAATTAAAATAATAATAATTGTAATAATATTAATAAGACTCTCTTATTAATTTATATTTAATATTTCTAAAATATTAAATAATAATATTAAGTTATTTAATTTATTCTATCACCATAGATTAAATTAAATATACTTAACATATTATTACGATTATGCCATTAACTTCTTAAATAATTATTCTTCCTTTTATGGTGTGACCCTTTAGGTTCTCCATATTAAACCTAGGTTGTGAATAAATCAATTAGAACAATTCTAATCTTATTTAAATAAATAAATTAAACAATTAATTTATTTAAATAATATTTATTCTCTAATATGGATAAGTCTCCCCAGCGATCAACGACTTTCCAGATAATATAGATTTCAACATTAATCATCAAAGAACCTTTGAGTAGTAAATAGTTACCGACAATTCAATCCTTCCACCATACAATGTCCCAATTAAATATAAGACATGGAATTCTTCATCAAGTCTTATTTTATTTAATTATATGTATTTCGATCCTTAAATGCATAACTCCAAATAATGCAAATTAGAAACTCCTTTCTAATTTCATTTCGCTTAACCGCCAAGGACTACTTTGGGTTGTCATTTATCGAATCACATAGGACATTTCTCTTCTTTTATTAGAAGTGGTAGATTCTTTATTGATCATACATTATCTCCATGTACAACTTATTATACCCAAGCATACCCTTTGATATACCCTAAGGGTCTTAAGGAATAAGTCAAAGTATAACTCATCATACACAAGATACTATGATGATCTCAAGTCCAAGGATTACTTGTACTACTATCACTACAGAATTCCTATTGACAGCAAATAAAACTCCATTAGGTATTCTTAGCGAGCCACGCTCGTTGAACTTATTCTCTAATAAGCACCTACATACTTGCTTTAGTGTCTCCACACAAATGATCATGAGATCAATCATCCTCATCCAATGAGCAAGCAACGTATGTACCAATCTATCTGGATTCACTAATCTCCAATTTAGTAATCCAATGATTGGGAACTATTTTAGTTTTAAGCTTTCTAAGAATTTAGATCTCATTAGAATGATCATCATCATTATTCTAAAAGCATTGCTTAAAACTATGGGTTTATCACATATTATAAAACAGCATCATGTAGATAATTAAAAGCCTTTAATAAATTAATACTTTTTATTAATAAATGAATAAGATTGTTACAAAGTATATGCTTTATCATCAAACATGATTGGCTTGTGTGCATACTACTTTCAATCTCCCACTTGCACTAAAGCCAATCGTCATGGTATCTCATACTCTTCTTCTCTAAGTGACGATTATCCCGGGTCATTGGATAAGCTTTAGTTAATGGATATGTAATGTTGTTCTTGAGAGTCCACTATCTCTATAGTGATTTCCCATCTTTCAATGATTCTAATAATCAAATGAAAGTGCCACAACACATGTTTAGATCCAAGATGAGACTTGGGAACTATTCTAGTTCAGAATGAACTTTTAATCCAAACAATCAACTTGCAAAGATCATTTATAGCTATATACTTTGTCTTTATCACTAAACCAAAGAACTCTTTCTTTGTTTGGAACCTTTCCAATTCATCGCACCATTGTTCAAGATAACGCTTTACCTTAAAGTGGATTTTTCGTCATCTTTAGTCTGCCTAAAAAACTTGAGTCCATTAAGTCCTCTAGTTTTAATTTAGACCCACCATGAATATGATCACATCCTTAGTGCGGTTAAGCACTTTAAGATGTTTTTTCACTAACTCATAGTGAACTTCTCCGAATATGGTCGATCAACATCGTGTCTCGTACATTTCATTGCATACATAATTGTCACTCATGCGACCTCTCTTTTAGGAGTCGTGGGGACTATTAAGAGATACACTCCATAGCTCATCAACATGAGACATCTCTTGGAGTTTGCCATGCTAAACGACTTTAGCATCAAATGAATATACGTTCCTTGGGTTAAGTCGAGCATCCTCTTAAATCTATCTATATAGATTTATATCCCCAATTAAGATACTCTTCCAAATCATTCATGGAGGAATGTTTAGATAACTTTATCTTTACTGATTGTAGCATTGGTATATCATTCCTTATCCGTAGTATATCAACATATAGTACTAGGAATGTCACGATGCTCCCACTGACCCTTTTTGTACACACTAGGTTCATTCTTATTTTTGATAAAATCAAACTCTTTTGATTTCCTCATCAAAACGATTGTTCCATATTTGAGAAACTTGCTTCAATCCATTTCTCTGAGTGTCTACAACACTTACCTCATCGTATGTAACTGGATCATCATCTTCTATGATGTTTACCTCATCATCATCATCTATGATGAATCCATACCTCCCAGGTATCTTCGGTACTATTCCAGATTTATGATTTGGTTGTGGTACAATAGGTCTATCTACAGGTTCCTCTTATTTGACTTATAGTATTTTGTGGTTCTTGAACTCTTCAAGATCTATTATCCTCCCACTAGCCCTTTAAATGATAAACACCTTTATCTTAGAAGGCAGCGTGTTTCGTAACAAACACCTTTTGCTAAGTAGAATTATAGAACATATACCCTAAACTTACTTTAGGATGTCCCACAAATCTGTACATGTCAAATCTTGTCCCAAGCTTATCCTTTGAAATCTTTTCACATAAGTTGGACAACCCTTTATCTTATCATACTTAAGATTAGGAATCCTCCCTGTCCATAACTTTTATGGAGTCTTGGGGCCGGATTTTGAGGTTACCATTTTCGTAGATATGCAGCCATTTCTAGGACATTATCCCAGAAGAATACTGGAATGTCGGTAAAATCATTATGAACCGCACCATGTCCAACAAGGTACGATTTTCCATTCAGATACATCAATCAATTATTGTGTATCAAGAGGCGTCCATTATGAGAAAACCATTTGAGATGATCTAGAAACTTATTGCACAAGTATTCCTTCCTTGATCCGATCAAAGAATCCTAATACTTTGCCAATTTGTTTCACTTTTGAATTCTTTGAACCTTTCAAATAATTCACACTTGTATTTCAACAAATACATACATTCAACTCTTTGAATGATCATCTCCTTTTCTTATACTAGTTTGTTCAATTTACAAAATAATTTTTCACGTAAGTCAAGTATACAAAATCCATTAAGTAATCTTTCAGTTCTATACGAAACATTATTATTATAAATAGAACAACAATTGTTCTTAATTATAATACCAAAGATTTCATTGTTCAACAATAAAATGGAAATAATATTTCTAACAAGAACTGAAATACAATAACAACTTATTGACTTAATAGATTTTCCCATAGGCATTGCTAAACTATAAGTTTCTATGGCTAATGTAGCAACCTTTGTTACATTTCCGCACTTAGGATTACTTATATTTGTTTAGCTTTTACTTCGCTTGGTCCCTTCATAAATCTATATTTATGATAACCAAAGTTGGTATCCAATACCCAAGTAGAACCTTGACTTAAAGAAAAATTTATTTAAATCATGAACAAAAGCGTATTATAATCGAAACTTCACTAAGCTTCTTTGGTTAGCCTCGCAAGATGCTTCTTAGGTTTCTTTCCAAAGGTCGTGCTTATAGCGGTGGAAGCAAACTCCTTTGCTATCCATATCAGTTTTGTTCTTATTATCCTTTGATTATGCCTTCTTTTTACCTTCTTTGAATCGTTCTTCTTTTTGAAGATCCTTTGGCCCCTACCAAGAAGACATGGTCTTTCTTGGTTGAAAGTGACTCTCAACATTTTTCAACATGTTAAGCAAATCAGCAAAGTCGATATCTAGCTTGTTCATATGAAAATTCACAACAATTGTGAAAGGAGTCCCGGGAGTGAGTGCAAGATCAAATCTTGGCTCAACTCTCCATCCATGACAAAACCAATTGTCCTAATTGTTCAATCAAATTGATCATGTTTAGAACTATTTGTCTGCATTTATGGTGCCATTGGCCATTCTAGATCGGAAGAGCTCCTTAGATATCTCGATATCTATCGGTCCACTTTCCTCGCCATCAACTACTTGATGTGCGGTGAATATAGCAGAGCATCCATAGTTTTATCGACGTCAAGCTTGTTACTCATGGATGCGAGCATGGTGCATTGAGCCAACTGTGCATCATCTTGCTACTTTCTAAAAATAGCAATCTCTTCCTCAGAGGCATTGTCTGTAACCATTGCAGGATAGGCGATTAAGGACATAAGATAGCTTTTTCACCATGAGAACTATTCTCAAATTCCTTAACCAATCCATTTAATTCAGTCTGGTTAATTTAGCATCTAATATGCTTCGCAGTGATAGTAATTTTAGACATTGTAAAATTCTGTAAATGAATTTGTAATTAACAACATTTTAACATACATTCTATTATTAATTACCAAAATAATTTAGGTCTTGTTTTAAATTGGTATCTCCCACTATTTTCTTCAAACTATATTACCCTCACTTATATAGTTCAGCAAAATCTAATTAAAGATTTGCTAGTGAGAATAAGGATCCCATTTCAAATGTATATAGCCTTGTGGTGACACAACAAACTATATATAAATAAATAGGTAGACAACTTTTGTCAATTACATCAACTATGCAACTCCTTGTCTTTTGCCTCTTAGATTATTTTGATCAAGTGGTGGCACATCCGAATCAAAATTATCCAAGTTAAGTCCGACCTAGCACTCCATATATTCAAAAAAGAAAAATATCATCCTTGTGGTGACACAACAAAATAATATTGTTCAATTTTCTTTATAAGCATCAAATGTGATAAATTAACATCTTAAATACTTAATACTTGCCTTGTGGTGACACAACAAACTCATATTAAATATTTAATACTCTATTAATTTTATCATGCTAGAAGGCGACGTTCGATATTCCAAATATCTTTGAACGCTTAGGACTTAATATAAAACTTGAGGGGTTATTATTAATTTGTCTCATCTTGTTTAAGCATGCAGCGTACATATATATATAAAATACATTATATTAATGAACATGCGAAGCATGTTTGCATAATATATAATATATATAGTATAAGCATGCACATATAGAATACTATATTCTACACGGATTGATTATGGACTTTTATTCTAGTTTGGTTCACTAGAGCCACCAAGTGAACCAAAAGGTCAAACCCTAGGGTGCAAGAAATAATATTTAAATATAACTATTACATTTAAACCCGGGCTCTATTACAACGGGTCTTCAAGCGCTTCTTGTCCCTTGATCTCCAATTTTTTAAAATTAATTCTAACTATTCCTATTACAAAACTATTTAAAATAAATAGAAACCTTGATCGTGATCCAAGGGAAGTACATAGGAGGAGATAGAATTTACATTTAGAAAAAAATTAGAGAAGACGAGGTACGCTGCAGACCCCATTTAATAAAACCCATACATTCATGCATCCAACTAAAATAAAATCCAATCACATTGGTCAATAGTCCATAATCAATTCCATTTATTATCATACACATCACCATATGCATCAATAAATAACATTCATCATATGAATAATAAACATTTAATATATATATTGATATCATTTAATGGGCAAAATTAGTTAGTATAAAATCTATTTTGAATAAAAATAAACTCCTTTATTTTAATCCAAATTTAAATCAAAATAAAACTATTTTATTTTAATTTATCCTATTTTGAATAAAATAAACTATTTTATTTTAATCAAAATTTTAATCAAAATAAACTCCTTTATTTTAATTAATTATGGAATCCAATTCCATATATATAAAAAAATCTTTAATTAAAATAAACTCTTTTATTTTAATTAATTATGGAATTCAATTCCATGTAAAAAAAAGATATTAAAGAAAACACGGATTTTCTTTTCCTATTCACAAATAAACTCATTTATTTTGAATAATATGAAATCTTATTTCATATTTAAATAAACTCCTTTATTTAAGGAAATTAGGATTCTCTTCCTATTCACAAATAAACTCTTTTATTTTGAATAATATGAAATCCTATTTCATATCTAAATAAACTCCTTTATTTAAGGAAAGATCAATTTCAACTCCAATTAGTTATCATGGAATCCAATTCCAACTCTAATTAGTTAGCATGAAATTTAATTTTAAAATTAAAATAAATCTTATATTTTAATATTAAAATAAACCTTTTATTTTAAGATTAAAATAAATTTTTATTTTAATAATAAAATAATTAAAACATATATATATATATATATATAATAATAATAATAACAAAACATGTTATATATATATATATATATATATATATATATATATATATATAATAAAACGGATAATATATATATTATACATATATATATAATAACTCGATTCCTTGTAAAAAATAAAATACATGCCGCTTCAAATTTTCCAGTGCACTTGTATGCAAAATGAATTAAAAAAAAAAAGCTAAATTTTTAAAAAAACTGCCTTTGTTTTTGAAAAACAATGCAGACCGCTTCATATGAATATCAAGTAAGTTCCAAATGAAAGCCATCATGATTAACTGATTGTTGCGAAAAGAGATATCATGATTACCTTTATTGAAACTTTATATTCACGTTAATATATATAGTAACTTAGAATGAAAGCATGTTTTCCGTAATACATGATCTGCACCCTCTTTTTTTTTTTTTTTTTTATTTAATAAATTTTATACAATAAAATTATGCCCAATTAAATTGTTCTAAACACATATCAATATATAAATTAAAACAATTAATAATTTGCATAAAGGTTTGGCTCTGATACCACTGTTAGGTTTGTAATATTCATGAAAGCAATCAAATTGCAAAATTAATACGGAAGCGTGTAAAATCAGAGTTTAAAAAATTTACAAACCATATACCCGGATCACTCTTTATGCACAATTATTAATTAAACGAAAAGATAAAGAATAAATCATACCCTTGAAGATCGAGCTTCCTCAGGTACAAGTTCACCTCCAAATCCTTTCGCGTCCAATTTGAATCCACCGGGTTTGGTTCCTTCCTTTGATCAATGTTAGCCACCCATGTGTTTGGCCTCTAGAGGTGATCCACCAAGGAAGAATAGGAATTCAAGAAGAAGGGTGGTTGGCTAAACCCTAGTTTTTCTATCTCTATAGAAAAGGTGTACTCTCCCAACAATTGGAATTATGTCGTTGTTGTAAAGTCAACCAACCCCACCACCCATAATAAGACTCCTCTTATTTATAGATGTGGGCAACCCACCTTAACAATTAAGGAATTGGGTTTTATTTAATTAATTAAATTCTTTTAATTAATTAAGCTCCCTAATCTTATTAGGGATAATTAATTAAACTCCTTTAACTAATTTTTCTTCCTAATCCAATTAGGAATAAATGAAAGTACTTATATTAAATTAATTCCTAAACTCTTTTAGAAATTAAAATAATAATAATTGCAATAATATTAATAAGACTCCTCTTATTAATTTATATTTAATATTTCTAAAATATTAAATAATAATATTAAGTTATTTAATTTATTCTATCACCATAGATTAAATTAAATATACTTAACATATTATTACGATTATGCCATTAACTTCTTAAATAATTATTCTTCCTTTTATGGTGTGACCCTTTAGGTTCTCCATATTAAACCAGGTTGTGAATAAATCAACTAGAACAATTCTAATCTTATTTAAATAAATAAATTAAGCAATTAATTTATTTAAATAATATTTATTCTACAATAGGATAAGCCTCTCCCTAATGATCAACGACTTTCCAGATAATATAGATTTCAACATTAATCATAAAAGAACCTTTGAGTAAATAGTTAAAAGACAATTCAATCCTTCCACCATACAATGTCCCAATTAAATATAAGACATGGAATTCTTCGTCAAGTCTTATTTTATTTAATTATATGTATTTCGATCCTTAAATGCACAACTCAAATAATGCAAATTAGAAACTCCTTTCTAATTTCATTCTCGCTTATGCCAAGGACTCACCGGGTTGTCATTTATCGAATCACATAGGACATTTTTCTTCTTTTATTAGAAGTGGTAGATTCTTTATTGATCATACATTATCTCCATGTACAACTTATTATACCCAAGCATACCCTTTGATATACCCTAAGGGTCTTAAGGAATAAGTCAAAGTATAACTCATCATACACAAGATACTATGATGATCTCAAGTCCAAGGATTACTTGTACTACTATCACTACAGAATTCCTATTGACAGCAAATAAAACTCCATTAGGTATTCCTTAGCGAGCCACCTTCAAAGTGAACTTATTCTCTAATAAGCACCTACATACTTGCTTTAGTGTTCCACACAAATGATCATGAGATCAATCATCCTCATCCAATGAAAGCAAGTTAACGATGTACCAATCTATCCTGGATTCACTAATCCCCAATTTAGTAATCCAATGATTGGGAACTATTTTAGTTTTAAGCTTTCTAAGAATTTAGATCTCATTAGAATGATCATCATCATTATTCTAAAAGCATTGCTTAAAACTATGGGTTTATCACATATTATAAAACAACATCATGTAGATAATTAAAAGCCTTTAATAAATTAATACTTTTTATTAATAAATGAATAAGATTGTTACAAAGTATATGCTTTATCATCAAACATGATTGGCTTATGTGCATACTACTTTCATTAAGGGCTAAGTTAACTTAACACTTAAGTAATGAATAGTATGGAGGTGTGAATAGTAAGGAGGTTAGGGGTGAAATGACTATTTTGCCCTAGCTTTGGAAAATCTATAAATAGGAAGCTAGATTTTATTTAAATGAGATTTTGAAAAATCCTACACTAGAGAGAGAGAGAGAGAGAATTTGGATGGAGAGGGAGAAGAAAGAGCATGAGCATGAATGTTCGGATCAAAAATGTTCGTGAAATGGAAAAGCTAGCAAATCGCTGGCTTTTGTCTAGCGGAAGAAAAATAAAGAGGAAAGGTATTAAAACCTAACTTATATGTTAGATTTTCTTTAAAGTTTTATATGTTTAAAACATAACTTAATGAAGATAAGAAGTAGATGATGTTAGGAATGATTTCATATGGTTGAAATCATGAGAAATAATGAAAATAAGAATTTGAAGTTTAGTAAATAAATTTCTTAAGGAAGTATAAGATTCGTAATGAATTAGAACAATCTGAGTGGATTATATCAATAAGTAGGTGTAATAAGTAAGGAATGATGATCTATAACATCAAATTCCAATAAAAAGTGAAATCGTAATCCAAAATATCGATTAAAATGAAGAACGAACGAAGAACACGAAGAACACGCGAAGAACACGAAGAACGTTGTTGATGGACAAATTTAAAACCATCGTAGGATATTTGTTGTTGATGGATAAGTTTAAAACCATCGCGTATAAGTTAGATGCATATTGCTTGGTTAGAACGGTCAGAAAGCGTTCATGAAGAACGGATTAAAACTTAGCTATAACGAAGTTATGGCAAAAATTTCATAAAAGACAAACGAGAATTAGAAAGTTAGTAAATGAACCCGAACATGTAGGTTTTCATAAGAATGTAAGAGAATATAGAAAACGTGAGTCGTGGACTCAAGAATGAACGAATTCCGAGTTCGGATGACCGAATTACGGATGAACAAACAAAGAGTGTTAAAAACGTAAAATAAACAAAGGGTGAAGATTAAACAAATCGAATGACACGTTAACGGATTCAGAACAAAGTTCTATCTGGGGGTATTGAAGTACATAAGATAAGGAAGAGAATGGCTTGAGAATGACATCGTTCCGAGTTATAATGAAGGAGTTGTGAGATCGGTAAGTAGCGTCTCAAAATGAAGTTAACACTTAGAAGAAATTATCAAGAATTATGGCTTGGCACCGTGACGCCTTGACCATGCCTGTAAGGATGTGTAAATAGCTGGCATGCACTGCAGAGCCGGCATCGCAAACTTGTGCCATGGCATGAGAGAGAGATAGAGAGGAGAGTGAAATACAGCCGCCGATTAGTAGGGAAAAAGCCAGAGAAGAGCTTTTAATGGCTCAACACTTGGGGGAAACGTATGGGAAGATAAAGAACATAAGATTCGTCAAATGTAACACTTAATTTAGTGAATTAAACCTTTAATGAAGGTCGAACAAAAAGGTTATATGAGAGTAAAAGAGAAAGAATGTAAACGCGGATTACGGAACCGATATCCGGGGACCGTAGTTACGATAAACGAACGTGGAGGATTGCTATGGTTGTGATTCCTTAAACGTTGAGCGACGAGGGTAATGAATAACATTTTGATGTTATGTCATGATAGTGAGAGATAAGTGTAAAGCGTATAGACGCTGCAAATGCAACGCTGTTGCGATAAATGAGCTGTCTTAGCATACAACGAACGATATGGCTTGGACATTAAAAATGACTACTGAACATGGGGTTCAAGTAATGGATAACGAAAGTAATAAGTAAGATATGAATGGTATTAAGAAAGCCGTAATGAATGGTAATAAAATTAATGAAAGCCAAATGTGAGTCGGATGAGAACGTTAGAATAAAATGTATGCGTTAAAGACTTTAACCGACGTGAAGGTTGAGGGTACGCAAATATAAAATGGATAGAACCTACACCCCGTGTATGGTTTGACCGTAAGATGATGAAGATCAATGATTAAACCGTGAATGGTAAAGAAGTTGAATTAAAGATAATAACGTTTAACGTAACCAAGCCGAGTTAAGGATTAAAGGGAATGATCGCTCTAAGTATACAAAAGACTGTATGACTTAGACGATAAAGAATGAATACTGAGGTGTGGCATTTAGTTGCCAGGAAGCCATAAGGAATGAGAAATTAACTTAACGAAGATTATATTTTAATAAGTTCAGATAAGTTACGATAGGTTTAAGTTGTAGTACAATCGCAACCTATGATGGTTGACATATGGGAGCTGGGCTAAGAAATCCCTTCAGAGAGTGAAGGTATATACAAAACTAGCAACCGATCTAACTCACTGTTATGGCCAGTGTAGACGAGACGAGAACTTGTTTGTTGGTTGTTTATGGGAAACCACTCATAGTACCATATGGACTATTAGCAGAGAATCGATGTGTGCTGAGTCTTAGAGAAGTAATAAGAAGAAGATAAGATGAAAAACATCAAAGATGATGAACGTATAAGTAAGACATCTCCGTATGTCATGAAGCCATAGAACGGTAGTGAAAGTGGTTGCGTAAACTTAGGTTGCAAGAACGCGAACCCTAAGAAGTAAAGTTAAGTAAACTAATGCATAAGTCAAATATACATGACTAATTAGTGTATATGTTGTTTTTTTCTTATGTGCTACATAGGAATTGAAATGAGCAGTTCGACGTAAGCTGTAGCTGGGCGTAAGGCAAGTTTCCTAACTTCATTCATATTTCAAATGAATGCTAGTTTCTTAAACTTCTCAGATGTTGAACTTGAGAAGTTCCGTCTATGAGCTAATGTGCGATATTTGTACAAGGTGGTAGAACGTATGAGGCCTTGAGCCACAATGTGAACACTTTGGTGTTTCTATGAAATGAAATATTCTGTGATTTAATTGTTCAATAAGAGAATGCTCTGTTTATACATGATTCGTTATTGTTAAGTTTGTGTTAATGATTCTAGCCAGACAGAATGTGTATGAAAAAGGTAGAAGAATGAAAGTATTTTAAAATGAAAGTGAATATTGTTTTAAAATGACAGGAATCGAGATTATTCCTATTATTCAAGCTGCTTCATAACCTTTGTTCGGTTATTGAAGTCTTAAAAGAATGTTTGAATTCTTGAAGATGTTTGTTCAACTGTGATGACTTGCTGGGAAATTGAATGCTCACACTTGCTTTAAATGAAAAATATTTTCAGCGAACGATGTTAGAAGAACTTAAGGATCCCGTAAAGATCAAGCTGACAGTATCCAGATGAAGTGCCATTCAGAATGTGGATGAGCGAGAAGATTGAACAAAGACTTGTAATATAGAAATATGAAATTGAACTATAGACTAGTTTAAGAAACTATTATGTATCCTTGGTGGCGGATAAAAGTCACTCTTGTAAGATGAAACGAATAATGTATTTATCATTATTTGTAATGAAAAAGGTTATATGGTTTTTAAAACCTGGGATTTGAGAGTGTATGTTGTTATATTTCAGTATATATTGATGTATGTTTGGAAGAAGATGGGATCGTGACGTACGGAATCTAGGTGTGAAGATAGGATAGGATTTGAGATTTTATTCAGGAGTTCATAATGGTAAAATAAATACTGACAGCTTTGTTTTTGAGGGGGTAAAGATTTTGTTAGTGCCCAAGCGAGAGGAAAATAAAGGCAGTGTGTAAGACCCCAACTTATTATAAATAAAATTCAATTTCTCTATTTATTATCTTGAAATAATAAGGTGATAATTTGATATAATACTTTGGTTATGGGTGAAATGTGAAAATTTTGCAAAATAAGCATGTGGTTATAAAATATTCATTTTGTCAGGGAATATTCATTTGGTCGTGGAATATTCTTGTTGCTAGAGAATATTCATACTGATTTGCGTTAAAACCATTTGTGGGCCCCATAATGTAATAATCTGTTAGATGAAGAAAGCGACAAATTTGAGTTTTTATAAATAACGACGTAAAATACAAAGAATACGCTGTGGTTTATAAAGAAAGCATACCAGATTGTACAAAGATTGTTGAATTATTGATTCTTACGTAAGAAGGCACTACTCAATAATTATTACGAAGAATTATCGCTCAATATTTTATCTTATTGATCCAATAATAACTCCGTTGATATTTTATATTATTGTTGTTTCAATAATTGTCACTAAGCACAAAGATTTCCCATTATCAAATCAATAATTCATATTATTTGAATAATATTATTAGATAACATTATTGGCAATGTCTAGAAAGTTACATCAAGGAGAGGTTTGGTCACCTAATTTACGCCAAGAAGGAAAAATCATTATCGGAAAGCCCCTCTTTCCGGGAACAAATTTTAGTTATAATTATTGTGATTCTATAATATTATTTGTGAATAATTAATTATTGATTTATATGATAAGGAAATATTTATTTTATGTGGATATATTTATTGTGGATATAAATGAAGGAATTTTGCATGAATTATTTGTTGAAATTTTGGCAATTATTTTTCTCCGATAAAACATGCATTCAAATATCACTACAATAAAAGCTTTATTTCCGACAGAATTATTGTCGACTAAACATATTCAGTCGATGTTAATATAAGATCGATCGAATATTTAGTCGATATTAATTCAGTTGTAATTAATGTATCCTCGACTGACATTAGTCGGATTTAAGATCTTCTCCTTAACACGAGGGTTTCCCGCCAGCGCAAATATATAGTCGACAGAATATGTGTCATCCTTGACTGAATAATTCGTTGAGGTTATCCTAACATCGACAAACACAACCCCGACGGAATTCCGTCAAAAATAAACCTAAAAAAACCCTTCGCCTTCCCTGCGCCCTCTCATTTTCATTTCCCTCTTTTTTTCTACATTTCCCTCTCTATTTCATTCTCTAGCTAGACCACTGATCTCTCTCTCTCTCTCTCATACGCCCATCCCAACCCCCTCTCCACCTGGCCGGTCATCCCCCCTGCACGACACCACCACCGCCTTGGCACCTCACCCTCTCCCCCGCTGACGTCATCCCCCACCCTCAGACGTCTCCGGTAGTCCCAGACCCCACCCCACCTACCCTCGGTACCCCACTCCCAAACCCCTTCCCTGCACTCCCCACCCCTCTCCCCTGCACCCAGACCCACCCAAAGACTCATCGCCACGGCCATGAGAGGCTGCCATTGCCGTCTTGACTCTTCTTTCATAATTTTCCAGGTATTTAGTATATATATATTATATATATGTTAGTAGTATGAAATTTAAGTATGAAATTTGTGTATGAATTTGGTATTATAATGTGCAATTGGTCTAAATTTATTTTATTTTTGGATTGATAATGTATAATGTATATATGAATTCTGTTTTTGGTCATTTAGGTCTGAAATTGGTCATTTGCAGCTTCTGTACATGTATAGCAGTGTAATTACAGTGTATATTTCTTTTATGTAATTGTAGTGTAATTGGTCATTTGGTCTGTTATTGGTTGGTTTTATTTTCTTTTATGTAATTGCAGTGTATATTTCTTCAATTTCAATATTGTATGTTTTATGTTAATAACAGGAAAGTAATTTTATGCTTGATATTTCCGACGAAATTTCCCACGGAATTTTGTTTGAATTCTTGAGATGCAAAATCTATTACTCTAATAACTATTTATTACTAAATTTACTAATACTAAAATTCACTAATTAAGTAGCATTTACATAATTAGTTTTCGACAAATAATTTATACTTCAAATATTAATTATTTTAATCAACTTAATTAAAAAAACAAAATAAAATAAAAATTCACTATTTAATATACTAATATATAATTCAGAATAAAATAAAATAAAGTTTAATAAATGAAATAAATATAATTTAATATATAAATAGATTAAATTAAAAATAAAATTATTAACAAATAAATTAAACAATAAGTTTCATTTAATTTATTTTATTAAATAAAATAAATTTTATAAATTAGATAATATAATATAATAAAAAATAAATTAAATTAAAATAATTAATAAATTAAAATAATATAAAATAAAAATAAAATAAAATAAAATAAATTTTATAAATTAAATTAAAATTAAAATTAATAATTAATAAATGTTATAAGGTAGTTTAATTTAATTTAATTTAATAAAAAAATTTAAAAATTATATAATATAATACAAAATAAAATAAATTAAAATAAAACAAAATAATTAATAAAATAAATTAAAATAAAATAAAATAAATTATAAAAAATTAAAATAATAAATTAAAATAATACATTAAATCAACTCAAAATAATAAACTAAGTAGCATTTGCTTAGTTGGGATACAATTCAAAGAGAGTGAATATATAAGAATGTTGTTGCAGAAATAAAATAATATACTTTGCAACTTAATTAGAAACCCGTTTGACAAATAGGAGTGAATATTGAACAGTAGTCTCTATAGATTCCAAATAACATTTGTATGAAACTATGTACCATTTACTTAGTTTATCATTGGCAAAATAAACTAAGTAGAATTTGCTTAGTTTGCCACAATTTTCAATAAACTCGATAATACTCTACCTACATATATATGTACTCTTCCTTGTATGCAGAATTCGATGTAGCAGTTGCAGCTAATAGTACTCCAACCGGTTCCTCGACAACAATTAAAAAAAAGGGTCGTAGTTTCTGTTTGTGTCTTATACTCAAATAATAAAGTTAATTGAATTATTGAAGACATTCCTCACTGTTCCATCTTAACAGATGCCAACATACGGAAGGGGTTCTATTAAGTTGTTGAACAAAGTTATAGATTAAGCAACCCTCTAAATGAGTGAACGTTCACTTCTCTACTAGGAATGAAGCATTGCCTGATATGGGTCCAATCCATGACATAAACAGCTTCTCAACACTCCAAATTCCTCAGATGGGTATTTGGAGTGGTGAGAAGCTTTCTATGGCATGGATTGAACCCATATTAGGCAATGATTCATTCATAGTAGAGAAGTGATCGTTCGTTCATCTAGAGAACTGATCGTTCGTTCATCTAGAGGCCAAAACAAAATTACACATGTCTAAAATTTGTGAAAAGACATCCCTACAAAACCTCAAAGGAATTAAAATTATTCCTATACTCAAAATAAGTTAACAAACCTCTGCAAAATATAACATGAAAAGTTCCATTCTATATCAAACAGAAGAAGTTTTCATAAATATTAAACTGAGGAACAATATAGGGTCCTTTAAATAAACCTTTGAAAATCCATATATATGCCACCCTCTGTTAACTGCAAGCTATCAAAGTTAACATAGAAAGAAGGCTCCTCACAAACAGTTGATGGCAGTGTGGCTCATGTTGTCCATTTTATATAATGATATATACACGCAAGTGCACACGGTTAATCAAGTAATATAGTAATAAAGAGAGTGTCGAACTCACAGAGAGAACAATTACTAATAATTACTTCAATTACCAAATTTTTACCAATTTAATTCCACTTAAACAATCACTCTACTGATTTGTAAAAATTATTTTTAAGTTAAGAAATAAATAAAACTAAATAAACTGACAAATATTGATCACCATATAAGTAAAACATAGGAATATAACTCTCTCAAGTACTTTGCAAAAATCGTCTTATCATATTTTTAATTTTTTAATTCAATGTGTTGCGTGCTAACTAGAATTGCCATTCAATTTATTAACATATGTCAATGAGTAATAAAAAGACCTATTTCAGTTATTTTGTTATTTTCATGCAAGTCACTTTAAATAAATTCATTAAGCATAAATTCCTAACAAAGTTACGCATGACATACAAGTATTTTTGTTTCATACACTATTTTGTTATCCTTAACAAGAATCAACAAATTCATGTGTTATTATATATATTCTAGCGCCCCCAAATCTGGGTATCTTCCAACCCAACAGATGGTGCTATACTGTACTAACATTCATACATTCATTTAATTGAAAAGCCTCAAAAGAATGAACATCTCTTATATATTATCAAAATAATATTTACATTGTCCCAAGTTCTAAACCCATTTCAAAGGTTCATTGTCATAATATCAATAACATTACAACAATAACCTATACTATTACATAGACAGCTTAACGATCTGCCTTAGCTTTTCCTTTATACTTATTCGATCCTTGGGACGATATCTTAGTTTGCATTCATATGGTTCAAGCAAGAATGAGCATAACTAGCTCAAATAAGTATGACAATTTCAATAAACAACATGCTTGACACATACGAATCGCATATCTTCAATAACTGAACAATAGTTATGAAGTACTATTGATGATTCAAAATAGCACTTCATCTTCCTTTCAAAATGTTTTACAATAATAACAATATTCAGTAAAACATTCACTCCGGTCAAAGACCTTGAGCATTTCATTCTTCTTTAAAAAGGACAACCCGGAACTAAGTCTGTAAGCCCGATATTACTTACGAGCACTTCTAGGTGATCAGCCTATTGTACTCTATGTTGATAAACACTACATTCATTAAACGTATGTACGTTTAATTGGTGGCAACCTCGCGTGCCTGTTGTTTTACCGACAAAACATTTGTTTAACATTTTAGTCTTCTTTTGAAAACCATATCAAGTAGTTGACAAAAGATAATAACATTTGATAACAGATGAATAGATTATCAATAATCCACTCAATATATCAAGTCTAGCCAAAAAGATTGGCTTTAACTTCATCATACATTAGTTCATGTGTAAGAATACACGAACTTCAAAACTTGTTCAAATTAAACTGGGACAAGAGTTAGAATACTTTCCTTTAGCATCTGCTATGGTATAAATACTTTACGTTCAAGTCTCTACAATACATGATCACATAATGCCTCACATTAGGTCATATATAATCAAGTATGTATATGACTATCTTACCCTTCATCTCAATCTAATTGTGTATTAGATTCATTTACTATTCATTCCGGTTTATCATTATACTTGCATTTATATTTGACTAGGTTATCTCAAACTTTATACAACATCCTTAAGGTTTAACAAAGTTTAAACAATGTTAAGTTATGTTCCTTAAAGTATGTTTACTTTTAAATCCATTACTATTCTTTCTTTATACTTAGAAATATTCTTCACTATCCTTGTTCTGAGACTGGCGCTGCGGCGCCAGCTTTATAACTACAGCTCGCGTTGCGGCGTGAGTTAACAGTGGAGAGGTCTAGACTTGGTATTTGCATGGCCATGAAGTCCTTACTTAGTGGACCGCATCATGGCGCGCCACTGCTACTGAAGAGAGGTCCTTTATCGTTCATGGTACCGCGACGCCACAAAATATGCTATAGTTCGCACTGCGACGTGAGTTTCTAGTATGCTCGATTCTCTATGTTGTGGTGTCGCTGCGCCATCATTTGTACTAGGGTTGGTGCCGCGACGCCAACTCTGTGCACCAGAAAATTTTTTCAAACTTTAAATTTTGTGAACTTCCCGGATGCATAACTTCTTCGTTATAAGTCCGAATTGGCTCATTCAAAAGCCTACGGTTCACAAATTACATAATCTACGCGTTTATGCAAAATTTTTATCTATTTGACTTCGTTTACTAAAAATTCACCTATTGGTTCATTTTTAACGTAAACGATAAACGTTCGTGAACGTTCAACGCTCGATTCTTCGTTCTAAGTTGGAATTTGATCATTCTCGAGTCCGCAACTCTAAAATGAGGAACATGACTTGTCTCTATTGGAAAATAACATTTTCGAGTTCAAACTCAAAATTTGACTTCTAATCCGGGAATTTCACGAATTCGACGATTATCGTCTAATCGTTCGATTTCCGTCAAATCTTCATTACTTATGATTTGTTCATTACTTTCATTGCATTCAATTCATTATATAAACATCTTCACATACTTAATACAACAACTTATTTTTATTGTTGTATTTTGACTTAATCTTTATGAGCTTATAACTTATTCAATTATAAACTACTTATAGCTTCATTGCTCGTAACTTATGAAAGTTATAGTCTTTTAATCACCATTCATATATGTTCTCACATACAGTTTCATTCTTGTATATATGATACATATACATACAAATTCTTTACTTCTATATTACTTCTATTAATAAACTCATTACAAGTTCATAATACTTTCACATAAGTTTATAACTTATGCTAGCTTAAATGACTTATTACCAACTTATGTGGCTTAAGTTCATTACTTACACATTCTTTTTATTTATTAACATCCATGTTCCCTAATCCATCTTTTCTTATCAACCTATCATGAATAGAGATAGAATGTAATTTAGAGAAGAAGTCTTACTTTAGAAGTCTTGGTAAGTAGCTTCTTCTTCTTCTTGCTTATGGAAGTGACTTATTTGTAACTTAAACTCTCTACCAATTAAGCACTTTGAGATTTTTGGATTTTTTGAACAACTTACAAATGGCTTGTAAGCCTCCTCTATATATAGATTTTCCAAAGTTAGAGTAATTTAGACTTTAAAATAATCCCACCTCCTTATGCACCTCCTTACTATTCATTACTTGCATGGCACAAAACCTATTCTTTACTTGGTCATTACTCATTTAACTTGGTGATTACATAACTTGGTTACCACATTAACTTAGTCCCCACTTATCTTGGTTATCACATATTAACCATATTAGTATGGTTTGCCCCATGGGTCATAGTAATCCATTGGACTTTAATTTAGCTTAAATTAACCTATCTTTTGGGCTTGCATTAATTAACTTGTTCATTAATTAATATTGGGCCTTAACATTTAATTCACTTGGGCTTGTACCAATTGTTAACCAATCTTCCAAGTCCATTAACATTACTTAATACATATATACATATTATACATGTATTATTCTCGTATTATACTTCGTATACAACTTAATTATATACGATATTCCTTCCTTCATACAAACTCGTATAATACTTCGTATTATACTCGTTTTCATTCCCTTGTACAATACCTAATTATCATACAATTAATACTTCGCTCTCCTTAATATTCTCGAATTAAGTCCGCAAGAGAAATATTACATTTTCCATAACTATATTATTATTACATAATCCGTCTTACCTTGATATTCTATCATTACGTATTTCTCAGAAATTCCAAAAATAATTCCCGAGCAAATACCGATGAATAGTGTTTTTCAGAAAATTTCTCGAAAAATTTTTATTTTCGTCTTGGAAATTCAAACACTTTAATTCATTCACGTAGCTCAAATACTACGACATTCCAATATCAATATGTTATAGAATGACAATCATCTTGATATCACATAAAATATGATTTTATTATTATTTAATTTAATAAAATCATTTTACAATAAAATCCGAATTTCTCGGTCGTTACATATATTCAAATCTAATTTAAGATTTTCACTTTTAATTCCATCAAAATATCGATTAATTGCTAGCTAGACAATTAATATCTTAAGCACAAAATATAATAATCAACTCAATAGAATCAATAAGTGAAAATAATGTTAATTAAATTATTGAATTGTAAAAAGTTTCATTGTGCCCTTATTGGGAAATTAGTTCATCAGCATAATAAAGACAAGAATATTAAAATTAAATAACATCTCAAGTACAGATAAAGAAATTAAGAGAAGAAGAAAAACTCTATCAAAGAATCTCCAATCTCTAAGTTCAATCTACGCCTTGTGTGCTCTCCAATGATATGTCCAAGTCTCCACAAGGTGACTCTCAATTAATTGCAGTCAAAAAATCCCCTTCAACAACTCCCAAAACATTTATTTATATCATCCCAATAACCCCAAGACAAATGGAAACTATCAATCTTATTACCAGCCGACTTGAAAACAAAGAAACAAAATAAGCAACTAAATCTTCCGTACACCACGAACGAGTTCAAATTGTATGGTCCTTCCCCTCCACACCTCGCTTTAACAGCCACTGGCTAAATCCCAATTTCTTAGGATCCAGAATCACTGGCATTGCAGCGTTGTAATAATCTGCTTAGATAATTGACATGGGCATGAAGAGCTTGAATCCAAGTCATTTCTGTCTGAAGTAATGTGTTATGGTACTCAGTAAATTTGTTCATCCAAATACGGTAACCAGTTTGAGGGTCCTATTCTTCATTGTCTGAAGTCAAAGTAAGTTAAATAAGCTGTCGAGCATAAAACTGGTAGGTTTTTTGGGGGTAGAAGTATCAAAGCCCCCACATCAGGTAGTTTCTTTTGTTCAATATCAAATATAAGAAGTTATCATAAATCTTTGCATGAATAGCACCTTCTGTTTTGCCTTTTGCTTGCAATTATATCTGTTTTCCAACTAGCACCAAGCATATAGAGACATCAACTTAGAAATTCATCCCAATAGAAACTTAAATTCTTATACTACTAAGATCGGATTCTTCAAATTCAGCCACCGAGATTATGATGATAGGCAAATCACAAAGCCTGTTCCCAAATAAAGTACACTAGAAAAGAACTCCCTCAACAAGCGTTACCCTCCCACTCACCTAAAAAATTAACCCAGAGCTAATGAAAGTGAACTACCATCTCTCTCTTATCCACCCAAATGTCATGTATGAATATACTTCTACGTGACTACGTGAGTTGTTTATCCATTTCCATTTGTATGTTCCAAGTTTCATCGTTTATTTTCTCAGCTAAGTACCTTCACTGTATTTCAGCATGCTTTGGTTTGGAAGTTACAAATTGTGGACTGACTTCATGAAATCGAAATCGATCCCATAACTGGTTGCTATAAGAGACTGTAGTGTATTCTATTGCTGGTGACTGGTTAGTATATAATCTTCCATCACCAGAAGAGCTTCAATTTATGTGATTCATTTTATGCTTGAGGCCTTGTGTGACGCCACCAAATTCGGGTATCTTCCAACCCGACAGATGGTGCTACACGGTACTACCATTCACACATACATTCAATTGAAAAGTCTCAAAAGAACAAACATGTCTTCTATATATTCAAAATAATATTACATTTCCCCAGGTTCTTTATAACCCATTCATTCATTCTTATCATAATATTTAATATATTACAAACATTCACCTATACTATTACATAAGTAATCTAAGGGTTCGTCTTCGCCTTGCCCTTATCCTTGCCGGAGCCTTCGGTCCGCTCGATCTTAGCAGTGTTCATATGGTTCAAGCAAGAGTGAGCTTGACTAGCACAGCAAGTACTACAATTCTAATAAACAACATGCTTGAAACATAGAACTCATATATCTTCAATAATTGGACAATAGTTACGAAGTACTACTAATAATTCAAAATAGCACCTCTTTTCATTCAAAACATTTTACAACAACAGTATTTAGTAAAACATCAATTCCGGTCCAAGACCTTGAGCATTTCATAAGTTCTTTTGAAAAGGACGTCCCGGCACTAAGTCCGTAAGTCCGACATTACTTGCGAGCACGTCTAGGTGATCAGCCTATAGTACTCTATGTTGATCAACACTACATTCCTTAAACATGTATACGTTTAAGTTGTGGTAACCTCACGTGCCTATCGTTAAATGACAAAAACATTTTAGCATACTCAGTCTTCGTTTGAAAATCATACTAATATAACTCAGTAAACATTAATCATGCTTGATAGAAATATATTATAAGTCTAGCCGAAAGAATTGGCTTTGACTTCATCATACAATACTTTATGCGAAAGAATACATGAATTACAAAGTTTGTCCAGACTGGACTGGAACAAGAGTTAGAATACTTTCCTTTAGCGTCTGCTTACTGTTTGTCACACATACACTTTAAGTCTCTAAGTCTCTACAATATATGATCATATAACGTACCACGTTAGGTCATATATAATCAAGTGTGTATACTACTATATCTTACCCTTCATCTCAATCTAATCCTAACTTAGATTTGTTATTATTGGTTCTAGCTTTTCATTACGTCGTTCTCATTACGTTTATGATTGATTACTTATCTTCAACCTTTAGACAACATAAATAAGGTTTAACAATACCTTACCTTACCTTATTAAGTTCCTCAGTTTATTATTCTTGAGATTCTTTGTTCATCTTATACATATAAACATTCATTATTGTCCAAAACCTAGGGTTGGTCTTTGTGGTATGCCACCCATTACTTCTTCTTCAAGTACATTGTACATGAGTTAACAATAGGTAAGTCCGGACTCGGTACTGCATGGCTGAGTCTCCTTTATTCTTACCTGTATTGCAATAACATAGTTAGTTGATGCTTTCGGTCTCACCTTTCATGTCATGGCCACGACCTTTAAAGAGTCGTGAGTCGTTGCCATGGCGGACTCTATGCCTCAGATAATTTTTTAGATTTTGCAATTTTGCGAAACTCTCGGACGCATAACTTCTTCGTTATAGGTCCGAATTGGCTCGTTCAAAAGCCTACGGTTCACAAATTACATACTCTATTCGTTCATGCAAGAATTTTATCTAATTTACTTCGTTTGCTAAAATTTCACCTATTAGTTCATTTTTAACGAAAACGATAAACGTTCGTGAATGTTCAACGCTCGTTTCTTCATTCTAAGTAGGAATTCGGTCATTTTTGAATCCGCAACTCTATAATGCCAAATATGACTTGTCTCCATTGAAAACCAACATTTCCAACTTCAAACACAAAATACGACTTCCATTCCGAGAATGTCACGAATTCGACGATTATCGTCCAATCGTGTAAATTCTGGCGAAACCTCATTACTAATCATTCTAAATGAATTTTAATCAACATATGAACATTTCAAGTTACTTATTACACCAACTTATTATCAAAGTAAGTTTTGACTTATTCTCATAAGTTAATGACTTAATCAACTTATTAACTAAAAATTCCCTTACTTATGACTTACTATGGACTTAAGTCCATCAATCAATGTTCTCATACCATATTGAATATACTAACATCATATTACAATCATATGATAAGTTCTTCATAAGTTTATCAACTTATTTAGGTTCAAGTTGATTATTCAACTTATTCGGCTTAAGTTCATTCTGTTAGTTCCCAGTAGGCACAATAGATCTAGAAGGGGGGAAGGGGGGGTTGAATAGATCCTTTTTAATTTTAAATACTTTTCTGGTTTATTTTGTATTGCTAATAATTTAGCATATGACAAACATAAGAATCTTTTCAAGCACAGTGAAATAAGTAAAAGATCCCCTTCATTGATATAATCATAATCATACATACATTATTCGTAGAGTTAGTTCAGTGGTAGCGGTTAAAACATACATATGATTATAGCGGTTAATGTACATAATGTAAATGACATAAAGTAAAAGACACAAGGGGTTTTAAGTGGTTCAGAGACTCAAGCTCCTAATCCACTCTTCTGCTTTCAACTAGCAGGATTTCCACTAAGGAAGGGTAACACCCTGAATCACTAAGATTCCTTCAAGGTCAGCAGCCTTGGGACTTCAGTTCACTAAGAACTCTTCAAGGCCAGTAGCCTTGGAACTTCTCTAGTTCCCTAGGAACTCTTCAAGCTCAGCAGGCTTGGAACTTCATTTAGTCCATCCGGACAAGGACCCCTCAAGCCATGGCTTCTTGTTGTTATAGTTGTTGTTGTTGGTGGTGTTGAGCTTCTAAGATGTCATTAAGCTCTGAACATCTTTTGTACTTAGCAGCTTGGTGTGGTCCTCTTTGCATTCTGCTTTGAGTCTAGACCACATCTTCTTTGGTGCAACTGATCTTCATTCTTTTCTACTTAACCTTATCTAGTATCAGCTTTGCACCATCACCATCTGGGTTTGCTAAGTCTCTATACTTTTAGTAGACTTTGTTTGACACTTAGCAATCCCTGAACCCTTCTTGAATACTTTGCAGATATGGTTCTGCACTTCTTCAGTTTTAGCTTTCGGTTCATGGTGATTTATAGAGTGGCTTTCTTGATCTTCTTTATACTCAACCACTTTTTTGAATGCTATCTGTTTGGCCTTCTCGGCTCTCAGCTTAGTTACCATCTTTAGTGGCATTCTCATCTTTGTTGAGTGAAGCTTCGATCTATTTGAGTTCTTCTTCAAAGCTGCTTCACTTCCACCTTGGTAGTCTCACTGTCACTGAGACTTGTTCTGTTTATCTTTGGTGGAACTAGTAGAGTCAAATATAGCATTCACCAACTCAACGATTCTGCAACTTCATAACTCTCTTCTTCAACTCTTGATCATTGAAGCTCTGTTAATTTATACTACTTCCCAATCTTCCTGTTGGAAATTGCTTCGCAGATCTTGAGTTATTTGGTGCAGACTGCAGATGTGACATGACATCTTTTTCTGACTTCCTGTCACTACAGTCTGCTATTTCACCAACCCTGTCAGATATGTCACTTTGAGTCTTGGGCAGGTCAATGACATTATTTCACCCTTCTAATTTCTCGATCAGAGGTTGTCCTAGCATCGATATTCTCAATAGGTTCTTGTCCGAATATTATTGGTCAAATTGAATCGTTGCCAATGCTTCAGTCTTCAGCTATTCGAACTCTGCGTTTCTAATGCATGTCTTCATAGACCTGATCGTAGTGTTCTTGTTGACTTGTAGAAACACCACTACAATCTTGAGGAATGTTCACTTGATCTTTAGTGTAGAACACCTCTTCCTCTTTTTGTGTAGTGCTTCATTACTTCTATTTGCCTCGACTGTTCTCAAATAATGATGGCTTGATTCCTAGCTCTGGCCTCTTCTGAATAACAAGACACTTCAGATTTGTGGCGTGTCCAGCTCCCTTTCTCCTTGTGATCTCCCGTTCACTTATCATCAATGGACTGACCCAATGCTTAATCATTTTAGCCTTGTTCTTCAGAGGCTGACCAGTATCTCAGTGTGTACTCCATCAGTTCCTTCTTCGTTTAGCAAACACTACGATCTTGGTTGTTTCCAAGATCGTTGTCATCTTCTACTGATGACCATCGCATATCTTCGACTTTCCTTAGTCGACTCATCAAGTCTTCTTATGATCATCTTGTGGAAGACTTTATCTCGAATGGCTTCATAACTCAATCTTGATGCTTATTGGGTTGGTGCTTAGGTCTTCTGTTAGCTTGCATGCCATTCGTTGAGTGCTCTCTAGCTTTCTTGGTGAGATGTATCTTTGCATTACCAACGGAGGCTTCATTTCTTTGGATATTCGGGAGTGCTTTCGGTTGTTGAGAATCGTGTTTGCTTTCTACGATTCTATTTTGCTTTAATGAGCACATCTGTTAAGGTCTTAGCTCTGCACTCTACGATTTAGATTCGGCTGTGCAGACACTACGACCTTGAGATCAGATCTTGACACTACGATTTCTGTCGTTGTGTTTGTTGTCTTCATCTGATCTTGCTCGACTACGATATCTGCCTTTGATACGATCAGTCGACTCTACGATTCTGAGTGCAGTCTATGATTCTTGAATTGGCTTTGACATTAGCAGAATCTACGACTTCGAGTGTAGTCTACGATTCTTGACTGGCTTTGGTAGATGCTCGGTCGGCTCGTAGGCATGCTGTCTCTACGATTCTGAACATGACTTCCTCAGTAGACTTAGGCTCCGAGGAAGCTTTACTCGACACACTACGATCCTTCCTCGTCTCTCTTGGCAGTCTACGAACTCCGAGATCTACTATCTTGCAAACTATGATTCTGCCTTGATAGCTCTCGAGTTATCCTTGACTCTTCTGGCAAACTACGATTTCTGGTGCAGTGCTCGACGTTCAGACAAGCCTATCTATTACATCATAAGATCAACCTAACACATTTGATTAATTCATTCTAAGTCCTTGTACATATGTTTCTATTATCTATCAAGGGACTTTACAGCTTTTCTTAATGCAAGCATACTTACATATTCATTCATATATCATAATCAAATCATATGTAAATAGGAATATCATTCACATGCTTATTCCTGACACATTCATTACTTACTTCTTATATGTTCTTAGCATACAATCATACTTCTCTTATTACCCTACAATGATAGAGATGAATAAATATTAGACAAGAGTCTTACCCTAGAAGCACTTGTACTTCTCTTCTCTTTGGAAACTAGCAAAGAACTTTTGACTTATTCTTGACTTATGTGAGCTTATTCTCTCTAACACTTAAGCACTTAACTTGGGAGGAGTTGAATGAAATAAAACAAGCAACAAATGAAGTGTGGAGCTCTCTATTTATAGGCTTGACAAGATGAGGGTACTATGGTCATTATAACCTTGCACCTCCACAACTAACCTCCTTAATCCACCTCCTTACTATTCTTTGCTTTGGCTCTAAGTTAACTTGCTAGCCACTTCCCTTTCTTGCTCATCACAACACTTGATCACCACACAAAGTGCTTGCCCATCAAGACTACCCATATTACTCTTGGTTTGCTCCATGGATCATGGCTAACTAATTGGGCTTAATAATTATCTAGCATATTTCTTGTTGGGCTTGCATTACAATAGTTTGGACTCATGATTAACAAACACTTGGGCTTGCATATCACTTACTATTGGACTTCTACCAATATGCTAATAATACCATAAGTCCATTAATTCCATTTAACTAAGAACCTTGACATATATACACCATGTATAATTCTCGTATGCTAGCTCGTATATTAAATTGTAATATACGATATTCCATTCTCCATACATAATAGTATAATACGTCGTATTATACTTACGTTCAATACCTCGCACAATGCCTACGCATTATACGATTAATACTTTCTTTTCTTAAGGCTTAATATTCCTAACGTTCTCTAATTAAGTCCACATGCAAAATATTACGTTTTTCATACTTAGATTATTATTACATAATCAATATCACCTTGATATTATAACGTTACATATTTCTCGGAAATTCAAAAATAATTCCCGAGCGGAAATCGATGAATAGTGTTTCTCAGAAAAATTTTCAGAAAGCTTTTATTTTAAATCTAAAAAATTCAAACACTTTAATTCTCTCACGTAATTAAAATACTACGTCATTCGACGCGTTTCTAGGTTATAGAACAACATTCATCTTATCAACACATAATAATAATAAATAATATTATTTTATTCATTATTAAAAGTATTTACAAAAGTTCGATTTTCCGGACGTTACACCTTGTTTGGAAATACAATAGGTAGTTATCTATTTGAAAAGGCACAGGGAAAAAAGCAGAAAAAAAAAAAAAAAAAGCACGGAGATTAAAAGGAAAGGTAAACAATATATTTTGAAAAGATGACTTTATCCGAGATACAAACATAGTTAAGAACAAAATTACTTATTCGAAAAGGTTATCTTTATTGTGCCTATATAACAATCTGAGAGAGATAACAAATGAATTTGCAAAAAAAATTATAATATATAATAAATAGATTAGATGATCAATGTTCATGAAAATTGCATATTATGACTATGTAATGCTAGGTAGTGCTTGGTTTTCTTTACGTAGTGCACACGAGAAAAAAAATACAAAAGATTATAATTAGGAACACCAAGTGGATAAAATTCATTCTACCATTTTCTCAAATCCAAATTAGTTATCCCTTCGATTGTCAATCAATCTAAAACGGATACAAGTTGCAAAGATGTAAATTTTGGACATCTCCATACGCTTGTTAGTTAAGAAAGAAGAGAAAGCCTAGAATGAGTAGAAAGAGGTCATCGGGGATAGCAAGGATGACACGCCTACGGAACCGATCTAGCTTGGGTCTTTATATATATATATATATATATATATATATATATATATAGAGAGAGAGAGAGAGAGAGAGAGAGAAACCATTAATAATTTAGATGGAAGGAGGAGGCAAGTCATCCTTGGCTACCAAACATGCCCTTATCTTCATTGTAGGAATCTCTTCCTATTTTGTCCAACCAACCTAACAACTTTCGGATGCACCAACGCATTATCAAGTCGTAATGCGCTAGATAGCACTGGGAAGACAATGTCTTGCATGATAAAGAAGAGCGTGTGAAGCTAGCAAAAATGCATGCACGTCACTGTGTCGTAAACCAAGCGAGAGACTTTAATCGGAAGGAAGCGTGCATGCAAGTCATCCTTGGCTTACCAAACATATATGGCCCTTCACTTCATGTAAGACCTCTCTCCAGGAGTCTCTACTCAATTTGTACATCCTTAATATATCATTCTTTGAGTGGCCGACTATATTTATAGCCACTTTCCCCGATTAATTGGTGCTAAGTCGAAGTCGACGACATTCTCATATACTCTATCTTAGTTGCATGGAATATATTCTTATCAACAATAGGGATGGAGGACCTAATTTATCCCTACTCGATGTCGGACTTCCCTCAAAGAATCTTAACGTTTAAAATGCTCTTCAAGGCTTTAATCGGCAAATTTAATTTCTGACTTGGGCACTATGCTCACTTTTTGCCAACACGGTTTGACTTCCAATATAGGATAGGGATGCATTTACTTACATGTTCAAAGTGAGGGGACCCCGGATCATTAATATAAATCGTTTGAGAATTTCAAGTAATTAGCATTAATTATTTAGTTTCCAATATTACCCCTAGTAATAAATATAACTTTGGTTCTCTCACTATTTTTTGCCCAATAAATAACACTCTTTTTTTAAATACAAGAGCAATATAGACAATTGATATTATATTTAATGCTATACAATTATTTTTTTAATACTCGTACACAACTCTAAAATGACTTATATTAAGGAACAGAAGAAGTAGTACATTATAATACTTTGAATAAATACACTCATTCCGATAGTTTGTTAATATTAATTAAACGAATCCGGTTAGCGTGAAGTGAACTTTAAGGTAAGTTTACTTCATGGCTAATACAGTGCTGACATGCAGGCGGAGATATCATCCCCATGCCTGTGTGTCAGCACTGCATTGGGTATGAAGTGAACTTACCATGAAGTTCACTTCATGCTAACTACTTCCTAATTAAACTATATCAGTTTTATCATATCCTCTTGTAAAGGAATTTTTTTTGTAGTATCGTGATTTTAGAAGCATGCACTTCTAAGTTCTAAAAGTGACCCAATGATAAAACTCGTCTTTCGGTTTGACGTTTCATAATCATATTTCCTCTCTCGTGTATTATATTTCAACTTTATAATGAAATCATTGATCCCCTTAGGCCATGCTTGTGAGTTTTGTTTAGGATGAAAGTGAAAAAATGGTGTTAACGCCAAATTTTGTACACCTGACAAAATCACCAAAACAACAGGCCAAAATTGTGCCAACAATTGATTATATTGTAGTGAAATCAAACTCACGAAATACACTCACATAAGCATAAATAAGGGAATATAAAGTATGAACACAAGATTTACGTGGAAATTCAATTGGGAAAAAACCACGGAGAGAAAGAGAGAGAGAGAGTAATCCACTATAATAATATTGGGAGTACAAGTTGTGTATTTGTGTTGTATCTCTTGTGTTCCCTCTCCTCCTTTGTCTCCTCCCCTTAATGTTGTATTTATATATGCCATATCCAACTGAATCCAATTAGGAGTAGGAGTCCTTTGTAGAATCACCTTATAACAACAATTAATGGCTGATAGATTCCTTCCCAAATTAAATCTCCTTATCCCACTAAATAAGGAAACATAATCTTATTTTAATAAGGACTCTCTCGCTGTCAAAAAAATATATTATGAGTCAATACCAAATCTAGACCATTAAATAAATTAGGTTACACCTTAGCTAGACCCAAATAATCACACTCCAACATTTCCCCCAGTCTCTTATTTATAAGAAACTTATTTATAAGAGAGTATTCAAAAAGTCTCCGTGGGATTTTTATCCTCGTGATTTTATCCTCCAAAGTGACGCCCCCAAAATAGGTATACATCACCTATTCTCGAGTTGTCAATACATGGTACGTAAACAACTACAACTTTATTATTACAACAAGAAACCGTGAGTTTGAATACAAATATTATCTTCTAGATAATATCTATACTCAAATAAATCCTCATCACATTTATTGATACATTATTTTACAAAAATGGTGAGGACTACTAAACAATCCTTTCTAAAACCTTCATTCCATACCCCGACTGCACTCGCTTATATTCTCGCCTCCCGAGAAAAAAATGGAACAAAAAGGAAAAGAGTGAGCTCAACTAGCTCAAGAAAAGAATATTATGACTAAGATAATATACAACAAATTATCGTTAGTCTTCAACAGGAAAAATATAATAGAATACAATAGACAACAAATTTTAAATCAATATATTCGCAATGAAATAATAATTCATTAGAAGAGTTAAGTAGAGAATGCAAACTACTATCTTCTATGTATGAATTTAAAAGTTCATCGCCTCATCTTTTATCCCCGTAACATCAATCAATATACATCCGAATCAAATATTCATCTTTGCACTACAAAAGCCAAAGATATTCATCATTGGTCATGTTCATTTAAACACTGCTCATCTTTGCACTACGGGCCAAAGATATTCTTCAGAAATCATTCATCTTTGCACTATGTGCCAAAGATATTCTTAAGAAATCATTCATCTTTGCACTACTGTGCCAAAGATATTCCATAATATCATCATTTAAGACCGAGGATGATGAAAATATTTTTTTTAAAGAAACGAATCCAAAGGAAACAAAATGACAAGGATTAAGGATTAAGGATTCGTACTTGGTTTTATCCACGCCCAAAAATACCTCAAAAATAATCATAGTGGTGTAAAATTCAAGAATGATCAAAACATGGATACAATCGAAAGTTAGTATCCGTAATAGATGTTTTGGACGAAAAAGAAGAAATTTTATTTTTCTATGAATAGTACCATATACGTGAATAGTGTCAGATATCGTGAATAAAGGCCAGATACGTGAATAGTAACTCGGACACCAAAAGATAGAAATTCCACAAAAACATCTTCACGCTTCACTTAATAGTACTCGTGAATAAGAACTCGTGAATAAGAACTCATGAATAAGAACTCGTGAATAGTAACTCATGAATAGTAACCCATGAATAGTAACCCCACATGAAAAAGTTCCAAATTTGATAAAACTTCAGATCAACATTTCAAAGATAATGATATTGAAGAAATAATATCATAAAAAAAATAATATCCCTTACCTCGAAAGATCAAGATTTCTAATGTAAACACCTGGATAAGGCAATGACTTGGACTTGCAACCGTATAGCAATACTCAAAGTATACTCAAAATACTCACAAGAATACGCCGATAATATAGAGAGAGAAAACTTCAGCTTCTGGTGTGATTTTCAATTCTAACCCAAGCACCCTATTTATAGAAAACGCTTAGAACACAAAGCAGTAAAATTTATTAAATATTATATATTTTAAAAAAAAATCCTCACCTTAGAACACTCATTTCCATCATTTACCACACATGTAGAGCCACCTCAAAAAAAAGTAAGAAAAACATTTTTGTAATTTAAATTATTTTAAACTCCAAAAATTAATTATTTTGAGCTTTGGAACTTCAATAATTCATAATAAATAGCCCTTTCATCAGAAAATTGAATCTCATGAATTTTTATAGGAAATTCAATTTCTACAACTTTGTAGAAGAAAGTTTTTCCAAATTCCAAATAGAAATTGATCGAAATCCACAAACGGGCAATTTTATTGTGCTATAATCAAATTTCAACCAATAAATGGGGTCCACCGACATGTTTAACATGTTTTAAACATTTATTGCAACAAAAATACTCTTCCTCCTCAGATACTCATATATCCCACATTCGTTGTAAAATATCATTATTATATTATTAAAATAATATATTTAAATGAATTATTTTATCGTAAAAGATAAAATATTAATTTTCAACAATTGTCATTTTAAAAATTTTCTCCATCTATATCCACATAAAATCAATATTTTCCTCATCATATAAATCAATAATTAATTATTCACAAATAATATTACAGTAATCACAATATTGACAACCGTGCAATTCCTCAGAAAGAGGGGCTTTCAATAAGAATTTCTTCTTCATTGGCCGCAATTAGGTGACCAAACCTCTCCTTAGATGTAACTTTCTAGACATTGCCAATAATGTTATCTAATAATATTATTCAGATAATATGAATTATTGCTTCGATAATGAAAAATACCGTAATGACAATTATTCAAACAACAAAGAATATAAAATATCAACGCAAAGAATTATTAACTCAATAAAATATCGAACAAGAATTATCAGAACCATTATCGAGTAGTGCCTTCTTCACGTAAGAATCAATAATTGGTGCAATACCGTGTGCTACTGCTCAACAACGCGATTAGTGTGTTTTAACCACGGGTATTCCAACAAGATAATCTCAGAATAACTACGCCGTTATTTAAAAACAACTTATATTTGTCGCTTTTCTTCATCCAATCGCTTTCGTTATGGGGCTCCACACATGGTCGCTACCGTCGTATGAATATTCCGACCGCATTTAATATTCCACGACCAAACTAATATTCCCCACAACAATGAATATTTTATAACCACTGCTTATTTTGAAATATTTATGATTTAACCCTTAACTATCCACATTAATCAAATCAACCCTTACTATTTCAAAATAATAAATAAAGGAAATTCCTTTTATTTAAAAAATTTTGGGGTCTTACAACCTCCCCTCCTTATGAAATTTCGTCCTCGAAATCGACGACGACTCGGTGTGTTTCAAAAGGTGAGGATACCTCGCTTTCATTTCCGCTTTCCAATTCCTGTGTCATTTCCTCTATAGCATGATTCCTCCACAAAACTTTAACTTGTGGTATGACCTTTTCATGCAGTAGGACATGCTCCTTCCTATCCAAGATCTTGACAGTACCTCCTCACACGTTAAGTCTTCTGCTATCTCGTCCGGTTCTAACTCAATAACGTGGTTCGGGTCTTTCACATATTTATTTAAGTATGATATGTGAAACACATTATGAACACTTAGACATACTCTTGAGGTAACGCAAGTCTATAGGCTACATTTCCTACTCGGTCAAGAATTTGAAATGGACCAATAAATCGTGGATTGAGCTTTCCTCTCTTCCCAAATCTTGTAACTCCCTTCCATGAGCAACTCGCAACAATACGATGATCCCCTACACTAAATTCCACGCCCTTTCGATGAAGATCCGCATAACTCTTTTGTCGATCTTGTGCCGCTTTGTATACGCTTGTCGAATCATTTGGATCTTTTTTCAGTAGTCATACGTATTAAACTCGGGTCCCAACAATGTTGCTTCACCCACCTCATCCCAACATATCGAGAACGACATTTTCGGCCCATATAATGCTTCAATGGAGCCACACCTATACTTGCTCGATAATCGTTGTCAGTAGGAGAATTCCACCAATGGTAAATACTTATCCCAACTACCCTTGAAGTCTAGGACACGTAGTCTTAATAGATCTTCAAGAGTTTGAATAGTCCTCTCTCGATTGTCCGTCCTGCTTGGGGATGGTATGTCAACTAAATCGCAAACTGCGCTCCATAGCTTTTTGCAAGCTAACCCAAAATCTTGAAGTGAATCTTGGGTCACGATCCAAACTATGGATATTGGCATGCCATGCAACCTCACAATCTCATTCACGCATATACTAGCAAGACGCTCAAGGAATAAGTCTCCGTGACGGCAAGAAATGAGCAGACTTGGTTAATCTATCAACAATAACCCAAATAGCATTGATGCCTTGAGAAACCGTAGGGAAGACCCAGAACTAAATCCATAGTAATGTGTTCCCACTTCCATTCCGAATCTCAAGTGGTTGCAACGGACCCTTAGGTACAAGATGCTCCGCCTTTACACGTTGGCAAGTTAAACACATCGAGATAAATTTTGCAATATCTCTCTTCATATTGTTCCACCAAAATGTATGTCAAGATCACGATACATTTTAGTACTTCCGTGATGGATTGCAAATGGCGATTGTGTGCCTCCATCATAATCTTGTACTTCAAATCGTAGTCGTTAGGAACACAAAGTCTAGAGTGGACTCAAGTATTCCTTCTTCATCAATTCTCGCCCTAATAGCTCCTTCTTGTACTTTCTTCTTCATAATGATCGTCCGGCCTGGGGCTTGAGCAACCTTAACTTTTTCTATTAAAGTTGGCTCTACGCGTATACTTGACATCATCGCACTGCTCCTCAAGATATGATCTTCTACTCAATGCGTCACCTACTACACGCTCGCTTTACGTGATGGTATCAATAGTGTGGTCGTAGTCTTCAATAGCTCGAGCCAACGTTCCGCCGCCGATGTTGAGTTCTTTTTGAGTGAAGAAATATTTAAGGCTTTTATGGTCCGAATATATCTCCACTTTCTCCCCATATAGATAGTGCTCCATATTTTTAGCGCTGAAAACGATCGGGCCGCTAACTCTAGATCATGAGTAGGATAATTCCTCTCATACTACTTTAAGTTGTCGCGAGGCATAAAGGCTATGACTTTCCCACGTTGCATGAGAACACATCCTAACCCTTTGCCTCAAGCATCGTCAGAGATAACAAATCCATCCGAACCAGATGGTATTGTTAGAACAAAATAAATAAGTCTCCTCTTAAGCTCTTGGAAACTTTTCTCGCATTCTTCGCTCCAAACGAATTTTGTATCCTTCCGAAGTTAGCCGAGTTAATGGAGTAGCGATTCGAGAAAACCCTTCCACTTAATCTCCGATAATAACCAAATTTAAGCCCAAAAGCTACGTGATTTGGCCACCGACTTTGTTTCTCTAACTTCAGATTGCTTCAATCTTCACGGATCAACAGATACTCCATGTTTCGACACCACGTGCCCAAGGAATGCTACTTCCTCAAGCCGTAACTCGCATTTCTTCAATTTGGCATATAGTTGGTTTTCACGAAGCCTTTAGAGTACCAAACAAATGGTGCTCATGATCTTCACGGCTTTTGGAATATATGAGGATGTCATCAATAAAGACAACAACGAATTGATCCAAATATTCCTTGAATACTCGGTTCATCATATCCATGAAAGTCGCAGGAGCATTAGTTAGTCCGAAAGACATGACTAAGAATTTATAATGCCCATACCGAAGTTCTCAAGGCGCTTTTGAATATCTCTCATTCTAATCTTCACCGATGATATCCGTAATCTAAGATCGATTTTTGAAAAGAATTGTGCCCTTGCAATCGGTCAAACAAGTCATCAATACGAGGTAGAGGATACCTATTCTTGATGGTGACATGGTTCAATTCCGATAGTCAATACAAAGTCGTCGATACTCCCGCTCTTTCTTCTTTACAAATAAAACAGAGCACCCAAGGAGATGTACTAGACGAATGAAACCGATGTCCAACAATTTCTAGTTGGACCTTTAACTCCTCAAGTTCAATAGGAGCCATTCGATATGGGGTTTTAGAAATGGGCTTTGTACTGTGTTCAAGATCAATAAAGAATTCAACTTCACGCTCGGGGGTAGACCGGAAGTTCTTCTGAAATACGTCAGAAAGTCAATAACAACAGAATATTATTCAAATTTGACGTGTCTTTATTCAAATCCATAACATGGGCTAAGAAAGCTTGACATCCGCTTTTTCAATAAACTAATAGCTTTATGATTAGATATGATAGTGATTGATTTTAATGGTTTAGTTGCTTGAATTGCATAACAAAGTTGGTTAGGAATATGAAAACTAACAACCCATTTAAAACAATCAATTTTGGCATGATGAGTAGTTAACCAATCAATCCCTAAAATCACATCAAAAGCAAGTATCTTTAAAGAGATAAGGTCAATAGGTAAGGTAATGGTGCCAACTTGAATCAAACAAGATTTATAAACAAGTGGATGTGATGAAAGTTTCTCCTAATCTGAGTTTCCACAGATAGGTCAAAGTCTAATTTCTCCTGAGTCAAGTTTAAACGCTGAGCACATGCAGAGAGATAAATGAATGGGTAGCACCCAGATCAAGTAAGGTATAAACTTCGCAAGAATTTATAAATAGCTTACCCGTGATCACCTCATTTGGGTTCCTCGATTATGACCAACCACAACAAACGCTTCTTCCCTAATCGTTGACTTTGACTTTTTCGGGATGATTTTTGAGTCACCGTCCTCATTGAACTAGGTTTCACATCGCATAATCTCGAGCGATATGTCCTTCCTTTCCACAATTATAGCATACCTTGAACTGTTGTGGGCGCTTTGACCGATATGTCCTCTTTTCCGCATTTGTAGCATATATGACCGGTGGTCGTTTCTCCTCCCCATAGAACCGATTGTCACCACGCAGACCGTCATCTTCACATGGTCGTTGTTAAATCTCTCTTTAAAATCTCCTCCCGACTCGCTTCTTCTATTTTCATGGCTGATGATTACCACCAGAGTGGTTACCATTTTTGTCCGTCTGCTTTTTTCTCCGCAGTTATCATTATTCTCATTGATCGCTATCTCTCGACACGATCCTCGGGTCAGGGTCCTCAGTGACCGCATCTCGTTATCTCGATCTAATAATTGAGCCCCTGCTTATAACATCCGAATAAAGAGAAAATTTATGAGAAATGAGATATCGACGATGCCGGGTTTCAAACCTCTAAGAAACATCCGCCACACGCGCCTCATTCTCCACCAAATGAGGTGTGCAAAACTCGATAACTCGCAAACTTTGCCTCGCATCGAGACACCGCCATGTTGTTTTGTTCCAATCGATGAACTCCACTTCCTTCATACGATTTAACACTTTCGTGAAAGTATTTGTCATTAAATAGCTTCTCAAACGCCTCCCAAGACATGCCGAAAAGCGGCTGGATGGGTACGCTTCACGCACTCCCACCAAAGAGTCCGCTTCGCCACGGAACATAAAGGTGGCGAATGGAACCTTCTGTTCTCTCCCGCATCCCAAGACATCGAATATCTTGGTAATTTGTTTGACCCATGTTTCCGCCATGATCGGATCCGCTTTCCCTTAAATTTCGTGGTCCCAACTTTGAATCTGCTTGGTTGTGACAACCCGTGAATTGCTATCATTTCTCCCGTATTTTGAACACGAAGTCTCCTCGTCTCGATTTTGCATGAATCGCAAAAACTTCTAAACATCCCTCGCTCATCATCTCGCTTCAATGGTGTTGTTCACAGGAGGAACATTGCCACTGCTGCACGCTTCTCCTCGTTGGTGAGTACAGCATCTCCACGGCCTCATTTCCATTGTTAATATTCTCACGACATTCTCAAACATCGCCATAAAACAAGGGTTAATTAAGGAAATCAATATATCACATAATATCCCTATATATCGACCAACTAACAAATAAGCTTAGGTAGGACACACTAGCTAAGGATTTACTCGCTCTCCCTCCTAGTTCTATTCCCGATCTCCGCCAGAGATCATATCCTAAGCTCGATACTAACTATGACGCCCCAAAAATAGTATACATCACCTATTCCGAGTTGTCAATACATGGTATGTAAACAACTACAACTTTATTATTACAACAAGAAACTGCGTGAGTTTGAATACAAATATTATCTTCTGACAATATCTATACTCAAATAAATCCTCATCACATTTATCGATACATTATTTTACAAAAATGGTGAGGACTACTAAACAATCCTTTCTAAAACCTTCATTCCATACCCCGACTGCACTCGCTATATTCTCGCCTCCCCGAGAAAAATGGAACAAAAAGGAAAAGGGTGAGCTCAACTAGCTCAAGAAGAATATTATGACTAAGATAATATACAACAAATTATCGTTAGTCTTCAACAGGAAAAATATAATAGAATACAATAGACAACAAATTTTAAATCAATATTCGCAATGAAATAATAATTCATTAGAAGAGTTAAGTAGAGAATGCAAACTACTATCTTCTATGTATGAATTTAAAAGTTCATCGCTCATCTTTTATCCCCAGTAACATCAATCAATATACATCCGAATCAAATATTCATCTTTGCACTACAGCCAAAGATATTCATCATTGGTCATGTTCATTTAAACACTGCTCATCTTTGCACTATGGGCCAAAGATATTCTTCAGAAATCATTCATCTTTGCACCATGTGCCAAAGATATTCTTAAGAAATCATTCATCTTTGCACTACGTGCCAAAGATATTCCATAATATCATCATTTAAGACCGAGGATGATGAAAATATTTTTTTTAAAGAAACGAATCCAAAGGAAACAAAATGACAAGGATTAAGGATTAAGGATTCGTACTTGGTTTTATCCACGCCCAAAAATACCTCAAAAATAATCATAGTGGTGTAAAATTCAAGAATGATCAAAACATGGATACAATCAGAGTTAGTATCCGTAATAGATGTTTTGGATTTAAAAGAAGAAATTTTATTTTTGAATAGTACCATATACGTGAATAGTGTCAGATACGTGAATATAGGCCGATACGTGAATAGTAACTCTGACACCAAAAGATAGAAATTCCACAAAAACATCTTCACGCTTCATGAATAGTACTCGTGAATAGTAACTCGTGAATAAGAACTCATTAATAGTAACTCGTGAATAGTAACTCATGAATATAAGAACCCATGAATAGTAACCCGACATGAAAAAGTTCCAAATTTGATAAAAACTTCAGATCAACATTTCAAAGATAATGATATTGAAGAAATAATATCATTACAAAAAAAAATAATATCCCTTACCTCGAAAGATCAAGACTTCTAATTGAAACACGGATATAGGCTATGAAGGGACTTGCACCGAGTATAGCAATACTCAAAGTATACTCAAAATACTCACAAGAATACGCCGATAATATAGAGAGAAAACTTCAGCTTCGGTGTGATTTTCAATTCTAACCTAAGCACCCTATTTATAGAAATCGCTTAGAACACCAAAGCGTAAAATTTATTAAATATTATTATATTTTAAAAAAATCCAAGCCCACCACACTCAACCATCAGCCACACATGTAGCCCACCTCTCAAAAAGTAAGAAAAACGTTTTTGTAACAAAAATTATTTTAAACTTCCAAAATTAATTATTTTGAGCTTTGGAACTTCAATAATTCATAATAAATAGCCCTTTCATCAGAAAATTTGAATCTCATGAGTTTTTATAGGAAATTCAATTTCTACAACTTTGCAGTAAGAAAGTTTTTCCAAATTCCAAATAGAAATTGATCAAATCCACAAACCGGGCAATTTTATTGTGCTATAATCAAATTTCACCAATAAATGGGGTCCACCGACATGTTTAATATGTTTTAAACATTTATTGCAACAAAAATACTCTTCCTCCTCAGATACTCATATATCCCACATTCGTTGTAAAAATATCACCGTTAATATATTATTATAATAATATATTTAAATGAATTATTTTATCGTAAAAAGATAAAATATTAATTTTCAACAATTGTCATTTTAAAAATTTTCTCCATCTATATCCACATAAAATCAATATTTTCCTCATCATATAAATCAATAATTAATTATTCACAAATAATATTATGTAATCACAATATTGACAACTGTGCAGTTCCTCAGAAAGAGGGGCTTTCCAATAAGAATTTCTTCATGCCAAGCAATTAGGTGACCAAACCTCTCCTTAGATGTAACTTTCTAGACATTGCCAATAATGTTATCTAATAATATTATTCAGATAATATGAATTATTGCTTCGATAATGAAAAATACCGTGTAATAACAATTATGAAACAACAAAGAATATAAAATATCAACGCAAAGAATTATTAACTCAATAAAATAATCGAATAAAGAATTATCGTAACCATTATCGAGTAGTGCCTTCACGTAAGAATCAATAATTGGTGCAATACTGGTGTAAAGCTATTGTTCAACAACGCAGATTAGTGTGTTTTAACCACGGGTATTCCAACAAAGATAATTCAGAATAACTACGCCTGTTATTTAAAAACAACTTATATTTGTCGCTTTCTTCATCCAATCGCTTTTCACATGGGCCCACACATGGTCGCTACTGGGTCGCATTTAATATTCCCCGACAAAGCATTTAATATTCCACCACCAAACTAATATTCCCCGACAACAATGAATATTTTATAACCACTTGCTTATTTTGAAATATTTATGATTTAACCCTTAACTATCCACATTAATCAAATCAACCCTTACTATTTCAAAATAATAAATAAAGGAAATTCCTTTTATTTAAAAATTTCGGTCTTACATTTATTTGCCACTTTTATTAAAAAACAACTTCATGGGCATGTCCCTCCAGTCTGTGGTTGTTGATGAAATTGAAGCCGCCTTTAAAGCACTTCAATTATATAAAAGCCTAAACTTTTATCTTTGTGCTGGCTGAATTCGTTACAAGTGCGGTGACTCAGCACCAATTTATCATCACCTTGACCAAAGTGTTAATGTTTAGATTTTACATGCATCATGTGAATACTACGACTACATGCATAATATAAGTGAGAGAGTATGTAAAGTTGTATCAATAATCAATTACGATCATGCTTCAATTGCTATTGGCATAATAAATATATACACACCTACAAGTATATATTTAATTTAATAAAAAAGAATCACTTATCTCCTTAGGTGAATCGGTGATTTTAAATTGACACTAGAACAAATGTCTTGTTTCCCACAGACGGCGCCAATGTTAACGCTAAATTTTGTACGCCTGACGAAATCACCAAAACAACATGCCAAAATCGCCCCAACGGTTGATTGTATTGTTGTGAAATTAAACTCACGAAATACACTCATATAAGCATAAACAAAGGAATATAAAGTATGAACACAAGATTTACGTGGAAACCTAATTGGGAAAAAACCACAGAGAGAGAGTAATCCACTATAATAATATTGGGAGTATAAGTTGTGTATTTGTGTCATATATTCTTATGTTCCCTCCTCCCCCTAGCTTGTAACCGTATATATAGAAGTAACCTCCCACCCACATCCAACTAGGAGAAGGACTCTTTATCCCTTCAAATAAGGAAACATAATTCTATTTTAATAAAGACTCTCCCACTGTCACAATAAATACATAAGGGCCATCACCAGATCCGAACCATTAAATAGACTGGGTTGCACCATGCTAGACTCGAATAATCACATCCCAAACAGATGGGAAGAGAAATTTCTTCATCATGCCTTTTCTCTAGGAGGTGTTCGTCTATACCAGTGGCAAAATGCACTTTGAATAGGCCATAATCTAATTCATATTATTGTATAAAGCCCTTGAAGCAACTCATGCTTATGCAAATTATTTTTAAACTTTCCCATCAGTCCTTAAACTCATCAATTGTCAATACTTTATGCACACATTTGTTGAAATCATTTTTATAATTCGGATGAATGGCATAAACTTGATGTAGTTTCTCAAAATATTTGTTGCTAATGTGCCAATAAACACCGGGTGATGGGTAGATGAAAAAACTTTTGCAATTGCATTATTATTAACTTTATATTGGTCCTTGATAATAACAACGGTCTTGTTATTCATTACCTGAAACCAATTCTCAAATAAGCAAACAAAATTTTCACCCCGGTCTCATCTTTTAGAAGTGAAAACCCATAAAATATAGAATAATAATAATAATTTACACCCATGAATAGTACAAAAGACATGAAATACTTGTACTCCGATAAGTAGTGTCAAAAGGACATCGCCCAAATTGAGATATTAAATTTGGTTTCATATAATACTATTGTTCTAAAAATTCCCACTTAAGTCTGCTGAATCTCCGGGTAACTGCTATAAGGACAAGGATCCTTTCTATTTTAAATAAATGGAGACTTTTCATTTCATGGTCCAGATTTAAAATGTGTTAGAATGTGAAATGGATTTGCTAAGTCTTAAAAAATTAAATGTAAAATTTTACAATATTACATCTACCATATGTTTTTGTATAGTCCAACATGTATATATAATAGAAAAATAAATAAATGAGATCGCCTAAGAAAGCCTTCACCTATATACCTACTGTCTCGGCAAACTGATGCAGTTTAAGAGAAAGCGTGTCAGTTTATGAAAAGATTTGATCCAGTTTATGGAAAGATTTGATAGATTATGGAAAGATTTGATGGGAAGAAGCAGTTTTGATGAATAATAGACTTTTCTTATTTTTCAAAATTCTCTGAATTAGAATTTTGTTGCCTATTTCTTGATATTCATAGAATCAATAGGATGTAGAAGGTTATCATTGGCAATAATGCGCGATTCAACAATCAATAAAAATTCTCATTATACTTCCTCTACACCAGTTGGTATTAGAGCCTAAGCCATATTCACCATGCCACCCCGTAGAGAGTGACGTGTGGACGATGTTTATGGGCGTGAAGATCTGCAGCGCCTTGAGTAGCGGTTCGAGCAGTGAATCGAACAACTGGTGCAATAGGGGATGAACACTATGATGGATCGACTGACACTAAGGATGGGCGAGTTGTTGGAGAACCAAAATAGGGAAAATCCAAATCCTGGGAGGAACCCTAATTATGATTATCGGAGGAATCATTTCACAGCAGAGACCGATGATGGAGATGACTTTGATGATGACTATGAGGAGGCACCTCATAGGCGTCGTCGACCATATGCAGTGGAGTATGATAGGAGACGTTGGGAGACTAGTATGAGGGCTGAGATTCCTTAATTTTGTGGTACCCTCCAACCAGAAGAATTCATTAACTGGCTGGCCACGGTAGAAGAGATCCAGAAATTTAAGGGTGTACCTGAGGATAAACGAGTACCCTAGGTTTCTACCAGACTCATAGATAGAGCGATGGATGGTGGCGGCGTAACTCAAAAAGCGAGGGTTGGATTGGGAAAGTCAAAATTACGAACCGGGAGAAGATGAAGAAAGCAATTATGGGCTACGTTCCTACCTTATAATTATCAACGCTTAATGTATTAGAGGTTGCGTAATTTAAGGTAAGGAGGTCGATGATTGATGAATACACAACTAAATTCTATCGCCTAATTGCTCAAAGCGAGGTGCATGAGATGAAGATCATTTGGTTGCCCGATATATTCGGTGTTTACGAGAAAAATTAAAGGCGATCAACATTTTTGATCCGATGTTCTGCATTTCGTGGCATCGTCGGATGTGCAGATTGAGAAGAGGAGTCCTGGTGGTTTCTGTGGCGCATCAGCGGGCTGTGCACTGGTATCCTTTTCTATGGGAAAAAAATATAAGGATGAGGTTTGGTGTGATGTAGTAGCTATGGATGTATGCCACCTACTGTTGGGATGACCTTGGCAATTTGATAGAGAGGTGGTTCTGTAACGCTCCGAAATCCGATCTATCTTCACACCCAGATTCCGTACGTCACTATCCCATCTTCTTCCAAACATACATCAATATGTACTGAAATATAACAACATACACTCTCAAATCCAAGGTTCTAAAAACCATATAACCTTTTTCATTACAAATAATGATAAATACATTATTCGTTTCATCTTACAAGAGTGACTTTTATCCGCCACCAAAGATATAGGTTATAAATCTTAGGTAAGAGTATCTAAGACTATAATCGTAGGGAGAGGGATAAGAAGATCACCACGTGATCATAGTGAATCGTAGTAACAGATGAGATATTAAACGATGAATGATTTATAGTACTACGAAGTAGTACTAAAGAAGAACTCAGATTGAGTTCTGAAGGATAGTATATGAATTAAAGAAAATTCGTATTAAGTTAAAAGAGATTTAGGAGTTGTAAAATTTCAATTGAGGACTCATGTGATAGCTGAGTTGTATGAACCTTTGTATGGCCAGAGGTTTGTGCTTGGTGTAACAACTGCTTAGTTTATTACAGTGATAATCATTGGAATTGGTCACGCTATCAATATGTATATGACGAGAAGGTGAATCTTTTCTCATGTATATACTTGATAGGTAGAGAATGATAAGGTAGGTGCGAGTTCTTGAAACTCATACTTATGGTACGTTCGTGACTCATAATGATATGGTATGTTTTTGAACTTCTCAGCGAATGGACGCTTATGGTCTGTCTGGATGGTTCATAAACTTATATTATTGTGGAAAGTTCCTGAACTCATAATGTGTGGTAAGTTGATGGACTGTGCTAAGGTAGAGGGATGTTTAGACTGAAAACAAGTTGTTTTCGAAGAGGCTTAGTATTGAAGGTGCTAGTGAAGATTAAAATCGTCATGTGAAGAAGACAATGAAGGAAGAAGGAGAATAGGATATTCCAAGTCATCTAGCTATGCTAGATTTCGAAGTTTATTGAACTCGTCCTGATAAGTACATTTTGAAAAAGGAAAGAATTGGTTTAACTTTTGGAACCAATAGATTTTTAAAAGAGCTATTCTTGGTATGTCTATGCTAATTGTTTTCGGCTAGACGAAATTGATTTGAAATATCAAAATGAATTTTAAATCATCGGTGCATTTGATCAAGGATGGTAAAAGGATGGAGTTATTAATGCAATTGAACTCGGTGTTGGATGTGGTCTTAGGATCAACAACCCGCTATGGTATGATGTATAATGACGAAGTCACAAACTGACGAAGTCATCAACGTACTGTGAAAAGTACGGTATCATGTCATCATAAAACGTTTTGATGTATTGCGAAAAGAATTTAAAGAAGTAGTCGATGTCAATTGAGTTGACTAGACTAATGTTTCACGTTGATATCCAATTTATTGTTATGGTCTAAGCTACTTGATTTAGCTAGACAAATGGTATGTCATGTTTAAAAGAAAATCAAGTTTTCTTGAGAAGTTGTGCCAATCCAAATTATTTTGGTGCGTAATCTAATGATTAAGTTTGAGGTGAACACACCCCTAAATGGGGTTATACAATGGGTTGATCGCCACATTATGGAAGATGTAGTTTACATTCTTGGTGATTATAAACTGCTAGTAAGAGTTCATGGTCAATTTGACCCCTCAGCAAAAGTATGAAATATTTTAAGGGGATTCTTATATTCCTCGTTGTTCATTCTACTTCATAATTCTTGATAAGTTGTGAAGGTGAGAGAATGTTTGAAAGATAGGAACTTGTTTGAAGAGAAGTTGAGAAGATGGGTAGGCTAAAATTTCGATGATGAAATTTTGTGAAGAAGGGGTGAATGTGATGACCCGGGTATGGGTGTGGTTTTAAGAAATTCTGAGGACGGAATTTTTATAAGAGGGGAAGAGTGTAACGACCCGGAAATTCGGATTTTCCAGAATTTAAGTTTAAAGAATTAGTTATTAATAAAATTAATTTTTATTAATAATATTATGTGATATGTGTTTATTAATCGTTCTAGAACCTAGGATGATTATAAGTCGGGAGGATTCTGGCTACGAGCTAGACTAAGCGATTAAGAATTTTCAAGACGAAAATGAAAATTTTCCGGGAACAAAATATTTTCGGGGAAAAAGACGAAATAGGCACTATTCACTCGACGAAACCTAAGGGTTAGGGTTTGAATAACCTAAGCCGTTCTGAGAGTTCAGTATGTCAAAATGACATTCCGTCAAAAGATTTGCCGATAATATGTCGTGAAAAGTTAAGTAAGCCGATAAAAGTTTTTCTCAAAAAACTTGCAGAAATCGAACGAAATAAAAATGACTAAAAGTACTGCTGTGTACTTTTCGCTCATTTAACTACGTTAGGGTAAAACGTGAAGGAAAACGCTCAACGCCAAAAAGTGTTTTCAGTTTTTCGGAAATTCGAAGAATACGTAAAAGTTAATCGGTAAAGGAAAGACAAAATATCCAAAAATATTTGGATTCCGAGAATCGCAGTTTTTAAAACTGTCGGACGAAAACCCAAAAGACGGAACCACGTAACTTAAAGGCTATGTAGACTTAAGGGCTAAGTTAACTTAACACTTAAGTAATGAATAGTATGGAGGTGTGAATAGTAAGGAGGTTAGGGGTGAAATGACTATTTTGCCCTAGCTTTGGAAAATCTATAAATAGGAAGCTAGATTTTATTTAAATGAGATTTTGAAAAATCCTACACTAGAGAGAGAGAGAGAATTCGGATGGAGAGGGAGAAGAAAGAGCATGAGCATGAATGTTCGGATAAAAAATGTTCGTGAAATGGAAAAGCTAGCAAATCGCTGGCTTTTGTCTAGCGGAAGAAAAATAAAGAGGAAAGGTATTAAAACCTAACTTATATGTTAGATTTTCTTTAAAGTTTTATATGGTTAAAACATAACTTAATGAAGATAAGAAGTAGATGATGTTAGGAATGATTTCATATGGTTGAAATCATGAGAAATAATGAAAATAAGAATTTGAAGTTTAGTAAATAAATTTCTTAAGGAAGTATAAGATTCGTAATGAATTAGAACAATCTGAGTGGATTATATCAATAAGTAGGTGTAATAAGTAAGGAATGATGATCTATAACATCAAATTCCAATAAAAAGTGAAATCGTAATCCAAAATATCGATTAAAATGAAGAACGAACGAAGAACTCGAAGAACACGCGAAGAACACGAAGAACGTTGTTGATGGACAAATTTAAAACCATCGTAGGATATTTGTTGTTGATGGATAAGTTTAAAACCATCGCGTATAAGTTAGATGCATATTGCTTGGTTAGGAATGGTAGAAACGTTCATGAAGAACGGATTAAAACTTAGCTATAACGAAGTTATGGCAAAAATTTCATAAAAGACAAACGAGAATTAGAAAGTTAGTAAATGAACCCGAACATGTAGGTTTTCATAAGAATGTAAGAGAATATAGAAAACGTGAGTCGTGGACTCAAGAACGAATGAATTCCGAGTTCGGATGACCGAATTACGGATGAACAAACAAAGAGTGTTAAAAACGTAAAATAAATAAAGGGTGAAGATTAAGCAAATCGAATGGCACGTTAACGGATTCAGAACAAAGTTCTATCTGGGGGTATTGAAGTACATAAGACAAGGAAGAGAATGGCTTTAGAATGACATCGTTCCGAGTTATAATGAAGGAGTTGTGAGATCGGGAAGTAGCGTCTCAAAATGAAGTTAACACTTAGAAGAAATTGTCAAGAATTATGGCTTGGCACCGCGACGCCAGCTATGCCTTGTAAGGTGGCGCTGCAGCGCCAGACCAGAGAGCCGGGTACTGCAAACTCGTGCCACGGCATGAGAGATAGAAGAGAGAGTGGCGCCGCAGCGCCAGTGTAGGGAAAAAGCCAGAGAAGAGCTTTTAATGGCTCAACACTTGGGGGAAACGTATGGGAAGATAAAGAACATAAGATTCGTCAAATGTAACACTTAATTTAGTGAATTAAACCTTTAATGAAGGTCGAACAAAAAGGTTATATGAGAGTAAAAGAGAAAGAATGTAAACGCGGATTACAGAACCGATATCCGGGGACCGTAGTTACGATAAACGAACGTGGAGGATTGCTATGGTTGTGATTCCTTAAACGTTGAGCGACGAGGGTAATGAATAACATTTTGATGTTATGTCATGATAGTGAGAGATAAGTGTAAAGCGTATAGACGCTGCAAATGCAACGCTGTTGCGATAAATGAGCTGTCTTAGCATACAACGAACGGTATGGCTTGGACATTAAGAATGACTACTGAACATGGGGTTCAAGTAATGGATAACGAAAGTAATAAGTAAGATATGAATGGTATTAAGAAAGCCGTAATGAATGGTAATAAAATTAATGAAAGCCAAATGTGAGTCGGATGAGAACGTTAGAATAAAATGTATGTGTTAAAGACTTTAACCGACGTGAAGGTTGAGGGTACGCAAATATAAAATGGATAGAACCTACACCCCGTGTATGGTTTGACCGTAAGATGATGAAGATCAATGATTAAACCGTGAATGGTAAAGAAGTTTAATTAAAGATAATAACGTTTAACGTAACCAAAGGGAATGATCACGTTTAATTAAAGGGAATGATCGCTCTAAGTATACAAAAGACTGTATGACTTAGACGATAAAGAATGAATACTGAGGTGTGGCATTTAGTTGCCAGGAAGCCATAAGGAATGAGAAATTCACTTAACGAAGATTATATTTTAATAAGTTCAGATAAGTTACGATAAGTTTAAGTTGTAGTACAATCGCACCCTATGATGGATGACATATGGGAGCTGGGCTAAGAAATCCCTTCAGAGAGTGAAGGTATATACAAAACTAGCAACCGATCTAACTCACTGTTATGGCCAGTGTAGACGAGACGGGAACTTGTTTGTTGGTTGTTTATGGGAAACCACTCAGAGTACCATATGGACTATTAGCAGAGAATCGATGTGTGCTGAGTCTTAGAGAAGTAATAAGAAGAAGATAAGATGAAAAACATCAAAGATGATGAACGTATAAGTAAGACATCTCTGTATGTCATGAAGCCGTAGAACGGTAGTGAAAGTGGTTGCGTAAACTTAGGTTGCAAGAACGCGAACCCTAAGAAGTAAAGTTAAGTAAACTAATGCATAAGTCAAATATACATGACTAATTAGTGTATATGTTGTTTTTTTTCTTATGTCCTACATAGGAATTGAAATGAGCGGTTCGACGTAAGTTGTACTGGGCGTAAGGCAAGTTTCCTAACTTCATTCATATTTCAAATGAATGCTAGTTTCTTAAACTTCTCAGATGTTGAACTTGAGAAGTTCCGTCTATGAGCTAATGTGCGATATTTGTACATGGTGGTAGAACGTATGAGGCCTTGAGCCACAATGTGAACACTTCGGTGTTTCTATGAAATGAAATATTCTGTGATTTAATTGTTCAATAAGAGAATGCTCTGTTTATACATGATTCGTTATTCTTAAGTTTGTGCTAATGATTCTAGCCAGACAGAATGTGTATGAAAAAGGTAGAAGAATGAAAGTATTTTAAAATGAAAGTGAATATTGTTTTAAAATGACAGGAATCGAGATTATTCCTATTATTCAAGCTGCTTCATAACCTTTGTTCGGTTATTGAAGTCTTAAAAGAATGTTTGAATTCTTAAAGATGTTTGTTCAACTGTGATGACTTGCTGGGAAATTGAATGCTCACACTTGCTTTAAATGAAAAATATTTTCAGCGAACGATGTTAGAAGAACTTAAGGATCCCGTAAAGATCAAGCTGACAGTATCCAGATGAAGTGCCATTCAGAATGTGGATGAGCGAGAAGATTGAACAAAGACTTGTAATATAGAAATATGAAATTGAACTATAGACTAGTTTAAGAAACTATTATGTATCCTTGGTGGCGGATAAAAGTCACTCTTGTAAGATGAAACGAATAATGTATTTATCATTATTTGTAATGAAAAAGGTTATATGGTTTTTAAAACCTGGGATTTGAGAGTGTATGTTGTTATATTTCAGTATATATTGATGTATGTTTGGAAGAATATGGGATCGTGACGTACGAAATCTAGGTGTGAAGATAGACCGGATTTCGGGGCGTTACAGGTTCATAATGGTAAAATAAATACTGACAGCTTTGTTTTTGAGGGGGTAAAGATTTTGTTAGTGCCCAAGCGGGAGGAAAATAAAGGCAGTGTGTAAGACCCCAACTTATTATAAATAAAATTCAATTTCTCTATTTATTATCTTGAAATAATAAGGTGATAATTTGATATAATACTTTGGTTATGAGTGAAATGTGAAAATTTTGCAAAATAAGCATGTGGTTATAAAATATTCATTTTGTCAGGGAATATTCGTTTGGTCGTGGAATATTCTTGTTGCTAGGGAATATTCATACGACGGCGCAACCATTTGTGGGCCCCATAACAGAATAACTGTTAGATGAAGAAAATGACAAATTTGAGTTTTTATAAATAACGACGTAAAATACAGTAATACGCGTGGTTGTACAGTAGCATACGGTATTGTACAGTATTGTCGAATTATTGATTCTTACGTAAGAAGGCACTACTCAATAATTATTACAGTAATTACTGTTAAATATTTTATCTTATTGATCCAATAATAACTCCGTTGATATTTTATATTATTGTTGTTTCAATAATTGTCACGGCACAGTATTTCCCATTATCAAATCAATAATTCATATTATTTGAATAATATTATTAGATAACATTATTGGCAATGTCTAGAAAGTTCTGTCAAGGAGAGGTTTGGTCACCTAATTACGCGCCAGTAAGGAGAAATCATTATCGGAAAGCCCCCTCTTTCCTGGGAACAGCCTAGTTATAATTATTGTGATTCTATAATATTATTTGTGAATAATTAATTATTGATTTATATGATAAGGAAATATTTATTTTATGTGGATATATTTATTGTGGATATAAATGAAGGAATTTTGCATGAATTATTTGTTGAAATTTTGGCAATTATTTTTCTCCGATAAAACATGCATTCAAATATCACTACAAGAAAAAGCTTTATTTCCGACAGAATTATTGTCGACTAAACATATTCAGTCGATGTTAATATAAGATCGATCGAATATTTAGTCGATATTAATTCAGTTGTAATTAATGTATCCTCGACTAACATTAGTCGGATTTAAGATCTTCTCCTTGGCACGAGGGTTTCCTTGGTACCAAATATATAGTCGATGAGAATATGTGTCATCCTCGATCGAATAATTAAATCGAGGTTATCCTAACATCGACAACACAACCCCTTTTGAATTCGTCGAAAATAAACCTAAAAACCCTTCGCCTTCCTGCGCCTCTCATTTTCATTTCCCTCTTTTTTCTACATTTCCTCTCTATTTCATTCTCTAGCTAGACCACTGATCTCTCTCTCTCTCTCATACGCCCATCCCAACCCCTCTCCACCCTGGTCGGTCATCCCCCACACGACACCACCCCCGCCTGCAGTACCCCACCCTCTCCCCTGCTGACGTGTCCCCCACCCTCAGACGTCTCCTGGTAGTCCCAGACCCCACCCCACCTACCCTCGGGTACCCCACTCCCAAACCCCTTCCCGGTACCCCCCCCTCTCCCCAGACCCCAATTCCACCCAAAGACTCATCGCCACTGGCCACCGTGAGAGGCCACTGCATCGTCTTGACTCTTCTTTCATAATTTTCCAGGTATTTAGTATATATATATTATATATATGTTAGTAGTATGAAATTTAAGTATGAAATTTGTGTATGAATTTGGTATTATAATGTGCAATTGGTCTAAATTTATTTTATTTTTGGATTGATAATGTATAATGTATATATGAATTCTGTTTTTGGTATTATAATGTATATATGAATTACATTTTTGGTCATTTAGGTGCGAAATTGGTCATTTAAGCACTACGTACATGTATAGCAGTGTAATTATAGTGTATATTTCTTTTATGTAATTGCAGTGTAATTGGTCATTTGGTCTGTTATTAGTTGGTTTTATTTTCTTTTATGTAATTGCAGTGTATATTTCTTCAATTTCAATATTGTATGTTTTATGTTAATAACTGGAAAGTAATTTTATGCTTGATATTTCCGACGAAATTTCCCACGGAATTTTGTTTGAATTCTTGAGATGCAAAATCTATTACTCTAATAACTATTTATTACTAAATTTACTAATACTAAAATTCACTAATTAAGTAGCATTTACATAATTAGTTTTTAGACAAATAATTTATACTTCAAATATTAATTATTTTAATCAACTTAATTAAAAAACAAAATAAAATAAAAATTCACTATTTAATATACTAATATATAATTCGAGAATAAAATAAAATAAAGTTTAATAAATGAAATAAATATAATTTAATATATAAATAGATTAAATTAAAATAAAAATTATTAACAAATAAATTAAACAATAAGTTTCATTTAATTTATTTTATTAAATAAAATAAATTTTATAAATTAGATAATATAATATAATAAAAAATAAATTAAATTAAAATAATTAATAAATTAAAATAATTAATAAATTAAAATAATATAAAATAAAAATAAAATAAAATAAAATAAATTTAATAAATTAAATTAAAATTAAAATTAATAATTAATAAATGTTATAAGGTAGTTTAATTTAATTTAATTTAATAAAAAAATTTAAAATTATATAATATAATACAAAATAAAATAAATTAAAATAAAACAAAATAATTAATAAAATAAAATAAAATAAAATAAAATAAATTATAATAAATTAAAATAATAAATTAAAATAATACATTAAATCAACTCAAAATAATAAACTAAGTAGCATTTGCTTAGTTGTGATACAATTCAAAGAGACTGAATACATAAGAATGTTGTTGCAGAAATAAAATAATATACTTTGCAACTTAATTAGAAACCCGTTTGACAAATAGGAGTGAATATCGAACAGTAGTCTCTATAGATTCCAAATAACAATTCTATGAAACTAAGTACCATTTACTTAGTTTATCATTGGCAAAATAAACTAAGTAGAATTTGCTTAGTTTGCCACAATTTTCAATAAACTCGATAATACTCTACCTACATATATATGTACTCTTCCTTGTATGCAGAATTCGATGTAGCAGTTGCAGCTAATAGTACTCCAACCGGTTCCTCGACAACAATTAAAAAAAAAGGGTCGTAGTTTCTGTTTGTGTCTTATACTCAAATAATAAAGTTAATTGAATTATTGAAGACATTCCTCACTGTTCCATCTTAACAAGAATCAACAAATTCATGTGTTATTATATATATTCTAGCGCCCCCAAATCTGGGTATCTTCCAACCCAACAGATGGTGCTATACTGTACTAACATTCATACATTCATTTAATTGAAAAGCCTCAAAAGAATGAACATCTCTTATATATTATCAAAATAATATTTACATTGTCCCAAGTTCTAAACCCATTTCAAAGGTTCATTGTCATAATATCAATAACATTACAACAATAACCTATACTATTACATAGACAGCTTAACGATCTGCCTTAGCTTTTCCTTTATCCTTATTCGATCCTTTGGACGATACGATCATATATTTGCATTCATATGGTTCAAGCAAGAATGAGCATAACTAGCTCAGCAAGTATGGCAATTTCAATAAACAACATGCTTGACACATACGAATCGCATATCTTCAATAACTGAACAATAGTTATGAAGTACTATTGATGATTCAAAATAGCACTTCATCTTCCTTTCAAAATGTTTTACAATAATAACAATATTCAGTAAAACATTCACTCCGGTCAAAGACCTTGAGCATTTCATTCTTCTTTGAAAAGGACAAACCAGAACTAAGTCCGTAAGCCCGATATTACTTACGAGCACTTCTAGGTGATCAGCCTATTGTACTCTATGTTGATCAACAGTACATTCATTAAACGTGTGTACGTTTAATTGGTGGCAACCTCGCGTGCTGTCGTTTACCGACAAAACATTTGTTTAACATTTTAGTCTTCTTTTGAAAACCATATCAAGTAGTTGACAAAAGATAATAACATTTGATAATGAGATGAATAGATTATCAATAATCCACTCAATATATCAAGTCTAGCCAAAAAGATTGGCTTTAACTTCATCATACATTACTTCATGTGTAAGAATACACGAACTTCAAAACTTGTTCAGATTAAACTGAGACAAGAGTTAGAATACTTTCCTTTAGCATCTGCTATGGTATAAATACTTTACGTTCAAGTCTCTACAATACATGATCACATAATGCCTCACATTAGGTCATATATAATCAAGTATGTATATGACTATCTTACCCTTCATCTCAATCTAATTGTGTATTAGATTCATTTACTATTCATTCCGGTTTATCATAATACTTGCATTTATATTTGACTAGGTTATCTCAACCTTTATACAACATCCTTAAGGTTTAACAAAGTTTAAACAATGTTAAGTTATGTTCCTTAAAGTATGTTTACTTTTAAATCCATTACCATTCTTTCTTTGTACTTAGAAATATTCTTCACTATCCTTGTTCTAAGACTAGCGCCAAGGCTGGCCATTTTTATAATCTCATTTCGCGTTCTTGGCGTGAGTTAACGATGGAGAGGTCTGGACATGTGCTGCCATGAGTCCTTACTTAGTGGACTGCAATGCGCTACACTGCGCAAAAGAGGGTCCTTTACTATTCACGGTGCTGCGACGCCACAAAATATGCTATAGTTCGCACTGCGGCGCAAGTTTCTAGTATGCTCGATTCTTTGTTATGGTGTTTGTGGCGCCATCATTTATACTTTAGGGTTTGGCCATGGCCAACTCAGGCACCGTAAATTTTTTTCAAACTTTAAATTTTGTGAACTTCCCGGATGCATAACTTCTTCGTTATAAGTCCGAATTGGCTCATTCAAAAGCCTACGGTTCACAAATTACATAATCTACGCGTTTATGCAAAATTTTTATCTATTTGACTTCGTTTGCTAAAAATTCACCTATTGGTTCATTTTTAACGTAAACGATAAACGTTCTTAAACGTTCAACGCTCGATTCTTCATTCTAAGTCGAAATTTGATCATTCTCGAGTTCGCAACTCTAAAATGAGGAACATGACTCGTCTCTATTGGAAAATAACATTTTTGATTTCAAACTCAAAATTTGACTTCTAATTTGGGAATTTCACGAATTCGACGATTATCGTCTAATCGTTCGATTTCTGGCAAATCTTCATTACTTATGATTTGTTCATTACTTTCATTGCATTCAATTCATTATATAAACATCTTCACATACTTAATACAACAACTTATTTTTATTGTTGTATTTTGACTTAATCTTTATGAGCTTATAACTTATTCAATTATAAACTACTTATAGCTTCATTGCTCGTAACTTATGAAAGTTATAGTCTTTTAATCACCATGGATATATGTTCTCACATACAGTTTCATTCTTGTATATATGATACATATACATACAAATTCTTTACTTCCATATTACTTCTATTAATAAACTCATTACAAGTTCATAATACTTTCACATAAGTTTATAACTTATGCTAGCTTAAATGACTTATTACCAACTTATGTGGCTTAAGTTCATTACTTACACATTCTTCTTATTTATTAACATCCATGTTCCCTAATCCATCTTTTCTTATCAACCTATCATGAATAGAGATAGAAGATAATTTAGAGAAGAAGTCTTACTTTAGAAGTCTTGGTAAGTAGCTTCTTATTCTTCTTGCTTATGGAAGTGACTTATTTGTAACTTAAACTCTCTACCAATTAAGCACTTTGAGATGTTTGGATTATTTGAAAAACTAACAAATGGCTTGTAAGCCTCCTCTATATATAGATTTTCCAAAGTTAGGGTAATTTAGACTTTAAAATAATCCCACCTCCTTATGCACCTCCTTACTATTCATTAATTGCATGGCACAAAACCTATCCTTTACTTGGTCATTACCCATTTAACTTGGTGATTACATAACTTGGTTACCACATTAACTTGGTCCCCACTTATCTTGGTTATCACATATTAACCATATTAGTATGGTTTGCCCCATGGGTCATAGTAATCCATTGGACTTTAATTTAGCTTAAATTAACCTATCTTTTGGGCTTGCATTAATTAACTTGTTCATTAATTAATATTGGGCCTTAACATTTAATTCACTTGGGCTTGTACCAATTGTTAACCAATCTTCCAAGTCCATTAACATTACTTAATACATATACATATTGTCTATGTATTATTCTCGTATTATACTTCGTATACAACTTCATTATATACGATATTCCTTCCTTCATACAAACTCGTATATTACTTCGTATTATACTCGTTTTCATTCCCTTGTATAATACCTAAGTATCATACAATTAATACTTACTTACTAATACTTCGCTCTCCTTAATATTCTCGAATTAAGTCCGCAAGCGAAATATTACATTTTCCATAACTATATTATTATTACATAATCTGTCTTACCTTGATATTCTATCATTACGTATTTCTTAGAAATTCCAAAAATAATTCCCGAGCAAATATCGATGAATAGTATTTTTCAGAAAATTTCTCGGAAAATTTTTATTTTCGTCTTGGAAATTCAAACACTTTAATTCCTTCACGTAGCTCAAATACTACGACATTCCAATATCAATATGTTATAGAATGACAACCATCTTGATATCACATAGAATATGATTTTATTATTATTTAATTTAATAAAATCATTTTACAATAAAATCCAAATTTCTCGGTCGTTACATATATTCAAATCTAATTTAAGATTTTCACTTTTAATTCCATCAAAAATATCAGATTAATTGCTAGCTAGACAATTAATATCTTAAGCACAAAATATAATAATCAACTCAATAGAATCAATAAGTGAAAATAATGTTAATTAAATTATTGAATTGTAAAAAGTTTCATTGTGCCCTTATTGGGAAATTAGTTCATCAGCATAATAAAGACAAGAATATTAAAATTAAATAACATCTCAAGTACAGATAAAGAAATTAAGAGAAGAAGAAAAACTCTATCAAAGAATCTCATATCTCTAAGTTCAATCTACGCCTTGTGTGCTCTCCAATGATATGTCCAAGTCTCCACAAGGTGACTCTCAATTAATTGCAGTCAAAAAATCCCCTTCAACAACTCCCAAAACATTTATTTATATCATCCCAATAAACCCCAAGACAAATGGAAACTATCAATCTTATTACCAGCCGACTTGAAAACAAAGAAACAAAATCAGCAACTAAATCTTCCGTACACCACGAACGAGTTCAAATTGTATGGTCCTTCCCCTCCACACCATGCTTTAACAGCCACTCAGCTAAATCCCAATTTCTTTGGATCCAGAATCGCTGGCATTGCAGTGTTGTAATAATCTGCTTAGATAATTGACATGGGCATGAAGAGCTTGAATCCAAGTCATTTCTGTCTGAAGTAATGTGTTATGGTACTCAGCAAATTTGTTCATCCAAATACGGCAACCAGTTTGAGGGTCCTATTCTTCATTGCCTTTTGCTTGCAATTATATCTGTTTTCCAACTAGCACCAAGCATATAGAGACATCAACTTAGAAATTCATCCCAATAGAAACTTAAATTCTTATACTACTAAGATCGGATTCTTCAAATTCAAACCAAGAGATTATGATGATAGGCAAATCACAAAGCCTGTTCCCAAATAAAGTACACTAGAAAAGAACTCCCTCAACAAGCGTTACCCTCCCACTCACCTAAAAAATTAACCCAGAGCTAATGAAAGTGAACTACCATCTCTCTCTTATCCACCCAAATGTCATGTATGAATATACTTCTACGTGACTACGTGAGTTGTTTATCCATTTCCATTTGTATGTTCCAAGTTTCATCGTTTATTTTCTCAGCTAAGTACCTTCACTGTATTTCAGCATGCTTTGGTTTGGAAGTTACAAATTGTGGACTGACTTCATGAAATCGAAATCTGTAAGACCCCGAAAATTTTTTAAATAAAAAGGAATTTCCTTTATTTATTATTTTGAAATAGTAAGGGTTGATTTGATTAATGTGGATAGTTAAGGGTTAAATATGCAAATATTTCAAATTACGCAAGTGGTTATAAAATATTCATTATCGTAAAGGGAATATTCGTTTGGTCGTGGAATATTCATGATTGTGGGGAATATTTAAATGCGACCAGTAGCGACCATGTATGTGGGCCCCATAACTGGAAAGTGATTGGATGAAGAAAATGACAAATATAAGTTGTTTTAAATAACAGGCGTAGTTATTACCGAATTATCTTGTTGGAATACCCGTTGGTTAAAACACACTATTACGCGTTGTTGATCGGTAGCACGGTATTGCACCAATTATTGATTCTTACGTAAGAAGGCACTACTCAATAATGGTTACGGTAATTCATCGCTGATATTTTATTGAGTTAATAATTCTTTGCGTTGATATTTTATATTGCTGTTGTTTCAATAATTGTCATTACACAGTATCTTTCATTATCGAAGCAATAATTCATATTATCTGAATAATATTATTAGATAAAATTATTGGCAATGTCTAGAAAGTTCTGTCTAAGGAGAGGTTTGGTCACCTAATTGTGCGCCAGTAAGAAGAAATTCTTATTGGAAAGCCCCCTCTTTCGAGTGGAACTACGGCTGGTTGCCCGATCTTGTGATTACGTAATATTATTTGTGAATAATTAATTATTGATTTATATGATGAGGAAAATATTGATTTTATGTGGATATAGATGGAGAAAATTTTTAATGTGACAATTGTTGAAAATTAATATTTTATCTTTTTCTGATAAAATAATTCATTTAAATATATTATTTTAATAATATATTAACGGTGATATTTTTATAATGAATGTGGGATATATGAGTATATGAGGAGGAAGAGTATTTTTGTGGCATTAAATGTTTAACACATATTTTGTGTGTTGGTGGACACAATTATTGATCGAAATTTGATTATAGCCTGTAAAATCGCCCATTTATGGATTTTGGTCAATTTCTGTTTGGAATTTGGAAAAACTTTCTTCTGCAAAGTTGTAGAGAATTGAATTTCCTATAAAAAGTCGCGAGATTCGAATTTTCTGATAAAAGACCTATTTATTGTGAATTATTGAAGTTCAAGTTCGAAATAATTGATTTTGGAAGTTTAAAATATTTTAATTACAAAACGTTTTTTCCATTTTTGAAACTCATTTAACATGTGCATGGTGGCTGAATTCAGATTCAAGATGTGGGCGTATGAATTTTGTTTATATATAATATTATTATATTCAATTTTACGCTTTGGTGTTCTAAGCAATTTCTATAAATAGGTGCTTAGGTTAGAATTGAAAATCACACCGAGAAGCTGAAGTTTTCTCTCTCTATATTATCGGCGTATTCTTGTGAGTATTTTGAGTATACTTTGAGTATTGCTATACGGTGCAAGTTCAAGTCATAGCCTATATCCAGGTGTTTCAACTAAATCTTGTCTTTCGAGGTAAGGGATATTATTTTTTTCGTAATGATATTATTTCTTCAATATCATTATCTTTGAAATGTTGATCTGAAGTTTTTATCAAATTTGGAACTTTTTCATGTGGGGTTACTATTCATGAGTTACTATTCACGAGTTACTATTCATGAGTTACTATTCACGAGTTCTTATTCACGAGTTACTATTCACGAGTACTATTCATGAAGCGTGAAGATGTTTTTGTGGAATTTCTATCTTTTGGTGTCTGAGTTATTATTCACGATACGGCACTATTCACGATATCTGACACTATTCATAGAAAAATAAAATTTCTTCTTTTTGTCCAAAATATCTATTCGGATACTAACTCGATTGTATCCATGTTTTGATCATTCTTGAATTTTACACCACTATGATTATTTTTGAGGTATTTTTGGGCGTGGATAAAACCAAGTACGAATCCTTAATCCTTAATCCTTGTCATTTTGTTTCATTTGGATTCGTTTCTTTAAAAATATTTTCATCATCCTCAATCTTAAATGATGATATTATTGAATATCTTTGGCTGTAGTGCAAAGATGAATGATTTCTGAAGAATATCTTTGGCTGTAGTGCAAAGATGAGCAGTGTTGAGATGAACATGACCGATTGATTAATATCTTTGGCCATGTAGTGCAAAGATGAGCAGTGTTTAAATGAACATGACCAATCGATGAATATCTTTGGCACAGTAGTGCAAAGATGAATATTTGATTCGGATGTATATTGATTGATGTTACTGAGGATAAAATATTGATGATGGATTTATTAAATTCATAGATTATAGTAGTTTTCATTCTCTACGTAACTCTTCTATGAATTATTATTTTATTGCGAATATTGATCCGAAACTTGTTGTCTATTGTATTCTATCGATTTTTTCCTGTTGAAGACTAACGATAATTTGTTGTATATTATCTTAGTCATAATATTCTTTTTTCGGGCTAGTTGAGCTCACCCTTTTCCTTGTTGTTCCATTTTTCTTCTCGGGAGGCGAGAATGTAGCAGTACTAGTCGGGGGTATGGAATGAAGGTTCTAGAGAGAGTTGTTTAGTAGTCCTCACCATTTTGTAAAATAATGAATCAATAATTATGATGGGGATTTATTTGCATGTGGATATTGTACAGTAAGAAGACAATATTATATTTAAACTCATTAAGATATATTGTCGTATTTCACACGACATTTGTATTATTGAAGTTGTAGTTTGCTTTTGTACCATGTATTTGGCGACTTAGAATGGGTGTTGTGTATACCTATTTTGGGGGCGCCACGGTTGGTATCGAGCTTAGGATATGATCTCTGGCGGAGATTGGGGAATAGAACTAGGAGGGAGAGGCGAGTAAATCCTTCGCTAGTGTGTCCTACCTAAGCTTATTTGTTAGTTGATCGATATATAGGGATATTATGTGATATATTGATTTCCTTAATTAACCCTTGTTTTATGGCGGTGATTTGAGAATGTCGATTGAGAATATTAATGATGGAGTAAATGAGACCGTGGAGATGCCTGTATTTTACCAACGAGGAGAAGCGTAACAGCAGTGGCAATGTTCCTCCTGTGAACAACACCACCGAGCGAGATGATGAAGCGAGGGATGTTTAGAAGATTTTTGCAGTTCATGCAAAATCGCACGAGGAGACTTCGTGTTCAAAATACTGAGGAGAAATGATAGCAATTCACGGGTGGTCACACAACAAGCAGTTCAAAGAGTTGGGACCACGAGTGCGGGAAAGCCGGATCCGATTAAAAGGCGAGGCGTGGGTCAAACAAATTACCAAGATATTCGATGTCTTGGGATGCACGGAGGAACAGAAAGTTCCATTCGCCACCTTTATGTTCCGTGGCGGGCAGACATGGTGGGAATCGTGAAGCGCGTATCCATCCATTGCACTTTTCGGCATGCGTGGGAGAGCGTTTGAAAGCAGTTCAATGACAAGTACTTCCACGAAAGTATTCGTCGTATGAAGGAAGTGGAGTTTATTAGACTAGAAGCGTAAGAATAACATGGCGGTGTCCCAATGACGGCGAAGTTCGCGGAGTTATCGAGTTTGCACCTCATTTGGTGGAGAATGAGGAACGTATTACGCGGATGTTTCGAGAGGTTTGAAACCCGACATACGTCAAGATCTCATTTCTCATAAATTTTCTCTATTCGAGATGTTGTCAGCAGGCTCAGTTGTTAGAGGCGAGATAACGATACGTTCAACCGAGGGACCATAACCGAGGATCATATCTAGAAGATAGCGATCATCGAATAACGATAACAAACGGAGAAAGAAGAATGAGACAAAGGCGGTAACCACTCGGTGGTAATCGTGGCCGTGAAAATAGAAGAAGCGAGTCGGGAAGAGATTTTAAAAGAGGAGATTCAACAACGACCATGTGAAGAGGCGTCGGCGCTGCCAAGAGCAACTAGTTTTAAGGGAGGAGAACGACCACCCCATCATATGCTACAAATGCGGAAAAGAGGGACATATCGGTCAAAGCGCCCACAATGATTCAAGGTATGCTATAATTGTGGAAAGGAAGGACATATCGCCGAGATTGTACGAAGAGCGAAACCTAGTTCAATGGGGACGGTGACTCAAAAGATCGTCTCGTAAAAGTCAAAGTCAACGATTCCAGGAAGAGCGTTTGTTGTGACTGGTCAAAATACGAGGAACCCGAACGAAGTTAGCACGGGTTAGTTAATTATAAATTCTTGCGAAATATATACCTTACTAGATATTGGTTCTACCCATTCTTTTATCTCTCTTACTTGCGCTCAACGTTTGAACTTGACTACGGAGAAATTAAACTTTGACCTATCTGTGGAGACTCCATTAGGAGAAACTTTCATTACATCCGTTGTTTAAAAATCTTGCTTGATTCAAGTTGGCACTATCACATTACCTGTTAACCTTATTTCTATAGAGATATTTGCTTTTGATGTGATTTTAAGGTTAACTACTCATCATGCCAAATTGATTGCTTTTGTAAGGTTGTTAGTTTTCATATTCCTAAGCAACACGTTATTCAATTCAAGCAATCAAACCATTGTAGTCAAACATTTTCATATCAAGCCATGAAGTCATTCGTTTATTACGGATGTCAAGTTTTCTTAGTCCATGTTATGGATTTGAATAAAGACACGTCGATTTGAATAATATTCTGTTGTTATTGATTTTTCTGACGTATTTCTGAAGAATTTCTTGGTTTACTCCCAAAGATCGATATTAAATTTTGTATCGACTTTGAACCCGATACAAAACTCATTTCTAAAATCTCATATCGAATGGCTTCTATTGAACTTCAGGAGTTAAAAATTCAATTATAGAATTTGGTACCTGAGCCTTTTGAAAGTAGTATGCACACAAGCCAATCATGTTTGATGATAAAGCATATACTTTGTAACAATCTTATTCATTTATTAATAAAAAGTATTAATTTATTAAAGGCTTTTAATTATCTACATGATGCTGTTTTATAATATGTGATAAACCCATAGTTTTAAGCAATGCTTTTAGAATAATGATGATGATCATTCTAATGAGATCTAAATTCTTAGAAAGCTTAAAACTAAAATAGTTCCCAATCATTGGATTACTAAATTGGGGATTAGTGAATCCGGATAGATTGGTACATACGTTGCTTGCTCATTGGATGAGGATGATTGATCTCATGATCATTTGTGTGGAGACACTAAAGCAAGTATGTAGGTGCTTATTAGAGAATAAGTTCACTGAACGTGGCTCGCTAAGGAATACCTAATGGAGTTTTATTTGCCTGTCAATAGGAATTCCTGTAGTAATAGTAGTACAAGTGATCCTTAGACTTGAGATCATCATAGTATCTTGTGTATGATGAGTTATACTTTGACTTATTCCTTAAGACCCTTAGGGTATATCAAAGGGTATGCTTGGGTATAATAAGTTGTACATGGAGATAATGTATGATCAATAAAGAATCTACCACTTCTAATAAAAGAAGAGAAATGTCTATGTGATTCGATAAATGACAACCCAAGTAGTCCTTGGTTAAAGCGAATGAAATTAGAAAGGAGTTTCTAATTTGCATTATTTGGAGTTGTGCATTTAAGGATCGAAATACATATAATTAAATAAAATAAGACTTGAAAGTAATTCCATGTCTTATATTTAATTGGGACATTGTATGGTGGAAGGATTGAATTGTACGGTAACTATTTACTCAAAGGTTCTTTTATGATTAATGTTGAAATCTATATTATCTGGAAAGTCGTTGATCGCTAGGGAGGCTTATCCCTATTGTAGAATAAATATTATTTATTTAAATAAATTAATTGTTTAATTTATTTATTTAAATAAGATTAGAATTGTTCTAATTGATTTATTCACAACCGGTTTAATATGGAGAACCTAAAGGGTCACACCATAAAAGGAAGAATAATTATTTAAGAAGTTAATGGCATAATCGTAATAATATGTTAAGTATATTTAATTTAATCTATGGTGATAGAATAAATTAAATAGCTTAATATTGTTATTTAATATTTTAGAAATATTAAATATAAATTAATAAGAGGAGTCTTATTAATATTATTACAATTATTATTATTTTAATTTCTAAAAGAGTTTAGGAATTAATTTAATATAAGTACTCTCATTTATTCCTAATTGGATTAGGAAGGAAAATTAGTTAAAGGAGTTTAATTAATTATCCCTAATAAGATTAGGGAGCTTAATTAATTAAAAGAATTTAATTAATTAAATAAAACCCAATTCCTTAATTGTTAAGATGGGTTGCCCACATCTATAAATAAGAGGAGTCTTATTATGGGTGGTATGAGTTGTTGACTTTAACAAAGTGCGTAATAATTCCAAGTTGTTGGGAGTATGCCTTTTCTATAGAGATAGAAAACTAGGGTTAGCCATAACACCCATCTTCTTGAATTTTATTCTTCCTTGGTGGATCACCTCTAGAGGCCAAACATTTGGGTGGCTAACGTTGATCAAAGGAAGGAACCAAACCCGGTGGATTCAAGATTGAGCGAAAAGGATTGGAGGTGAACTTGTACCTGAGGAAGCTCGATCTTCAAGGGTATGATTTTATTCTTTATCTTTTCGTTTAATTAATAATTATGCATAAAGGATGATCCGGGTTTATGGTTTGTAAAATTTTTTTAAACTCTGATTTTACACGCTTCCGCTTATTTTTGCAATTTGATTGCGTTGATGAATATTACAAACCTAACACCTTTATCTTGTGACTTCCTTTGTGGAATTCACCTAAGCCAGACTCTCTGTAGGGGACATCATATTCGTGCGATAGTAAACTGATAGGTGTCATTGTGACGTCTTATCCAAGATTGGGATATGAGTCACGGTTGAGAGCAACCTAAGTCGAGAATCGAAATACGTATCTTTTAAGCTTAGTTGGTTATTATCGGAGATTCGTTGAAGGATATTCTCGAAACGCTATTCCATTATTAACGGTGACTTCGTAGAGATACAAAATTCGAATGGAGTAAGAAATGTGGGAAGAGCTTGAAGAACTCGAGAGGAGACTCATTTCAAAGACATGTTACGATCATGCCATCCACGAAAAGCGAGCGTGGTGGTGGCGCGATGAGTAGAAGATTATATGCGGGAGCAGTGCGATGATGTCAAGTATACGATAGAGCCAACTTTAATAGAAAAAGTTAAGGTTGCTCAAGCCACCCAATCCGGAGTTGATGCGTATGAAGAAGAAAGTACAAGAAGGAGCTATTAGGAGCGAGAATTGATGAAGAAGGAATACTTGAGTCCACTCTAGACTTTGTGTTCCTAACGACTACGATTTGAAGTACAAGATTATGATGGAGGCACACAATACGCCATTTGCAATCCATCACTGGAAGTACTAAAATGTATCGTGATCTTCGACATACATTTTGGTGGAACAATATGAAGAGAGAGATTGCAAAGTTTATCTCGATGTGTTTAACTTGCCAGCGTGTAAAGGTGGAGCATCTTGTACCTAAGGGTCCGTTGCAACCACTTGAGATTCCGGAATGGAAGTGGGAACACATTACTATGGATTTCGTTACGGGTCTTCTTCTGCGGTTTCTCAAGGCATCAATGCTATTTGGATTATTGTTGATAGATTAACCAAGTCTGCGCTTTCATTTCTTTACCGATCACGAGAGACTTATTCCTTGAACGTCTTTCTCTCGTATATACGTAAATGCGATTGTGAGATTGCATGGCATGCCGGTATCCATAGTTTTAGATCGTGACCCAAGATTCACTTCATGATTTTGGGTTAGAAAGCTATGGGCACGCAATTTACGATCTGATTTGGCATACCATCCTCAAGCGGATGGGCAATCGAAAGGACTACTCAAACTCTTGAAGATATATTAAAACTCGTGTCCTAGATTTCAAAGGAAGTTGGGATAAGTACTTGCCATTGGTGGAATTCTCATACAACAATAGTTATTAAACAAATATAGGCATGGTTCCATTCAAGCATTATATGGACGAAAATGTCGTTCTCAATATGTTGGGATGAGGTGGGTGAAGCAACATTGTTGGGACAGGGAGTTAGTACGATATGACTCTGAAAAAATCCAAATGATTCGACAAGCGTATACAAAGCGGCACAAGATCGACAAAAGAGTTATGCGGATCTTCATCGAAAGGACGTGGAATTTAATGTAGGGGATCATGTATTATTGCGAGTTGCTCCATGGAAGGAGTTACAAGATTTGGGAAGAGATGAAAGCTCAATCCACGATTTATCGGTCCATTTCAAATTCTTGACCGAGTAGGAAATGTAGCCTATAGACTTGCGTTACCTCGAGTATGTCTCGTGTTCATAATGTGTTTCACATATACGTACTTCAGTAAATATGTGAAAGACCGAACCACGTTATAGAGTTAGAACCCAGGACGAGATAGTAGAAGACTTAACGTATGAGGAGGTACTGTTAAGATTTTGGATAGGAAGGAGCATGTCCTACGCTGTAAGAAAGGTTATACCACAAGTTAAAGTTTTGTGGAGGAATCATGCTTTATAGAGGAAATGACCTGGGAGTTGGAAACCGAAATGAAAGCGAGGTATCCTCACCTTTTCAAAACACACACCAGACGTCGTCAATTTCGAGGATGAAATTTCATAAGGAGGGGAGGTTGTAAGACCCCGAAATTTTTAAATAAAAAGGAATTTCCTTTATTTATTATTTTGAAATAGTAAGGGTTGATTTGATTAATGTGGATAGTTAAGGGTTAAATATGCAAATATTTCAAATTAAGCAAGTGGTTATAAAATATTCATTATCGTCGGGGAATATTCGTTTGGTCGTGGAATATTTGTCTTTGTCGGGGAATATTAAATGCTGACCAAGTACTTGACCATGTGGGCCCCATAACGGAAAGTGATTGGATGAAGAAAACGACAAATATAAGTTGTTTTTAAATAACGGCGTAGTTGTTACCGTTAATACTGTTGGAATACCCGGTGGTTAAAACACACTATTACGCGTTGTTGATCAGTAGCACACGGTATTGCACCAATTATTGATTCTTACGTAAGAAGGCACTACTCAATAATGGTTACGATAATTCTTTATTAAATTATTTTATTGAGTTAATAATTCTTTGCGTTGATATTTTATATTCTTTGTTGTTTCAATAATTGTCATTACACGGTATCTTTCATTATCGAAGCAATAATTCATATTATCTGAATAATATTATTAGATAACATTATTGGCAATGTCTAGAAAGTTACATAAGGAGAGGTTTGGTCACCTAATTGTGCCAAGATGAAGAAATTCTTATTGAAAGCCCCCTCTTTCGAGGAGCGGCACGGTTGGTTGCGATCTTGTGATTACGTAATATTATTTGTGAATAATTAATTATTGATTTATATGATGAGGAAAATATTGATTTTATGTGGATATAGATGGAGAAAATTTTTAATGTGACAATTGTTGAAAATTAATATTTTATCTTTTTCTGATAAAATAATTCATTTAAATATATTATTTTAATAATATATTAACAGTGATATTTTTATAATGAATGTGGGATATATGAGTATATGAGGAGGAAGAGTATTTTTGTGGCATTAAATGTTTAACACATATTTTGTGTGTTGGTGGACACAATTATTGACCGAAATTTGATTATAGCCTGTAAAATCGCCCATTTATGGATTTCGGTCAATTTCTGTTTGGAATTTGGAAAAACTTTCTTCTGCAAAGTTGTAGAGAATTGAATTTCCTATAAAAAGCAGCGAGATTGAATTTTACGATAAAAGACCTATTTATTGTGAATTATTGAAGTTAGAAGTTCGAAATAATTGATTTTTGGAAGTTTAAAATATTTTTAATTACAAAAACGTTTTTCCATTTTTGAAACTCATTTAACATGTGCATGGTGGCTGAATTCAGATTCAAGATGTGGGCGTATGAATTTTGTTTATATATAATATTATTATATTCAATTTTCGCTTTGGTGTTCTAAGCAATTTCTATAAATAGGGTGCTTAGGTTAGAATTGAAAATCACACCGTAAATCAAGTTTTCTCTCTCTATATTATCGGCGTATTCTTGTGAGTATTTTGAGTATACTTTTAGTATTGCTATACGGTGCAAGTTCAAGTCATAGCCTATATCCAGGTGTTCAACTACTAAATCTTGTCTTTCGAGGTAAGGGATATTATTTTTTTCAGTAATGATATTATTTCTTCAATATCATTATCTTTGAAATGTTGATCTCAAGTTTTTATCAAATTTGGAACTTTTTCATGTGGGGTTACTATTCATGAGTTACTATTCACGAGTTACTATTCATGAGTTACTATTCACGAGTTCTTATTCACGAAAGTACTATTCATGAAAGCGTGAAGATGTTTTTTGTGGAATTTCTATCTTTTGGTGTGAGATTACTATTCACGATACGGCACTATTCACGATATCTGCACTATTCAGAAAAATAAAATTTCTTCTTTTTGTCCAAAATATCTATTCGGATACTAACTCGATTGTATCCATGTTTTGATCATTCTTGAATTTTACACCACTATGATTATTTTTGAGGTATTTTTGGGCGTGGATAAAACCAAGTACTGAATCCTTAATCCTTAATCCTTGTCATTTTGTTTCTTTGGATTCGTTTCTTTAAAAATATTTTCATCATCCTCGGTCTTAAATGATGATATTATTGAATATCTTTGCCTGTAGTAAAGATGAATGATTTCTGAAGAATATCTTTGGCTTTGTAGTGCAAAGATGAGCAGTGTTGAGATGAACATGATGGATTGATTAATATCTTTGGCACGTAGTGCAAAGATGAGCAGTGTTTAAATGAACATGACTAACTAATGAATATCTTTGGCTTCAGTAGTGCAAAGATGAATATTTGATTCCGGATGTATATTGATTGATGTTACGAGGATAAAATATTGATGATGGTATTATTAAATTCATAGATTATAGTAGTTTTCATTCTCTACGTAACTCTTCTATGAATTATTATTTTCGCATTGCGAATATTGATCCGAAACTTGTTGTCTATTGTATTCTATCAGTTTTTCCTGTTGAAGACTAACGATAATTTGTTGTATATTATCTTAGTCATAATATTCTTTTTTGGGCTAGTTGAGCTCACCCTTTTCCTTGTTGTTCCATTTTTCTTCTCGGGAGGCGAGAATGTAGCAGTACTAGTCGGGGTATGGAATGAAGGTTCTAGAGAGAGTTGTTTAGTAGTCCTCACCATTTTTGTAAAATAATGAATCAATAATTATGATGGTGATTTATTTGCATGTGGATATTGTCTAGAAGACAATATTATATTTAAACTCACAGTATATATTGTCGTATTTCACACGACATTTGTATTATTGAAGTTGTAGTTTGCTTTTTGTACCATGTATTTTGCGACTCAGAATGGGTGTTGTGTATACCTATTTTGGGGGCGTCACAAAATCGATCCCATAACTGGTTGCTATAAGAGACTATAGTGTATTCTATTGCTGGTGACTGGTTAGTATATAATCTTCCATCACCAGAAGAGCTTCAATTTATGCGATTCATTTTATGCTTGAGGCCTTGTGTGACGCCCCCAAATTTGGGTATCTTCCAACCCGACAGATGGTGCTACACGGTACTACCATTCACACATACATTCAATTGAAAAGTCTCAAAAGAACAAACATGTCTTCTATATATTCAAAATAATATTACATTTCCCCAGGTTCTTTATAACCCATTCATTCATTCTTGTCATAATATTCAATATATTACAAACATTCACCTATACTATTACATAAGTAATCTAAGGGTTCGTCTTCGCCTTGCCCTTATCCTCGCTTGAGAGCCTTGATTCAGCTCGATCTTAGCTGTGTTCATATGGTTCAAGCAAGAGTGAGCTTGACTAGCTCAGCAAGTACTACAATTCTAATAAACAACATGCTTGAAAAATAGAACTCATATATCTTCAATAATTGGACAATAGTTACGAAGTACTATTGATAATTCAAAATAGCACCTCTTTTCATTCAAAACATTTTACAACAACAGTATTCAGTAAAACATCAATTCCGGTCCAAGACCTTGAGCATTTTATAAGTTCTTTTGAAAAGGACGTCCCGTCACTAAGTTCGTAAGTCCGACATTACTTACGAGCACGTCTAGGTGATCATCCAATAGTACTTTATGTTGATCAACACTACATTCCTTAAACATGTATACGTTTAAGTTATGGCAACCTCACGTGCCTGTCGTTAAATGACAAAAACATTTTAGCATACTCAGTCTTCGTTTGAAAATCATACTAATATAACTCAGTAAACATTAATCATGCTTGATAGAAATATATTATAAGTCTAGCCGAAAGAATTGGCTTTGACTTCATTATACAATACTTTATGCGAAAGAATACATGAATTACAAAGCTTGTCCAGACTTGAATGGAACAAGAGTTAGAATACTTTCCTTTAGCGTCTGCTTACTGTTTGTCACACATACACTTTAAGTCTCTAAGTCTCTACAATATATGATCATATAACGTATCACGTTAGGTCATATATAATCAAGTGTGTATACTACTATATCTTACCCTTCATCTCAATCTAATCCTAACTTAGATTTGTTATTATTGGTTCTAGCTTTTCATTACGTTGTTCTCATTACGTTTATGATTGATTACTTATCTTCAACCTTTAGACAACATAAATAAGGTTTAACAATACCTTACCTTACCTTATTAAGTTCCTCAGTTTATTATTACTGAGTTACTGTTCATGCTATACATATAAACATTCATTATTGTCCAAAACCTAGGGTTGGTGCTGCGGCGCCACCCATTACTCTTCAAGCCGCGTTGCGGCGCAAGTTAACAATAAGCAAGTCCCGGACTCGGCATTTTGCCATGAGTCTCCTTTATTCTGCATGTGGCTGCGGCCGCTAGTTAGCAGATGCTGCTCGGTCTCGACCTCATCTTTGCGGCACGACCTTTAAGAAAGTTGTGAGTCGCCATGGCAGCTACGGACTCTATGCCTCAGATAATTTTTTAGATTTTGCAATTTTGCGAAACTCCCGGACGCATAACTTCTTCGTTATAGGTCCGAATTGGCTCGTTCAAAAGCCTACGGTTCACAAATTACATACTCTATTCGTTCATGCAAGAATTTTATCTAATTTACTTCGTTTGCTAAAATTTCACCTATTCGTTCATTTTTAACGAAAACGATAAACGTTCGTGAATGTTCAACGCTCGTTTCTTCGTTCTAAGTAGGAATTTGGTCATTTTTGAATCCGCAACTCTATAATGCCAAATATGACTTGTCTCCATCGAAAACCAACATTTCCAACTTCAAACACAAAATACGACTTCCATTCCGAGAATGTCACGAATTCGACGATTATCGTCCAATCGTGTAAATTCTGGCGAAACCTCATTACTAATCATTCTAAATGAATTTTAATCAACATATAAACATTTCAAGTTACTTATTACACCAACTTATTATCAAAGTAAGTTTTGACTTATTCTCATAAGTTAATGACTTAATCAACTTATTAACTATAAATTCCCTTGCTTATGACTTACTATGGACTTAAGTCCATCAATCAATGTTCTCATACCATATTGAATATACTAACATCATATTACAATCATATGATAAGTTCTTCATAAGTTTATTAACTTATTTAGGTTCAAGTTGATTATTCAACTTATATAAACTTAAGTTCATTCTGTTAGTTCGATGAGGCACAATAGATCTAGAAGGGGGGAGGGGGGTTAAATAGATCCTTTTTTTTATTTTGTATTGCTAATAATTTAGCATATGACAAACATAAGAATCTTTTCAAGCACAGTGAAATAAGTAAAAGATCCCTTCATTGATATAATCATAATCATACATACATTATTCGTAGAGAGTTAGTTTCAAAGTGGTAGCGGTTAAAACATACATAGCTTGATTATAGCGGTTAATGTACATAATGTAAATGACATAAAGTAAAAGACACAAGAGGTTTTAAGTGGTTCGGAGACTCAAGCTCTAATCCACTCTTACGCTTTCAACTAGCGAGATTTCCACTAAGGAAGGGTAACACGAATCGAAGAATCCTTCAAGGTCGGCGTGACCTTGGGACTTGAGTTCACTAAGAACTCTTCATGGCCATGACCTTGGAACTTCTCTAGTTCCTAGGAACTCTTCAAGCTCGATGAGCTTGGAACTTCATTTAGTCCCTCAGGACATGGACCCCTCGAATACGGCTTCTTGTTGTTATAGTTGTTGTTGTTGTTGGTGCTGAGCTTCTAAGATGTCATTAAGCTCTGAACATCTTTTGTACTTAGCAGCTTGGTGTGGTCCTCTTTGCATTCTGCTTTGAGTCTAGACCACATCTAGACCACATCTTCTTTGGTACAGCTGATCTTCATTCTTTTCTACTTAACCTTATCTAGTATCAGCTTTGCACCATAACCATCTGGGTTTGCTAAGTCTCTATGCTTTTAGTAGACTTTGTTTGACACTTAGCAATCCCTGAACCCTTCTTGAATACTTTGCAGATATGGTTCTGCACTTCTTCAGTTTTAGCTTTCGGTTCATGGTGATTTATAGAGTGGTTTTCTTGATCTTCTTTATACTCAACCACTTTTCTGAATGCTATCTGTTTGGCCTTCTCGGCTCTCAGCTTAGCTACCATCTTTAGTGGCATTCTCATCTTTGTTGAGTGAAGCTTCGATCTGTTTGAGTTCTTCTTCAATGCTGCTTCACTTCCACCTTGGTAGTCTCACTGTCACTGAGACTTGTTCTGTTTATCTTTGGTGGAACTCGTAGAGTCAACTATAGCATTCACCAACTCAACGATTCTGCAACTACATAACTCTCTTCTTTAACTCTTGATCTTTGAAGCTCTGTTGATTTATACTACTTCCCAATCTTCCCGTTGGAAAGTAGCCATTGAAAAGCTATTCAAATTGCTTCGCAGATCTCGAGTTATTTGGTACAGACTGCAGATGTGACATGACATCTTTTTTCGACTTCCACATCCACTCTGATCTGCTTTGTTTCACCAACCCTGTTAGATATGTCACTTTGATGTCTTGGGCAGGTCAATGACATTATTTCACCCTTCTGATTTCTCGATCAGAGCTTGTCCTTGCATCGATGCTCTCAATAGGCTCTTGTTTGAATATTATTCGTCAGATTGAACCATTGCAAATGCTTCAGTCTTCAGCTATTCGAACTCTGCAGTTCTGATGCATGTCCTCATGGACCTGATCGTAGTGTTCTTGTTGACTTGTAGAAACACCACTATGATCTTGAGGAATGTTCACTTGATATTTAGTGTAGAACACCTCTTCCTCTTTTTGTGCAGTGCTTCATTACTTCTGTTTGCCTCGACTGTTCTCAATTACTGATGGCTTGATTCCATGCTCTGGCCTCTTCTGAATAACAAGACACTTCAGATTTGTGGCGTGTCCAGCTCGCTTTCTCCTTGTGATCTCCCGTTCACTTATCATCAGTGGACTGACCCAATGCTTAATCACTTTAGCCTTGTTCTTTAGAGGCTGACCAGTATCTCAGTGTGTACTCCATCAGTTCCTTCTTTGTTTAGAAAACACTACGATCTTGGTTGCTTCCAAGATCATTGTCATCTTTTTACTTGACAGCTACTGCATATGCTGACTTTCCTTAGTCGGCTACTGAAGTCTTCTTATGATCATCTTGTGGAAGACTTTATCTCGAATGGCTTCATAACTCAATCTTGATGCTGATTGGGTTGGTGCTTAGGTCTTCTGTTAGCTTGCATGCCATTCGTTGAGTGCTCTCTGGCTTTCTTCAGGTGAGATGTATCTTTGTATTACCAACCAAAGGCTTCATTTCTTTGGATATTCTGGGAGTGCTCAGTTGTTGAGAATCGTGTTTTCTCTACGATTCTATTTTGGCTTTGTGAGCACATCTATTAAGGTCTTAGCTCTGTACTCTACAATTCAGCTTCGGCTGTGCAGACACTACGACCTTGAGATCAAATCTTGACACTACGATTTCTGTCGTTGTGTTTGTTGTCTTCATCTGATCTTGCTCGACTATGATTTCTGCCTTTGATACGATCAGTCGACTCTACGATTCTGAGTGCAGTCTACGATTCTTGAATTGGCTTTAACATTAGTAGACTTTACGACTCCAAGTGTAGTCTATGATTCTTGACTGGCTTTGGCAGATGCTCGGTCGGCTCGTAAGCAGGCTGTCTCTATGATTCTGAACATGACTTCCTCAGTAGACTACGGCTCCGAGGAAGCTTTACTGACACACTATGATCCTTCCTCGTCTCTCCTGGCAATCTACGAACTCGAGATCTACTATCTTGCAAACTATGATTCTGCCTTGATAGCTCTCGAGTTATCCTTGACTCTCCTGGCAGACTATGATTTCTGGTGCAGTGCTCGACGATCAGACAAGCCTATCTATTACATCATAAGATCAATCTAACACATTTGATCAATTCATTCTAAGTCCTTGTAAATATGTTTCTATTATCTATCAAGGGACTTTACAACTTTTCTTAATGCAAGCATACTTGCATATTCATTCATATATCATAATCAAATCATATGTAAATAGGAATGTCATTCACATGTTTATTCCTGACAATCTCCCCCTATTTGATTATGACAAAAACAATAAGTGCATATGCATGTTATGAATGAATCTTATATATAGTGAGCAGCATGTATTTCTAAAATAGTTAATTATGAATGTCATTTATAAAGATGTGGAATGAATTTAATACACTGACATTTTACATCCTGGATCTAGAACATACTTAACGAGTTAGAGATGTACCTCTTTGGCTCCATGATTGTTTTCAGGATATCTGTTGATCAGCTACTCATCTGTTGATTCCTTTGCTCCTGCTCCCCCTGGGGTGTGGAGCTATTCCTTTCTTCTTTTCCTGGTTCAGGCTCTGGCTCCCCCTCAGCCTTAGGCTCCCCCTCACCTGATGAACCATCTCTTTCTTCTGCTTTCTCCTTCTTCGTCTTCTTGACTTGTTTTCTCCTACTCTCCTTGCTCTTTGTAGAGTGCCTCTTTTTCTTCCCCTTTCTATACCTCTTTTTCTCCCCCTTTTTGTCATTAATCATTTAAGAGAGCTGCTCCATGTTGGACATAAGCTGCTCCATCATGTAGGAGGAGTTACCAACTTCAATCTTGAGTTCTTGTTGGCTTAACTCAAGTTGCATGGAGAAGGACTGATTCATGTTGTCAATCTTGTCAGAGAGGACTTTGAGTTGCTCTTCATTTATTTTTTGTGCTAGTAGAGCTTCAGCCTTTTGATCATGTAGAGCCTTAAGATAAATGTGATCTCTTTCTCTGATTTTGAGGGATACATCAGCCATAGTTTCTTGGAGTCTATCTTGAACTGAATTATATCCAGCTGCTGTCACTCTCTTTGATTCTTAATGGATTAGAGATATCTTCTCAATCAGTTCATCAGAGTTTTTCATTAGCTCTTGCTCCATAGAGACTTCGTCATTTGGTTGGGCATACTCTTGCTGAACACCAGATTGGACTCTACGATCTGCCTCTTTGGATAGATTTTTGAAGGTGTTGAGAATCTGAAGAATTGTTGAGTTCCAATCACTGGTTGAGGATGCAGGAATGTTAGATAGCTATGTTTGGGCAGATGGAGACATCTGATTCTGGACTTGATCATTATCAGTGGTAGAGTGAACAGACTCTACGATCAGTGTCTTGGCCAAATTCCTTTCTCCATCAGAGTCCATTCTATGATCATAAGGAATATAATGATTTTCAGCATGTCGGTAGATCTTGTAGTGGGGCTTGTTGTTGATCATCATGGTTGCAAACTTCTTAACCCTAGGAAAGTTTTGTGATACCAGTTCCAAGTTTGGAAACTGAGAGTAGCACCAACTAAAGTAGCTCTCATCAGCATTAGTATATGCCTTCAACCATGGCATCCACGGGAAGAACCATCTCATCAGAAGGTCTTCAAAGTCATACAGTATTGTTGTGTAGTCTAATTCCATGTTTTTCCAGTTGTGAAGTACTTCATCTGTGGTCATTCTTTCAACTTGAAGTTGTTCATTTCCTTGATTTATCCATCTTGTTTATGGTTTTGCTAGTGGCTCATCAAAGACTTCCACCACAATTCTTCCGCTAATTTTGGCTAGAGAGAGAACAGGATAATATTCTAGTTCCTTGTATTCATCAATAGATTCTTCTTGCCGAACTTCATCTTCAGAATCCTCGTCAGTAATGGCTTCCTTGGAATCATCTCCTTCAATGCTGGTCTTATCTTCAGCATTCTCTCCCCCTGATGTGGATTCATCATTACTTAGTTCAATGATTTCAGTAGATTGATCATTTCTCCTTCCAAAGGCAAATTGAGCTATCAATCTGGGACTCCTTCTTCTTGGAGGTTCAGTTATGGGTGAAACAGATACATCTTGTTCTTCAGATTCTGAGGTCTTTAAGTCAGCAGAAAGGCTCTCTTGATTTTCATCATTGATAGGGGCTGGTGTTTCTTTTTTGAATTCATCATCTTTTAAGCCATCATGAAGGCTTGTTAGAGCACTTGCATTTGGAAATTCCGATCGGTCATTTTGCAGCTTCTCTTTATCTTCAGAGTGAATACTCTGAGAGTTGGTCACTGGACTTGCATATTTCTTTTCTTCATCATCAACCTTGGTTCTTACTTCCATAGATTCAACTTCTTCTTCATTGTTGAACTTGTTCCTTGAAGGTTTAATTTTTGAACTTTTAGTTCCTTTCTCATCTTCAGACTCTTCATGTTCTTCTTGGTTGGATGGACTTTCCTGGGGAGCTGGGGCTGATTTCTTCATCACTTTTGCTTTCTTCTTGGGTGGTTCTTGGAGTAGTCTATTACTCCTTCTTTTTGAGTTTTCAACAATAGATGCTTGTTCTCCTCCTGCTCCTTGTTTCTTCTTGTCAATGGAGACATGTCTTGAAGAAGCCTCTGCATTCTTCACATTTTTAGGCTTCTTCTTTGCTGGTGTTGCAGCAACTGATGCAGAGTCATCAAACTCAGAGCTTTCCACCTCATTTGCTTTTCTCTTCTTTGCAAAGACTTTTCTACTGACTCCAGATTGTGTTAGCCTTCTGTTTTCCTTTGGGTTTTTCTTCCAATTTACAATAAGTTGTGGTGACATTACTTTGTGCACATTTAGAGGTTCTCCCTCATCATCCTTGATCTTGCTTCCCAGCTTCTTCTTTTTACAATGTTCAGCAGTTTTCCATGAAATACTTTTGTAAGTGGTTTGTCTGTAGATTTCTTCAACTCATCTGTTTCTATCCATTTGGAGATTTGGTCGAACAGGACAACTCCAAAGTTGATTTGCTTCTTCAGAACTATGGCAGACATAATCTTCAACTGTTGGTCCAGTACAGTGTCTTTGCACAGTATACATTTTCCCACTATCTCAGCAAGGAACTCGAATTCCTCTGGAAACTCTTTTTTCTTCATGTCCTTCAGACTAGGGTTTCTTTGGTACCCCATAATCTCCTTTGCTTTCTCAATGTTAATCTCATCAAGGTTTTTCAGTCCTAGGTCAGGAAAATCTAGGCATTGGTTGATATCGGATGATTTCAGTTTTAGAGACTGACCTTTAACCTTGGTTGAAAGAGTTCTGGCATTTACGGATGCATTTGAGTAGAATTCCTTAACCAGTTCAGTGTCTACTCGAGTGCTTGCCTCAAGACATTCTGAGAATCCAGCTTTTTTTATGAGTTTAAGAATGTCTACGAACTTCTTTTGGATTTCTCAAATAACTTGGTTTACGAGTTGAATGCCGGTGATTACTTCTTGATCTTCCATTTGAATGATTCGAGGAATATGGATATTGATTCAGGGAGATTTATGAAATATGGCTGATTGTGATTTGAACTCTGGAAGTTTTAATGGTTTGGCTTCGAAGAGAATTCTAGGGTTTGAAAATGGGAGGGAGAGAGGTTCAATGGATTTTGGTAACTGTTTATGGATTTGAATCTGTCTTTATGACAGTTCCTTCTGACTCTGCATACATTGTGACGTGTCACCCAGTCATTGGTTACACGTTGCCCAGTAACAAGCTGTAACTCCCCAGTAACTTGTCAGTTAGTTGTCTCTTTTAGAAGAGTGGACGTTTGATTGACGTGGATTGACCTTTGACCTCTTGAATTCGTGGAGTATCATGATAGGACAACTATTGATTCTACGTTCCTTTGTTGACTCAACGATCAACTCTCTGAAAGATGTTATAGTGGATGGTTTTGACATTACTTCTCATTTTGAACCTCCACGGCTCATCCACTGTTGTGCTTTATGAAGCCTTGGGCACTTTCCTTCAGCAGGACATCTTTCTAACCAGCATTCGAACTTATCTCCTCACAATCTGAATGGTTGGGCAATTGTCTAGTTCTTCCGAGCTCCTCATGAGCTAGAGTATCCTCTTATAGGACTGCGATCGTCGAGTCTGCTTCTATGATCGCTGAGGTTGCACTACGATCATGAAGTTCTCTTCAACCTCTACTCTACGATCGTTGACTATTTTGGTCCTTGAGATGAACTTGATTAAGCAATTCTTCTGGGATAAGGTAACTCAGAAAGGGCCAACCTCTTAGAGTGAGCTAAGGGTCAGGTTTGTCCCTGAGGCACTTTCCAGATGAATTTTCTTTAGGAGTAATTTGTATTAATATCTATTTTGACCTTTTCTGGTGAGATGACCCTTTATCAACTTTAGACAATTGCATTTGCTGTAATCGTGGTATCTTCTTGCTTTTACACTACTATCATATGTTTGATTGTAGGTGCTCCACGATTTGAATTGGGTGGCTGATAGGTTATCAATAGTACATTTTGAGACGTTCCTATTGACTATGGATTTTTATTTGGTTCATCAACCACAAAGTTTTGGGACTCTGTAGCTGGTATGTTGTTTCATAAAACATTTCAGTACTGTTGTTCCTTAACAAATCACTGCTCCCCCATGGTTGATGCTGTCTTTTCAACGAGGTGTGATTCCTTTTTCCTTATGTACATAAGGAAGCATCCCTGCATATCTCCTTCTGACTGAAGTCATTAAATCTTCTTATATCATAGAAATGAGTATCTTCAGGGTTGATCACTCTACGATCCTTTGATAACACTACGAACGTAGTCTTCCTCATCAGTTTGTGTTCACGGAGTTCTGCTCCTGTGCGTAGTTACTAATGTTTGATGCTCTGTAGTTCTCTGATGTGAGCTTTCTTGAGAACAAGTTTTGCATGCTTGAGCATCTAAGACCCTTCGAGTGGCCTGCTTTCATATAAAGGTATGCAGCCATTTGAGCTTCATTTAGATTAGCTCAACAGGTCTTCAAGGACAGGCTTTGATATATAGGAATTTTGCCAGAATTATTTCTGAACAGCCCTAAGCCTTTTGCTGGTTGACTCTTCTTGACTTAAGTCTTTTGCTGTGTCATTCCTTAGTGTGGTCAAATAGACCAAGTACCTGCAGGTTAGACATTTCTAATTTTTGGTTCCCATGGTTAGATGGGTCCTGCATACATACATTGTTCGTAGAGTTAGTTCAGTGGTAAGCAGTTAAATCATTCATAGCAGTTATAGCAGTTAATGTACATAATGTAAATGACATAAAGTAAAAGACACAAGAGGTTTTAAGTGGTTCAGAGACTCAAGCTCCTAATCCACTCTTTTACTTTCAACTAAGGTGAGATTTTCACTAAGGAAGGCAAGACCACGAATCGGTAAGATTCCTTCAAGGGCGTGACCTTGGGACTTCAGTTCACTAAGAACTCTTCAAGGCCAGCAGCCTTGGAACTTCTCTAGTTCCCTAGGAACTCTTCAAGCTCATCAGGCTTGGAACTTCATTAAGTCCCTCCGGACAAGGACCTCGCAGGCCCTGGCTTTTTGTTGTTGTAGTTGTTGTTGTCGTTGGTGCTGAGCTGCTAAGATGTCATTAAGCTCTGAACATCTTTGGTGTGGTCCTCTTTGCATTCTGCTTTGAGTCAGGACCACATCTTCTTTGGTGCAACTGATCTTCGTTCTTTTCTGCTTAACCTTTTCTAGTATCAACTTTGCACCATCACCATCTGGGTTTACTAAGTCTCTGTGCTTTTAGTAGACTTTGTCTAGCACTTAGCAATCCATGAACCCTTCTTGAATACTTTGCAGATATGGTTCTGAACTTGTTCAGTTTTAGCTTTTGGTTCATGGTGATTTGTAGAGTGGCTTTCTTGATCTTCTTTGTACTCAGCCATTTTTCTGAATGCTATCTGTTTGGCCTTCTCAGCTCTCAGCTTGGCTACAATCTTTAGTGGCATTCTCATCTTTGTTGAGTGAAGCTTCGATCTATTTGAGTTCTTCTTCAAAGCTGCTTCACTTCCACCTTGGTAGTCTCACTGTCACTGAGACTTGTTCTGTTTATCTTTGGTGGAACTCGTAGAGTCAAATATAGCATTCACCAACTCAACGATTCTGCAACTTATTAACTCTCTTCTTCAACTCTTGATCATTGAAGCTCTGTTGATTTATACTACTTCCCAATCTTCCCGTTGGAAATTGCTTCGCAGATCTTGAGTTATTTGGTGCAGACTTCAGATGTGACATGACATCTTTTTCTGACTTCCTGTCACTACAGTCTGCTATTTGACCAACCCTGTCAGATATGTCACTTTGAGTCTTGGGCAGGTCAATGACATTATTTCACCCTTCTAATTTCTCGATCAGAGGTTGTCCTAGCATCGATGCTCTCAATAGGCTCTTGTCCGAATATTATTCGTCAGATTGAACCGTTGCCAATGCTTCAGTCTTCAGCTATTCGAACTCTGCGTTTCTGATGCATGTCTTCATAGACCAGATCGTAGTGTTCTTGTTGACTTGTAAAAACACCACTACTATCTTGAGGAATGTTCACTTGATCTTTAGTGTAGAACACCTCTTCCTCTTTTTGTGTAGTGCTTCATTACTTCTATTTTCCTCGATTGTTCTGAAATAATGATGGCTTGATTCCATGCTCTGGCCTCTTTTGAATAACAAGACACTTCAGATTTGTGGCGTGTCCAGCTCGCTTTCTCCTTGTGATCTCCCGTTCACTTATCATCAATAGACTGACCCAATGCTTAATCACTTTAGCCTTGTTCTTCAGAGGCTGACCAGTATCTCAGTGTGTACTCCATCAGTTCCTTCTTCGTTTAACAAACACTACGATCTTGGTTGCTTCCAAGATTGTTGTCATCTTTCTACTTGACAGCTACTGCATATGCTGACTTTCCTTAGTCAGCTACTGAAGTCTTCTTATGATCATCTTGTGGAAGACTTTATCTCGAATGGCTTCATAACTCAATCTTGATGCTTATTGGGTTGGTTCTTAGGTCTTCTGTTAGCTTGCATGCCATTCGTTGAGTGCTCTCTGGCTTTCTTCAGGTGAGATGTATCTTTGCATTACCAACTAGAGGCTTCATTTCTTTGGATATTCTGGGAGCGCTCAGTTGTTGAGAATCGTGTTTGCTCAACTATTCTATTTTGGCTTTGTGAGCACATCTGTTAAGGTCTTAGCTCCGCACTCTACGATTCAGCTTCGGCTGTGCAGACACTACGACCTTGAGATCAGATCTTGACACTACGATTTCTGTCGTTGTGTTTGTTGTCTTCATCTGATCTTGCTCGACTACGATTTCTGCCTTTGATACGATCAGTCGACTCTACGATTCTGAGTGCAGTCTATGATTCTTGAATTGGCTTTGACATTAGTAGACTCTACGACTCCGAGTGTAGTCTACGATTCTTGGACCGCTTTGGTAGATGCTCTATCGGCGGCAAGGTGGTGTCTCTACGATTCTGAACATGACTTCCTCAGTAGACTTAGGCTCTGAGGAAGCTTTACTCGACACACTACGATCCTTCCTCGTCTCTCCTGGCAGTCTACGAACTCCGAGATCTACTATCTTGCAAACTATGATTCTGCCTTGATAGCTCTCGAGTTATCCTTGACTCTCCTGGCAAACTACGATTTTCGTGCAAAGGTGCTCGACGTTCGCATGCTTCTATCTATTACATCATAAGATCAACCTAACACATTTGATTAATTCATTCTAAGTCCTTGTACATATGTTTCTATTATCTATCAAGGGACTTTACAGCTTTTCTTAATGCAAGCATACTTGCATATTCATTCATATATCATAATCAAATCATATGTAAATAGGAATATCATTCACATGCTTATTCCTGACACATTCATTACTTACTTCTTATATGTTCTTAGCATATAATCATACTTCTCTTATTACCCTACAATGATAGAGATGAATATATATTAGACAAGAGTCTTACCCTAGAAGCACTTGTACTTCTCTTCTCTTTGGAAACTAGCAAAGAACTTTTGACTTATTCTTGACTTATGTGAGCTTATTCTCTCTAACACTTAAGCACTTAACTTGGGAGGAGTTGAATGAAATAAAACAAGCAACAAATGAAGTGTGGAGCTCTCTATTTATAGGCTTGACAAGATGAGGGTACTATGGTCATTATAACCTTGCACCTCCTCAACTAACCTCCTTAATCCACCTCCTTACTATTCATTGCTTTGGCTCTAAGTTAACTTGCTAGCCACTTCCCTTTCTTGCTCATCACAACACTTGATCACCACACAAAGTGCTTGCCCATCAAGACTACCCATATTACTCTTGGTTTGCTCCATGGATCATGGCTAACTAATTGGGCTTAATAATTATCTAGCATATTTCTTGTTGGGCTTGCATTACAATAGTTTGGACTCATGATTAACAAACACTTGGGCTTGCATATCACTTACTATTGGACTTCTACCAATATGCTAATAATACCATAAGTCCATTCCATTTAACTAAGAACCTTGACATATATACACCATGTATAATTCTCGTATGCTAGCTCGTATATTAAATTGTAATATACGATATTCCATTCTCCATACATAATAGTATAATACATCGTATTATACTTACGTTCAATACCTCGCACAATGCCTACGCATTATACGATTAATACTTTCTTTTCTTAACGATTAATATTCCTAACGTTCTCTAATTAAGTCCACATGCAAAATATTACGTTTTTCGTACTTAGATTATTATTACATAATCAATATCACCTTGATATTATAACGTTACATATTTCTCGGAAATTCAAAAATAATTCCCGAGCGGAAATCGATGAATAGTGTTTTTCAGAAAATTTCTAAAGCTTTTATTTTCGTCTAAAAAATTCAAACACTTTAATTCTCTCACGTAGTTAAAATACTACGTCATTTCGACGTTTCTAGGTTATAGAACAACATTCATCTTATCAACACATAATAATAATAAATAATATTATTTTATTCATTATTAAAAGTATTTATAAAAGTTCGATTTTCCGGGGCGTTACACCTTGTTTGGAAATACAATAGGTAGCTATCTCTTTGAAAGGCACAGGAAAAAGAAACAGTAAAAAAAAAAAAAGCACGGAGATTAAAAAGGAAAGGTAAACAATATATTTTGAAAAGATGACTTTATCCAGATACAAACATAGTTAAGAACAAAATTACTTATTCGAAAAGGTTATCTTTATTGTGCCTATATAACAAATACAGAGAGATAACAAATGAATTTGCAAAAAAAATTATAATATATAATAAATAGATTAGATGATCAATGTTCATGAAAATTGCGTATGATGATTATGTAATGCTAGGTAGTGCTTGGTTTTTCTTTACCTAGTACACGAGAAAAAAATACAAAAAGATTATAATTAGGAACACCAGTGGATAAAATTCATTCTAACCATTTTCTCAAATCCGAAATTAGTTATCCCCTTCGATTGTCAATCGGCAAACGGATACAAGTTGCAGCATGTAAATTTTTGGACATCTCCATCTGCTTGTTAGTTAAGAAAGAAGAGAAAGCCTAGAATGAGTAGAAAGAGGCTGTCAGGATAGCAAGGATGACCTGCTTACGGAACCAGATCTAGCTTGGGTCTTATATATATATATATATATATATATATATATATATATATATATATATATATATATCGAGAGAGAGAGAGAGAGAGAGAAAGAAACCATTAATAATTTAGATGGAAGGAGGAGGCAAGTCATCCTTGGCTACCAAACATGCCCTTTTTTCATTGTAGGAATCTCTTCCTATTTTGTCCAACCAACCTAACAACTTTCAGATGCACCAACGCATTATCAAGTCTGTGCGCTAGATAGCCTGGGAAGACAATGTCTTGCATGATAAAGAAGAGCGTGTGAAGCTAGCCAAAAATGCATGCCTGCTGCCTGTCTGTAAACCAAGCAGAGACTTTAATCGGAAGGAAGCAGGCATGCAAGTCATCCTTGGCTTACCAAACATATATGGCCCTTCACTTCATGTAAGACCTCTCTCCCGAGTCTCTACTCAATTTGTACATCCTTAATATATCATTCTTTGAGTGGCCAGCTATATTTATAGCCACTTTCCCTGATTAATTGGTGCTAAGTCGAGTCGACGACATTCTCATATACTCTATCTTAGTTGCATGGAATATATTCTTATCAACAATAGGGATGGAGGACCTAATTTATCCCTACTCGATGTCGGACTTCCCTCAAAGAATCTTAACGTTTAAAATGCTCTTCAAGGCTTTAATCTGGCAAATTTAATTTCTGACTTGGGCACTATGCTCACTTTTGCCAACACAGTTTGACTTCCAATATAGGATAGGGATGCATTTACTTACATGTTCAAAGTGAGGGGACCCCGGATCATTTGATAAGAATCCAAATTTAAGTAGAGAAACAAAGAGTATCACTATTGTGTATTTGTCTAGTTGACACATCTAAATGAATAAATGTAGGACTTAATGAATCTTTCAGCAGTTTATTGGTGCTGAAACCCTTAAGTTGAGTTATCGAAATTTTGTCAAAAATTGTCTTTCACATAAATAATTTTTAATTTTGTATTTCGTGTCAAGATTGCAATTTGGCATCAACCGATACCTATTCAATATGCTGATATTTTGACATAAAGCTTAATACTCTGAACCATGAATATTTGCTAGTATTTTTTTCCATTATAGGATATGTGAAGTAACGATTAGCATCTTATATACTCCCTTCATTCCTTAATATAAGTCGTTTTAGAGAATTATTTTTGTTCCTTAATATAAATCGTTTGAGAATTTCAAGTAATTAGCATTAATTATTTAGTTTTCAATATTACCCCTAGTAATAAATATAACTTTGGTCCTCTCACTATTTTTTGCCCAATAAATAACACTCTTTTTTTAAATACAAGAACAATATAGACAATTGATATTATATTTAATGCTATACAATTATTTTTTTAATACTTGTACACAACTCTAAAATGACTTATATTAAGGAACTGAAGAAGTAGTACATTATAATACTTTGAATAAATACACTCATTCCGATAGTTTGTTAATATTAATTAAACGAATCCGGTTAGCATGAAGTGAACTTCAAGGTATGTTTACTTCATGGCTAATATCTGATCGACATGCAAAGCGAGATATCATCCTCATGCCTGTGTGTGTCAAGATCGCGATAGTATGAAGTGAACTTACCATGAAGTTCACTTCATGCTAACTACTTCATAATTAAACTATATCAGTTTTATCATATCCTCTTGTAAAGGAGTTTTTTTTGTAGTATCGTGATTTTAGAAGCATGCACTTCTAAGTTCTAAAAGTGACCCAATGATAAAACTCGTCTTTCGGTTTGACGTTTCATAATCATATTTCCTCTCTCGTGTATTATTTTTCAACTTTATAATGAAATCATTGATCCCCTTAGGCCATGCTTGTGAGTTTTGTTTAGGATGAAAGTGAAAAAATGGTGTTAACGCCAAATTTTGTACGCCTGACAAAATCACCAAAACAACAGGCCAAAATTGTGCCAACAATTGATTATATTGTTGTGAAATCAAACTCACGAAATACACTCACATAAGCATAAATAAGGGAATATAAAGTATGAACACAAGATTTACGTGGAAACCCAATTGGGAAAAAACCACGGAGAGAGAGAGAGAGAGAGAGTAATCCACTATAATAATATTGGGAGTACAAGTTGTGTATTTGTGTTGTATCTCTTGTGTTCCCTCTCCTCCTTTGTCTCCTCCCCTTATTGTTGTATTTATATATGCCATATCCAACTGAATCCAATTAGGAGTAGGAGTCCTTTGTAGAATCACCTTATAAAAACAATTAATGGCTGATAGATTCCTTCCCAAATTAAACCTCCTTATCCCACTAAATAAGGAAACATAATCTTATTTTAATAAGGACTCTTTCGCTGTCAAAAAAATATATTATGAGTCAACACCAAATCTAGACCATTAAATAAATTAGGTTACACCTTGGCTAGACCCAAATAATCACACTCCAACATTTCCCCCAGTCTCTTATTTATAAGAAACTTATTTATAAGAGAGTATTCAAAAAGTCTCCGTGGGATTTTTATCCTCAGGATTTTTATCCTCCGAATTTTTATCCTCCGAATTTTTATCCGTAGAATGTTCATCCTTTTGGGAGATCAAAGCCTTCTCGAAGGACGTTTGATGCTATTGTTGTTTGGTCCGCCAATAACCACGCTATGCTCGCTTTTTAATCCCAAATTTAACTTGAGATTGGAAACCGTGCATTATGCATAGCTGTTGGCTGCCACTTTTATTAAAAAACAACTTCATGGGCATGTCCCTCCAGTCTGTGGTTGATGATGAAACTGAAGCCGCCTTTAAAGCACTTCAATTATATAAAAGCCTAAACTTTTATCTTTGTGCTGGCTGAATTCGTTACAAGTGCGGTTACTCAACACCAATTTATCATCACCTTGACCGAAGTGTTAATGTTTAGATTTTACATGAATCATGTGAATACTATGACTACATGCATAATATAAGTGAGAGAGTATGTAAAGTTGTATCAATAATCAATTACGATCATGCTTCAATTGCTATTGGCATAATAAATATATACACACCTACAAGTATATATTTAATTTAATAAAAAAGAATCACTTATCTCCTTAGGTGAATCGGTGATTTTAAATTGACACTAGAACAAATGTCTTGTTTCCCCACCATTTGGCGCTTAATGTTAACGCTTAAATTTTGTACCGATGTGAAATCACCAAAACAAGCATGCCAAAATCTCGCTTAACGGTTGATTGTATTGTTGTGAAATTAAACTCTTAAATACACTCATATAAGCATAAACAAAGGAATATAAAGTATGAACACAAGATTTACGTGGAAACCTAATTGGGAAAAAACCACACGAGAGAGAGAGTAATCCACTATAATAATATTGGGAGTATAAGTTGTGTATTTGTGTCATACGCTCTTATGTTCCTCCTCCCCTAGCTTGTAAATCAGTATATATAGAAGTAACCTCCCACCCACATCCAACTAGGAGAAGGACTCTTTATCCCTTCAAATAAGGAAACACAATTCTATTTTAATAAAGACTCTCCCACTGTCACAATAAATACATAAGGGCCATCACCAGATCCGAACCATTAAATAGACTAGGTTGCACCATGCTAGACTCGAATAATCACATCCCAAACAGATGGGAAGAGAAATTTCTTCATCATGCCTTTTCTCTAGGAGGTGTTCGTCTATACCAGTGGCAAAATGCACTTTGAATAGGCCATAATCTAATTCATATTATTGTATAAAGCCCTTGAAGCAACTCATGCTTATGCAAATTATTTTTAAACTTTCCCATCAGTCCTTAAACTCATCAATTGTCAATACTTTACTTTTACATTTGTTGAAATCATTTTTATAATTCGGATGAATGGCATAAACTTGATGTAGTTTCTCAAAATATTTGTTGCTAATGTGCCAATAAACACCGGGTGATGGGTAGATGAAAAAACTTTTGCAATTGCATTATTATTAACTTTATATTGGTCCGTGATAATAACAACGGTCTTGTTTTTCATTACCTGAAACCAATTCTCAAATAAGCAAACAAAATTTTCACCCCAGTCTCATCTTTTAGAAGTGAAAACCCATAAAATATAGAATAATAATAATAATTTACACCCATGAATAGTACAAAAGGCATGAAATACTTGTACTCCGATAAGTAGTGTCAAAAGGACATCGCCCAAATTGAGATATTAAATTTGGTTTCATATAATACTATTGTTCTAAAAATTCCCACTTAAGTCTGCTGAATCTCCGCGTAACTGCTATAAGGACAAGGATCCTTTCTATGTTAAATAAATGGAGACTTTTCATTTCATGGTCCAGATTTAAAATGTGTTAGAATGTGAAATGGATTTGCTAAGTCTTAAAAAATTAAATGTAAAATTTTACAATATTACATCTACCATATTTTTTTGTATAGTCCAACATGTATATATAATAGAAAAATAAATAAATGAGATCGCCTAAGAAAGCCTTCACCTATATACATACTGTCTAGGCAAACTGATGCGGTAGAAGAGAAAGCGTGTCAGTTTATGAAAAGATTTGATCCAGTTTATGGAAAGATTTGATAGATTATGGAAAGATTTGATCCAGTGACAATTTGGTAATTTTTGTCAAGTTTGGAGTGTCAGATTTTGGCATTTTTGGAGCCTAATTTCATTAGAAACGGGTCAACGATCAAAAGTCACAAGCATTTTGCTTTTGAACTGCAAGGTTTTTTTGGTCAAATTCCATCGTTTAGGCCTTCAAAATTATATTTTATTATTTTGGGTTATTTTTATAATTTTCTTTATTAGTTTTCTTTTTCGTTTTATATTCCGCTTTTATGGTTTTTTTTATTTAAACGTTTGTTTTGATGGGAAGAAAGCATTTTGATGAATAATAGACTTTTCTTATTTTTCAAAATTCTACGAATTAGAATTTTGTTGCCTATTTCTTGGTATTCATAGAATCAATGTGGATGTAGAAGGTTATCATTGGCAATAATGCGCGATTCAACAATCAATAAAAATTTTCATTATACTTCCTCTACACCAGTTGGTATTAGAGCCTAAGCCATATTCACCATGCCACCCCGTAGAGAGCGACGTGTGGACGATGTTTATGGGCGTGAAGATCTGCAGCGCCTTGAGTAGCAGTTCGAGCAGTGAATCGAACAACTGGTGGAATAGGGAATGAACACTATGATAGATCGACTGACACTAAGGATGGGCGAGTTGTTGGCGAACCAAAATAGGGCAAATCCTAATCCTGGGAGGAACCCTAATTATGATTATCGGAGGAATCATTTCGCAGTGGCGAGAGGCAGATGATGGAGATGACTTTGATGATGACTATGAGGAGGCACCTCATAGGCGTCGTCGACCATATGCAGTGGAGTATGATAGGAGACGTTGGGAGACTAGTATGAGGACTGAGATTCCTTAATTTTGTGGTACCCTCCAACCAGAAGAATTCATTAACTGGCTGGCCACGGTAGAAGAGATCCTGAAATTTAAGGGTGTACCTGAGGATAAACGAGTACCCTAGGTTTCTACCAGACTCATAGATAGAGCGATGGCTTGGTGGCAGCAACCCAGGCAAGCGAGGGTTGGATTGGGAAAGTAAAAAATTACGAACTGGGAGAAGATGAAGAAACAGTTGCGGGCTACGTTCCCACCTTATAATTATCAACGCTTAATGTATTAGAGGTTACCGAATTTAAGGCAAGGAGGTTGTACAGTTGATGAATACATAACTAAATTCTATCAGCTGATTGCTCGAAACGAGGTGCATGAGACAGAAGATCATTTGGTTGCTCGATATATTCGAAGTTTACGAGAAAAAATTAAAGACACAGTCAACATTTTTAATCCGATGTACATTTACGTGGCGCATCGGTCAATGGGCCGTGTCTTGATTGAGAAGAGGAGTCCTGGTGGTTTTTGTGGCGCATCAGCGGGCTGTGCACTAGTATCCTTTTCTATGGGAAAAAAAATACAAGGATGAGGTTTGGTGTGATGTAGTAGCTATGGATGTATGCCACCTACTGTTGGGATGACCTTGGCAATTTGATAGAGAGGTGGTTCTGTAACGCTCCGAAATCCGGTCTATCTTCACACCCAGATTCCGTACGTCATGATCCCATCTTCTTCCAAACATACATCAATATGTACTGAAATATAACAACATACACTCTCAAATCCAAGGTTTTAAAAACCATATAACCTTTTTCATTACAAATAATGATAAATACATTATTCGTTTCATCTTACAAGAGTGACTTTTATTCGCCACCAAAGATATAGGTTATAAATCTTAGGTAAGAGTATCTAAGACTATAATCGTAGAGAGAGGGATAAGAAGATCACCACGTGATCATAGTGAATCGTAGTAACATATGAGATATTAAACGATGAATGATTTATAGTACTACGAAGTAGTACTAAAGAAGAACTCAGATTGAGTTCTGAAGGATAGTATATGAATTAAAGAAAATTCGTATTAAGTTAAAAGAGATTTAGGAGTTGTAAAATTTCAATTGAGGACTCATGTGATAGCTGAGTTGTATGAACCTTTGTATGGGCAGAGGTTTGTGCTTGGTGTAACAACTGCTTAACTTATTACAGTGATAATCATTGGAATTGGTCGCGCTATCAAGATGTATATGACGAGAAGGTGAATCTTTTCTCATGTATATACTTGATAGGTAGAGAACGATAAGGTAGGTGTGAGTTCTTGAAACTCATACTTATGGTACGTTCGTGACTCATAATGATATGGTATGTTTTTGAACTTCTCAGCGAATGGACGCTTATGGTCTGTCTGGATGGTTCTTAAACTTATATTATTGTGGAAAGTTCCTGAACTCATAATGTGTGGTAAGTTGATGGACTGTGCTAAGGTAGAGGGATGTTTAGACTGAAAACAAGTTGTTTCCAGTAGGCTTAGTATTGAAGGTGCTAGTGAAGATTAAGTATTGTCTCAGTAAGACAATGAAGGAAGAAGGAGAATAGGATATTCCAAGTCATCTAGCTATGCTAGATTTCGAAGTTTATTGAACTCGTGCTGATAAGTACATTTTGAAAAAGGAAAGAATTGGTTTAACTTTTGGAACCAATAGATTTTTAAAAGAGCTATTCTTGGTATGTCTATGCTAATTGTTTCGGCTAGACAGAAATTGATTTGAAATATCAAAATGAATTTTAAATCATCAGTGCATTTGATACAAGGATGGTAAAAGGATGGAGTTATTAATGCAATTGAACCTGGTGTTGGATGTGGTCTTAGGATCAACAACCCGCTATGGTATGATGTATAACGACGAAGTCACAAACTGACGAAGTCCTCAACGTACTGTGAAAAGTACAGTATCATGTCATCATAAAACGTTTTGATGTATTGCGAAAAGAATTTAAAGAAGTAGTCGATGTCAATTGAGTTGACTAGACTAATGTTTCACGTTGATATCCAATTTATTGTTATGGTCTAAGCTACTTGATTTAGCTAGACAAATGGTATGTCATGTTTAAAAGAAAATCAAGTTTTTCTTGAGAAGTTGTGCCAATCCAAATTATTTTGGTGCAGAATCTAATGATTAAGTTTGAGGTGAACACACCCCGAAATGGGGTTATACAATGGGTTGATCGCCTACGTATGGAAGATGTAGTTTACCTTCTTGGTGATTGTAAACTGCTAGTAAGAGTTAATGGTCAATTTGACCCTCAAAGAAAAAGTATGAAATATTTTAAGGGGATTCATATATTCCTCGTTGTTCATTCTACTTCATAATTCTTTATAAGTTGTGAAGGTGAGAGAATGTTTGAAAGATAGGAACTTGTTTGAAGAGAAGTTGAGAAGATGGGTAGGCTAAAATTTGAGGATGAAATTGCGTGAAGAAGGGGTGAATGTGATGACCGGGTATGAGTGTGGTTTTAAGAAATTCGAGGACGAAATTTTTATAAGAGGGGAAGAGTGTAACGACCCGGAAATTCGGATTTTCCATAATTTAATGTGACGCCCCCAAAATAGGTATACACAACACCCATTCTGAGTCGCCAAATACATGGTACAAAAAGCAAACTACAACTTCAATAATAAAATGTCGTGTGAAATCTGACAATATATCTTGTGAGTTTAAATATAATATTGTCTTCTAGACAATATCCACATGCAAATAAATCCCCATCATAATTATTGATTCATTATTTTACAAAATGGTGAGGACTACTAAACAACTCTCTCTAGAACCTTCATTCCATACCCCAGACTAGTACTGCGCTACATTCTAGCCTCACGAGAAGAAAAATGGAACAACAAGGAAAAGGGTGAGCTCAACTAGCCCGGTAAAGAATATTATGACTAAGATAATATACAACAAATTATCGTTAGTCTTCAACGAGGAAAAATCGATAGAATACAATAGACAACAAGTTTCAGATCAATATTCGCGTGAAATAATAATTCATAGAAGAGTTACGTAGAGAATGAAAACTACTATAATCTATGAATTTAACGAGTCCATCATCAATATTTTATATCCGTAACATCAATCAATATACATCGGAATCAAATATTCATCTTTACACTCTGAAGCCAAAGATATTCATCAGTTGGTCATGTTCATTTAAAACACTGTTCATCTTTACACTCTGTGCCAAAGATATTAATCAATCGGTCATATTCATCTCAACACATTCATCTTTGCACTCACAGGCCAAAGATATTCTTGAAATCATTCATCTTTTACTCTGTGCCGAAGATATTCAATAATATCATCATTTAAGGCGAGGATGATGAAAAATATTTTAAAGAAAGCGAATCCGGTGAAACAAAATGACAAGGATTAAGGATTAAAGATTCGTACTTGGTTTTATCCACGCCCAAAAATACCTCAAAAATAATCATAGTGGTGTAAAATTGAGAATGATCAAAACATGGATACAATCGAGTTAGTATCCGGAATAGATATTTTGGACAAAAGAAGAAATTTTATTTTTCGATTGAATAGTGCAGTATACGTGAATAGTGCCGTATACGTGAATAGTAACTCCGACACCAAAAGATAGAAATTCCACAAAAAACATCTTCACGCTTCATGAATAGTACTCGTGAATAGTAACTCGTGAATAGTAACTCTCATGAATAGTAACTCGTGAATAGTAACTCATGAATAGTAACCCGAACATGAAAAAGTTCCAAATTTGATAAAACTTCAGATCAACATTTCAAAGATAATGATATTGAAGAAATAATATCATTACGAAAAAAAATAATATCCCTTACCTCGAAAGGCGATTACTTACTAGTTGAAACACAGGATATAGGCTATGACTTGAACTTGCCTTTGTATAGCAATACTCAAAGTATACTCAAAATACTCACAAGAATATGCTCGATAATATAGAGAGAAAACTTGATTTACGGTGTGATTTTCAATTCTAACCTAAGCACCCTATTTATAGGAAATTGCTTAGAACACCAAAAGCGTAAAATTAAATATAATAATATTATATATAAACAAAATTCATACGCCCACATCTTGAATCTGAATTCAGCCACCATGCACATGTTAAATGAGTTTCAAAAATGGAAAAAACGTTTTTGTAATTAAAAATATTTTAAACTTCCAAAATCAATTATTTGAACTTGAACTTCAATAATTCACAATAAATAGGTCTTTTATCAGAAAATTCGAATCTCGCGACTTTTTATAGGAAATTCAATTCTCTACAACTTTGCAGAAGAAAGTTTTTCCAAATTCCAAGCAGAAATTGACCGAAATCCATAAACGGGCGATTTTACAGGCTATAATCAAATTTCGGTCAATAATTGTGTCCACCAACACACAAAATATGTGTTAAACATTTAATGCCACAAAAATACTCTTCCTCCTCATATACTCATATATCCCACATTCATTATAAAATATCACCGTTAATATATTATTAAAATAATATATTTAAATGAATTATTTTATCAGAAAAAGATAAAATATTAATTTTCAACAATTGTCACATTAAAAATTTTCTCCATCTATATCCACATAAAATCAATATTTTCCTCATCATATAAATCAATAATTAATTATTCACAAATAATATTACAGAATCACGAAGATCGGCAACCGTGTAGTTCGGAAAGAAGAGGGGCTTTCAATAAGAATTTCTTCATTGGGTAGCAATTAGGTGACCAAACCTCTCCTTGCAGAACTTTCTAGACATTGCCAATAATGTTATCTAATAATATTATTAGGATAATATGAATTATTGCTTCGATAATGAAAGATCTTTGTGTAATGACAATTATTGAAAACAACAACAATATAAAATATCAACGCATGACAATTATTAACTAAATAAAATATTGAGCGGTAATTCTTTGTAACCATTATTGAGTAGTGCCTTCTTACGTAAGAATCAATAATTGGTGCAATACTGCAGTAATCGTCAACAACGCGTATTAGTGTGTTTTAACCACGGGTATTCCAACGGTGATAATCGGTAACAACTACTGCCAGTTATTTAACAACAACTTATATTTGTCATTTTCTTCATCCAATCACTTTCCGTTATGGGGCCCACACATGGGCTGCCAGTAAATACGAATATTCGACAAAGATCGAATATTCCACGACCAAACGAATATTCCAAGCGATAATGAATATTTTATAACCACTTGCGTAATTTGAAATATTTGCATATTTAACCCTTAACTATCCACATTAATCAAATCAACCCTTACTATTTCAAAATAATAAATAAAGGAAATTCCTTTTTATTTAAAAAATTTTAGGGTCTTACAACCTCCCTCCTTATGAAATTTCGTCCTCGAAATTGGACGACGCATACAGTGTTTTGAAAAGGTGAGGATACCGCTTTCATTTCGTTTCCAACTCCCGAGGTCATTTCCTCTATAGCATGATTCCTCCACAAAACTTTAACTTGTGGTATAACCTTTCTTGGCGTAGGACATGCTCCTTCCTATCCAAAATCTTGACAGGTACCTCCTCATACGTTAAGTCTTCGGCTATCTCGTCCGGTTCTAACTCTATAACGTGGTTCGGGTCTTTCACATATTTACGAAGTACAAATATGTGAAACACATTATGAACACGAGACATACTCGGAGGTAACGCAAGTCTATAGGCTACATTTCCTACTCGGTCAAGAATTTGAAATGGACCGATAAATCGTGGATTGAGCTTTCCTCTCTTCCCAAATCTTGTAACTCCCTTCCATGGAGTAACTCGCAATAATACATGATCCCCTACATTAAATTCCACGTCCTTTCGATGAAGATCTGCATAACTCTTTTTGTCGATTTTGTGCCGCTTTTGTATCGTTGTCGAATCATTTGGATCTTTTCGGTGAGTCATACGTCTTAACTCTGGGTCCCAACAATGTTGCTTCACCCACCTCATCCCAACATATTGGAGAACGACATTTTCGTCCATATAATGCTTGAATGGAACCATGCCTATATTTGTTTAATAACTATTGTTGTATGAGAATTCCACCAATGGCAAGTACTTATCCCAACTTCCTTTGAAATCTAGGACACGAGTTTTAATATATCTTCAAGAGTTTGAGTAGTCCTTTCGATTGCCCATCCGTTTGAGGATGGTATGCCAAACTGAATCGTAAATTCGTGCCCATAGCTTTCTAACCCAAAATCATGAAGTGAATCTTGGGTCACGATCTAAAACTATGGATACTGGCATGCCACGCAATCTCACAATCACATTTACGTACATACAAGAAAGACGTTCAAGGGAATAAGTCTCTCGTATCGGTAAGAAATGAGCAGACTTGGTTAATCTATCAACAATAACTGTAAGACCCCGAAATTTTTAAATAAAAAGGAATTTCCTTTATTTATTATTTTGAAATAGTAAGGGTTGATTTGATTAATGTGGATAGTTAAGGGTTAAATATGCAAATATTTCAAATTAAACAAGTGGTTATAAAATATTCATTATCGCTTGGGAATATTCGTTTGGTCGTGGAATATTCAGATCGCTTGGGAATATTCGTGACGACCACGTAGCAAAATGCATGTGGGCCCCATAACGGAAAGTGATTGGATGAAGAAAACGACAAATATAAGTTGTTTTTAAATAACTACAGAAGTTGTTACTGCGTTAATACCATTGGAATACCCGGTGGTTAAAACACACTAATACGCTGCTGTTGAACAAGAAGATACCAGATTGCACCAATTATTGATTCTTACGTAAGAAGGCACTACTCAATAATGGTTAAGAATTACTATTCAAGATTTTATCGAAGTTAATAATTGCTATTGATATTTTATATTATCATTGTTTCAATAATCATTACACAATATCTTTCATTATCAAGCAATAATTATATTATCTCAATAATATTATTAGATAACATTATTGGCAATGTCTAGAAAGTTCGCCTAAGGAGAGGTTTGGTCACCTAATCGCGCTACCAAGAAGAAGAAATTTTATCGAAAGCCCCTCTCTTCCTCGAACCGCCTCTGTCACAATATTGTGATTCGTAATATTATTTGTGAATAATTAATTATTGATTTATATGATGAGGAAAATATTGATTTTATGTGGATATAGATGGAGAAAATTTTAAAATGACAATTGTTGAAAATTAATATTTTATCTTTTTCCGATAAAATAATTCATTTAAATATATTATTTTAATAATATATTAACGGTGATATTTTTACAACTAATGTGGGATATATGAGTATACGAGGAGGAAGAGTATTTTTGTTGCAATAAATGATTAACACATGTTTTGTGTGTTTTGGACCCCATTTCTCGATCAAATTTGATTATAATGTAAAATCGCTTCGCTTGAGGATTTTTTGGTCAATTCATGTTTGAATTTGGAAAAACTTTCTTCGCAGTTGTAGAGAATTGAATTTCCTATAAAACTCAAGAGATTTGAATTTTCTGATGAAAGGGCTATTTATTATGAATTATTGAAGTTTCAAGTTCAAATAATTAATTTTTGGAAGTTTTAATTATGTTTTTTAAGAAAAACGTTTTTCAAATGTTGTTGGCCATCTTTAACATGTGCTTGATGGCTGAGATCAGATTGTCTAGATGGGTATGAGAAAATTTATTAAATATATTAATATTATATTAAATTTTCGCTTTGTGTTCTAAGCAATTTCCTATAAATAGGTGCTTAGGTTAGAATTGAAAATCACACCGTAAATCAAGTTTTTCTCTCTATATTATCGAGTTTATTCTTGTGAGTATTTTGAGTATACTTTGAGTATTGCTATACGGTGCAAGTTCAAGTCATAGCCTATATCCTGTTTCAACTAGAAGATCGATCTTCGAGGTAAGGATATTATTTTTTTGTAATGATATTATTTCTTCAATATCATTATCTTCGAAATGTTGATCTCAAGTTTTTATCAAATTTGGAACTTTTTCATGCTCTGGGGTTACTATTCATGGGTTACTATTCATGAGTTACTATTCACGAAGTTACTATTCACGAAAGTTACTATTCACGAAGTTACTATTCACAGTACTATTCATGAAGCGTGAAGATGTTTTTGTGGAATTTCTATCTTTTGGTGCTCTGAGTTACTATTCACGATAATCAAGACTATTCACGATACTCAAGACTATTCACGATAAAGATTATTCCTAAAAAATAAAATTTCTTCTTTTGTCCAAAATATCTATTTCGATACTAACTCGATCAGATCCATGTTTTGATCATTCTCGAATTTTACACCACTATGATTATTTTTGAGGTATTTTTGGACGTGGATAAAACCAAGTACGAATCCTTAATCCTTAATCCTTGCCATTTTGTTTCAATCGATTCGCTGCTTTAAAAAATAATATTTTTCATCATCCGACCTTAAATGATGATATTATTGAATATCTTTTAGGCTCAGAGAAAAGATGAATGATTTCAAGAATATCTTCGGCCTCAGAAAGCAAAAGATGAATATTTGATTCCGTATGTATATTGATTGATGTTACAGTGGATAAAATATTGATGATGGACCGTTAAATTCATAGATTATAGTAGATTTCATTCTCTCACGTAACTCTTCTATGAATTATTATTTTTCACTGCGAATATTGATCCGAAACTTGTTGCCTATTGTATTCTATCGATTTTTCCCTCGTTGAAGACTAACGATAATTTGTTGTATATTATCTTAGTCATAATATTCTTTATCGGGCTAGTTGAGCTCACCCTTTTCCTTGTTGTTCCATTTTTCTTCTCGGGAGGCTAGAATGTAGCGAGTACTTAGTCGGGGTATGGAATGAAGGTTACAGAGAGAGTTGTTTAGTAGTCCTCACCATTTTGTAAAATAATGAATCAATAATTATGATGGGGATTTATTTGAATGTGGATATTGTCTAGAAGACAATATTATATTTAAACTCATTAGTATATAGTGTCGTATTTATTTCACACGACATTTGTATTATTGAAGTTGTAGAGTTTTTTTTTGTACCATGTATTTGGCACTTCGGAATGGGTGTTGTGTATACCTATTTTGGGGCGCCACAGGTTGGTATCGAGCTTAGGGGATATGATCTCCATGAGATCGGGGAATAAAACTAGGAGGGAGAGACGAGTAAATCCTTCGCTAGTGTGTCCTACCTAAGCTTATTTGTTGGTTGGTCATATTATAGGGGTATTATGTGATATATTAATTTATTTAATTAACCCTTGTTTTATGATAGTTTTTAAGAATGGGCTCACGAGAACGTTAACAATGGAGTGAATGAGATCGTGGAGACACCTCTAATCGCCAACCAGGATAATGTGATGTCAAAGCGAAGAAGAAATTAGAGATATCCATGTGGTGAGTGAAGAATTGATAGTTGCACCTTTAGATAATCGCAGAGGTAACAAATTGAGAGTGAGGAAGAAGAGGAAGAAGAGGTACCAAGAGAGTTTATTAGAGGTATTTTATGATCAAAATATAGAATTGCAAAATCATATTCATAAGTTAGAAGAGCAAAGCTAAAGAATTGCAGAAAAAATCGTGGAGCAAAAGGATGCAACGATTCAAGTCAGGTTACCCGACACGTGATGTTGAATGAAGCACTCTTCGACAGAGTATAAGATGATAAAGTCGAATCGAAATGAAAGAAGAAATAATCGAACGAGTGAGAATGAGTGATGCATGGGTAAAAGGCGCACGACGCGTTGATATTATGGAAAGAGATGTCCAATCTAAAAAGAGAAGATTTAACGATGACGGAAGACGCGTCGGCAAAGAACATCAAGACCATCAACAAATTCTAGGGAAGAGAACGATCGCCGATTAGATGCTGCGAGATGTGAGAGGAGGGACATATAAGGTCAAACTGCTCAAAGCCTTCCAAGGTATGCTATAATTGTGGAAAAGAAGGTCATATTGCTCGAGATTGTATGATATCGAAACCCGCCTAGCGTGAATGGTGACTCAAAAGGATGTCCCGTAAAAGTCAAAGTCAACGGTTCTTCGAAGAGCGTTTGTCGTGACCGGTCAAAATACGAGGAACCCGAACGGTTAGCACAGGTTAGTTAATTATAAATTTCATAAGTTTATACCTTACTAGATACCTGGTTCTACCCATTCTTTTATCTCTCTTACTTGCGCTCAACGCTTGAACTTGACTACGGAGAAATTAAACTTTGACCTATCTCGTGGAGACTCCATTAGGAGAAACTTTCATTACATCCGTTGTTTAAAAATCTTGCTTGATTCAAGTGGCACTATCACATTACTCGTTAACCTTATTTCTATAGAGATATTTGCTTTTGATGTGATTTTAAGGTTAACTACTCATCATGCCAAATTGATTGCTTTTGTAAGGTTGTTAGTTTTCATATTCCTAAGCAACCCGTTATTCGAATTCAAACAATCAAACCATCAGAGTCAAACATTTTCATATCGCCATGAAGTCATTCGCTTATTACGGATGTCAAGTTTTCTTAGTCCATGTTATGGATTTGAATAAAGACACGCCGATTTTAATAATATTCCTGTTGTTATTGATTTTTCCCGACGTATTTCAAGAATTTCGCTTACTCCCAAAGCCCGATATTAAATTTTTATCGACTTTGAACCCGTAGACAAAACTCATTTCTAAAATCTCATATCGAATGGCTCCTATTCAACTTCGTGAGTTAAAATTCAACTATAGAATTTGGTACCGAGCCTTTATCTGGTGACTTCCTTTGGAATTCACCTAAGCTTTACTCTCCGTAGGGGACGCCATATTCGCAATGCGATAGTAAACCGATAGGTGTCATTGTGACGTGCTATCCAAGATTGGGATATGAGTCACAATTGAGAGCAACCTAAGCCGCTTATCTAAAGACGTAGCTTTCAGGCTTAGTTGGTTATTATCTGAGATTCGTTGAAGGATATTCTCGAATCGCTATTCCATTAACGCAAATTGACTCATAGAGATACAAAATTGAATGGAGCAAGGAAATGGGAAGAGCTTCAAGAACTCAAGAGGAGACTCATTTCAAAGACATGTTCGATCATGCCATCTCGAAAAGCTTAACGTGGTAGCCGACGATGAGTAGAAGATTATATGCGGAACGAAAGCGATGATGTCAAGTATACGATAGAGCCAACTTTAATAGAAAAAGTTAAGGTTGCTCCAGCCACCAACCCGAGCCGATGATGCGTATGAAGAAGAAAGTACAAGAAAGAGCTATTCTAAGCTTAGAATCGATGATGAAGAAGGAATACTTTGAGTCCACTCTAGACTTTGTGTTCCTAACGACTCGATTTGAAGTACAAGATTATGATGGAGGCACACAATACGCCATTTGCAATCCATCCTCGAAGTACTAAAATGTATCGTGATCTTCGACATACATTTTGGTGGAACAATATGAAGAGAGAGATTGCAAAGTTTATCTCGATGTGTTTAACTCTTGCTAACGTGTAAAGGCGGAGCATCTTGTACCTAAGGGTCCGCTGCAACCACTTGAGATTAGGAATGAAAGTGGGAACACATTACTATGGATTTCAAGCATTACTACCCGGGTCTTCCCGCGGTTTCTCAAGGCATCAATGCTATTTGGGTTATTGTTGATAGATTAACCAAGTTCCGCTTTATTTTTTACCGATACGAGAGACTTATTCCTTGAACGTCTTTTCTCGTATGTACGTAAATGAGATTGTGAGATTGCATGGCATGCCAAGATCCATAGTTTTAGATCGTGACCCAAGATTCACTTCATGATTTTTGGGTTAGTTTGTAAAAAGCTATGAAAGCACGAATTTATTTATCTGATTTGGCATACCATCCTCAAACGGATGGGCAATCGTAAAGGACTACTCAAACTCTGAAGATATATTAAAACTCGTGGTCCTAGATTTCAAAGGAAGTTGGGATAAGTACTTGCCATTGGTGGAATTCTCATACAACAATAGTTATTAAACAAATATAGGCATGGTTCCATTCAAGCATTATATGGACGAAAATGTCGTTTCCAATATGTTGGGATGAGGTGGGTGAAGCAACATTGTTGGGACCCGAAGTTAGTACGTATGACTCACCGAAAAGATCCAAATGATTCGACAACGATAACGAAGCGGCAAAAGATCGACAAAAGAGTTATGCGGATCTTCATCGAAAGGACGTGGAATTTAATGTGGGGGATCATGGGATTATTGCGAAGTTGCTCCATGGAAGGAGTTACAAGATTTGGGAAGAGAGGAAAGCTCAATCCACGATTTATTGGTCCATTTCAAATTCTTGACCGAAAGTAGGAAATGTAGCCTATAGACTTGCGTTACCTCCAAGTATGTCTCGTGTTCATAATGTGTTTCACATATCTGCATTTCGTAAATATGTGAAAGACCCCAACCACGTTATATAGAAGTTAGAACCGGACGAGATAGCCAAGACTTAACGATGAGGAGGTACCATCAAGATTTTGGATAGGAAGGAGCATGTCCTACGCAAAGGTTATACCACAAGTTAAAGTTTTGTGGAGGAATCATGCTATAGAGGAAATGACCCGGGAGTTGGAAACGGAAATGAAAGTGAGATATCCTCACCTTTTCAAAACACTGTATCGTGACGCCAATTTCGAGGACGAAATTTCATAAGGAGGGAGGTTGTAAGACCTCAAATTTTTAAATAAAAAGGAATTTCCTTTATTTATTATTTTGAAATAGTAAGGGTTGATTTGATTAATGTGGATAGTTAAGGGTTAAATATGCAAATATTTCAAATTAAGCAAGTGGTTATAAAATATTCATTATCGCTTGGGAATATTCGTTTGGTCGTGGAATATTCAGATCGCTTGGGAATATTCGTACGATACTGCCATATGACCATGTGGGCCCCATAACTAAAAGTGATTGGATGAAGAAAACGACAAATATAAGTTGTTTTTAAATAACGGCGTAGAAGTTATCAAGTAATATCATGGAATACCCGGTGGTTAAAACACACTAATACGCGTTGTTGAACAAGAGTAGACACCAGATTGCACCAATTATTGATTCTTACGTAAGAAGGCACTACTCAATAATGGTTACAAAGAATTATCGCTCAATATTTTATCGAGTTAATAATTGTTTGCGTTGATATTTTATATCATTGTTGTTTCAATAATTGTTATTACACAATATCTTTCATTATCGAAGCAATAATTCATATTATCTGAATAATATTATTAGATAACATTATTGGCAATGTCTAGAAAGTTCGCTTTCTAAGGAGAGGTTTGGTCACCTAATTGCGCTACCAAGAAGAAGAAATTTTATTGAAAGCCCCCTCTTTCCTGAACCGCACGGTTGTCAATATTATTGGATTTCAGTAATATTATTTGTGAATAATTAATTATTGATTTATATGATGAGGAAAATATTGATTTTATGTGGATATAGATGGAGAAAAATTTTAAAATGACAATTGTTGAAAATTAATATTTTATCTTTTTCTCGATAAAATAATTCATTTAAATATATTATTTTAATAATATATTAACAGTGATATTTTTACAACGAATGTGGATATATCTGAGTATACGAGGAGGAAGAGTATTTTTGTTGCAATAAATGATTAACACATGTTTTGTGTGTCGGTGGACCCCATTTCTCGACCGAAATTTGATTATAAATGTAAAATCGCCCGCTTGAGGATTTCGGTCAATTTTGTTTGGAATTTGGAAAACTTTCTTCTGCAAAGTTGTAGAGAATTGAATTTCCTATAAAACTCGCGAGATTCGAATTTTCTGATGAAAGGGCTATTTATTATGAATTATTGAAGTTCAAGTCTCAAATAATTAATTTTTGGAAGTTTTAATTATGTTTTTTAAGAAAAACGTTTTTCAAATGTTGTTGGCCATCTTTAACATGTGCTTGATGGCTGAGATCAGATTGTCTAGATGGGCGAGAGAATTTATTAAATATATTAATATTATATTAAATTTTCGCTTTTGTGTTCTAAGCAATTTCCTATAAATAGGTGCTTAGGTTAGAATTGAAAATCACAATTTAAATCAAGTTTCTCTCTATATTATCGAGTTTATTCTTGTGAGTATTTTGAGTATACTTTGAGTATTGCTATACTACGGTGCAAGTTTAAGTCATAGCTTATATCCGGTGTTTCAACTAGAAAGATCGATCTTCGAGGTAAGTGGATATTATTTTTTTGTAATGATATTATTTCTTCAATATCATTATCAAATGTTGATCCAAGTTTTTATCAAATTTGGAACTTTTTTTCATGTCCGGGTTACTATTCATGGGTTACTATTCATGAGTTACTATTCACGAAAGTTACTATTCATGAGTTATTATTCGAGTTACTATTCACGCAGTACTATTCATGAAGCGTGAAGATGTTTTTTGTGGAATTTCTATCTTTGGTGTCTGGAGTTACTATTCACGATACTAAGACCATTCACGATACTCTGACTATTCACGATACGGTACTATTCAATCTAAAAATAAAATTTCTTCTTTTTGTCCAAAATATCTATTCGGATACTAACTCGATTGTATCCATGTTTTGATCATTCTTGAATTTTACACCACTATGATTATTTTGAGGTATTTTGGACGTGGATAAAACCAAGTACGAATCCTTAATCCTTAATCCTTGCCATTTTGTTTCAACTGGATTCGTTTCTTTAAAAAAAAAAATATTTTCATCATCCTCGCCTTAAATGATGATATTATTGAATATCTTTGGCCCAGAGCGTAAAAAGATGAATGATTTTCAAGAATATCTTTGGCTCAGAGTAAAGATGCAAAGATGAATATTTGATTCGGATGTATATTGATTGATGTTACAGGATAAAATATTGATGATGGATCGTTAAATTCATAGATTATAGTAGTTTTCATTCTCTACGTAACTCTTCATGAATTATTATTTCCGCCGCGAATATTGATCCGAAACTTGTTGTCTATCAGATTCTATCGATTTTCCCCGTTGAAGACTAACGATAATTTGTTGTATATTATCTTAGTCATAATATTCTTTATCGGGCTAGTTGAGCTCACCCTTTTCCTTGTTGTTCCATTTTTCTTCTCGGAGGCGAGAATGTAGCGAGTACTAGTCTGGGTATGGAATGAAGGTTCTAGAGAGAGTTGTTTAGTAGTCCTCACCATTTTTGTAAAATAATGAATCAATAATTATGATGGGGATTTATTTGAATGTGGATATTGTCTAGAAGACAATATTATATTTAAACTCATTAAGATATATTGTCGTATTTCACATTTACATTTGTATTATTGAAGTTGTAGTTTGCTTTTTGTACCATGTATTTGGCGACTCGGAATGGGTGTTGTGTATACCTATTTTGGGGGCGCCACAATAACCCAAATAGCATTGATGCCTTGAGAAACCGCAGAAGACCCGTAAATAAAATCCATAGTAATGTGTTCCCACTTCCATTCCGGAATCTCAAGTGGTTGCAACGGACCCTTAGGTACAAGATGCTCTACTTTACATCGCTGGCAAGTTAAACACATCGAGATAAACTTTGCAATCTCTCTCTTCATATTGTTCCACCAAAATGTATGTCAAGATCACGATACATTTAGTACTTCCGAGGATGGATTGCAAATGGCGATTGTGTGCCTCCATCATAATCTTGTACTTCAAATCGAAGTCGTTAGGAACACAAAGTCTAGAGTGGACTCAAGTATTCCTTCTTCATCAATTCTCGCCCTTAGGAATAGCTCCTTCTTGTACTTTCTTCTTCATACGCATCAACTCCGGCTCGGTGGCGAGCAACCTTAACTTTTCTATTAAAGTTGGCTCTCGCGATACTTGACATCATCGCACTGCTCCCCGCGATATAATCTTCTACTCATCGCGTCGCCTACCAAGTTCGCTTTTCAGATGGCATGATCGTAATACATGTCTTTGAAATGAGTCTCCTCTCGAGTTCTTCAAAGCTCTTCCCACATTCCTTGCTCCATTCAATTTTGTATCTCTACGAAGTCACCGTGCGTTAATGGAATAGCGATTCGAGAATATCCTTCAACGAATCTCGATAATAACCAACTAAGCCTAAAAGCTACGTATTTCGACATCGACTTAGGTTGCTTCTCAATCGTGACTATATCCCAATCTTGGATAGCACGTCACAATGACACCTATCGATTATTATCGCATTTAATATGACGCCCCCTACAGAGAGTCTCGCTTAGTGAATTCCACAAAGGAAGTCACAAGATAAAGGCTCAGTACCAAATTCTATAGTTGAATTTTAACTCCTCAAGTTCAATAGAGCCATTCGATATGAGATTTTAGAAATGAGTTTTGTACCTAGGTTCAAAGTAGATACAAAATTTAATATCGTCTTTGGGAGTAAACCAAGAAATTCTTCGTGAAATACGTCAGAAAAATCAATAACAACAGAATATTATTCAAATCGACGTGTCTTTATTCAAATCCATAACATGGACTAAGAAAACTTGACATCCGTAATAAACGAATGACTTCATGGCTTGATATAAAAATGTTTGACTACAATGGTTTGATTGCTTGAATTCGAATAACAAAAGTTGCTTAGGAATATGAAAACTAACAACCTTACAAAAGCAATCAATTTGGCATGATGAGTAGTTAACCTTAAAATCACATCAAAAGCAAATATCTCTATAGAAATAAGGTTAAATGTGTAATGTGATAGTGCCAACTTGAATCAAGCAAGATTTTAAACAACGGATGTAATAAAAGTTTCTCCTAATGGAGTCTCCACAGATAGGTCAAAGTTTAATTTCTCCGTAGTCAAGTTCAAACGTTGAGCGCAAGTAAGAGAGATAAAAGAATGGGTAGAACCAATATCTAGTAAGGTATATATTTCGCAAGAATTTATAATTAACTAACCTGCTAACTTCGTTCGGGTTCCTCGATTTTGACCAACCACAACAAACGCTCTTCCCGAAATCGTTGACTTTGACTTTTTTCGATGTTTTTTGAGTCACCGTCCCTCATTGAACTAGGTTTCGCGCATCGCATAATCTCGAGCGATATGTCCTTCCTTTCCACAATTATAGTATACCTTGAACTGTTGTCGGGCGCTTTGACCGATATGTCCTCTTTTCAGCATTTGTAGATATGAATGGGTGGTCGCTTCTCCTCCTTAAAACTAGTTGCTATCGGCGCCGACGCCTTCATATGGTCGTTGTTGAATCTCCTCTTTTAAAATCTCCTCCCGACTCGCTTCTTCTATTTTCATGGCCACGATTACCACCCGGAGTGGTTACCGCTTTGTCTCGTATTCTTCTTTCTCCTACCGGTTATCGTTATTCGATGACCGCTATCTTCAGATGATCCTCGGTTATGGTCCCTCGGTTGAACGTACTCGTTATCTCGCTTCTAACAACCGAGCCTCGCTGACAACATCTCAATAGAGAGAAAATTTATGAGAAATGAGATATCGACGTATGTCGGGTTTCAAACCTCGTAAACATCCGCTATCATCGCTCCTCATTCTCCACCAAATGAGGTGCAACTCGATAACTCCATGAACTTCGCCTCGTCATCGGGACACCGCCATGTTATTCTCGCCTAGTCTAATAAACTCCACTTCCTTCATACGACGTAATACTTTCGTGGAAGTACTTGTCATTGAACTGCTTTCAAACGCCTCCCACGACATGCCGAGTGCAAATGGATGGGTACGCCTCACGATTCCCACCAAGAATTTGCCTCGCCACTTAACATAAAGGTGGCGAATGGAACTTTCATTCTCTCGTGCATCCCAAGACATCGAATATCTTGGTAATTTGTTCGACCCACGCCTCGCCTTTAATCGGATCCCGCTTCCCTGCACTCGTGGTCCCAACTCTTTGAATCGCTTGCCGTGACCACCCGTGAATTGCTATCATTTCCTCCTCGATTTTGAACACGAGTCTCCTCGCCCCGATTTTGCATGAATCGCAAAAAATCTTCTAAACATCCCCTCGCTCATCATCGCTTTCAGTGGTGTTGTTCATGTGGAGGAACATTGCCACTGCTGCACGCTCTCCTCGCTGGTAAGTATAGGCATCTCCACTACCTCATTTACTCCACCGTTAATATTCTCACGACATTCTCAAAACATCGCCATAAAACAAGGGTTAATTAAGGAAATCAATATATCACATAATATCCCTATATACCGACCAACTAACAAATAAGCTTAGGTAGGACACACTAAATAAGGATTTACTCGCCTCCCTCCTAGTTCTATTCCCCGATCTCCGCCAGAGATCATATCCTCAAGCTCGATATTAACTGTGACGCCCCCAAAATAGGTATACACAACACCCATTCTCGAGTCGCCAAATACATGGTACAAAAAGCAACTACAACTTCAATAATACAAATGTCGTGTGAAATATGCATAATATATAATGTGAGTTTAAATATAATATTGTCGTTTCTAGACAATATCCACATGCAATAAATCCCCATCATAATTATTGATTCATTATTTTACAAAATGGTGAGGACTACTAAACAACTCTCTCTAGAACCTTCATTCCATACCCGACTAAGACTCGCTACATTCTCGCCTCCCGAGAAGAAAAATGGAACAACAAGGAAAAGGGTGAGCTCAACTAGCCTAAAAGAAGAATATTATGACTAAGATAATATACAACAAATTATCGTTAGTCTTCAACAGGAAAAACTGATAGAATACAATAGACAACAAGTTTCGATCAATATTCAGAATGGAAATAATAATTCATAGAAGAGTTAAGAGAGAATGAAAACTACTATAATCTATGAATTTAAATCCATCATCAATATTTTATCCCCCGTAACATCAATCAATATACATCCGAATCAAATATTCATCTTTGCACTACAGCCAAAGATATTCATCACCGGGTCATGTTCATTTAAACACTGCTCATCTTTGCACTCTGAGCCAAAGATATTAATCAATCTATCATGTTCATCTCAACACCTGCTCATCTTTGCACTCACAGCCAAAGATATTCTTCAGAAATCATTCATCTTTTGCACCACTAAAAGCCAAAGATATTCAATAATATCATCATTTAAGACCGAGGATGATGAAAATATTTTTTTTTTAAAGAAACGAATCCAAAGGAAACAAAATGGCAAGGATTAAGGATTAAGGATTCGTGACTTGGTTTTATCCACGCCCAAAAATACCTCAAAAATAATCATAGTGGTGTAAAATTCA